>CM042076.1:70748910-71348910 GCA_023509865.1 Trypoxylus dichotomus | reverse complement strand
ATGTTCGTCAATGGAAAAATCTTTGAAACGTCTTTCTCAAAAGATTGGACTTATGTAATTGTCTAGATAATTGTAAAGAAATGTATCCATATAAGATGCAATCGAGACGTCTTGCTTACTGCTAGTGGCTTGCAAATAATTTAATGCAAAATGATGACTTCCTAAATTTGATATTTTTCTCTGATGAAACATGATTTCATGTTTCAGGTTGCGTCAATTCCAAAAATATTAGGATGTGGAGTAGTGAAAATCCTCATATTTTTGTTGAACCGTTTCTGTATACCGCAGATTTGTTGGACGTATTTTTTTTTTCTTTTATTCTAGAATTAATACTGGGGAGGGGCATAGAAATATTTTGAATGAATTTATTGAACAACTGCACGAAGATGAATTAGAATATGATTATTTCCAGCAAGATGGTGCAATGGTACACACAAAAACATATTGCTTTTCTTTCCAAGATTTTTTTGATTGTCGGAAGTTGAATTTCCTCCGCGATCACCTTGTTTGACAATTATGGACTCTTTCGTGTTACCTCACTTAAAGAATAGAATATTATCCTGTTGCAAGATATGCAGCAAAGAATTATTGAAGAATGTGCATGAGAAGGCATAAAAACTTGGAAATTGAAAATAATGGAATAACACTTGCTTTAATTTCTAAATCTGTAAATCTTAAATACCAGCTGAGTTTATTGTTTTATTGTATCAAATGTCATATTTATGATTGTTACGAAAATGATAATTTGGCCTAAGTTCAGACATAAATTTTCTATTTCAGAAGAAACTTTATATCACAGTAGATGTCTATTACATGATTGACTTCCCGAATGAATATTGCCTAACCAAATAATCGGCAGGCGTCTAAGAAGTCTGTCATTTTCTATCTCTTAAAATCTATCAACCATATGCATCTTTATTGAAATATATATAAAACTGTTGAAACTGATGAATTGATTAAGCTAAAGAAATTACAGTATAAACATTTTAAATTACAATAAAATTTTAACAAGTTCCTGTCAATTATGCATCTGAACAAATACTCTCCCAAATTGACAACTAATCCAACTGAAAATAGTACAAGTTACGATAAATTTTTTTATTGGAATGGAATGTTGGCAGCAGTGGAAACAATCAACCAAGTTGTTATGATATATTAATTGTTGTTATGCATGAGTACAGTTATTTTATCGGTTAGACCGGGGAAAAAAATTCAAAGACAGCTTTCAAATTGTTTCGAACGTACTGGTATGACAGTGCCCGAGAGATTGTAATTTCGAAATTTGGCGGGATATTTGAAAAAATATGGTTTATATTTCTTAAGTAGACCAATAACACTTTATAAGTATTATTTGCAGAAAAATCAGTAGTTTATAATAAACTGTACATTTTCCATTTAAAATAGAGAATCGTAACCCTTTTGGAAAATATTACGTTTATTTAACCTGATTGTAAAATGACGCAAATTCCCTAATTTGACTGTATCCCTTTAAATGGGGTACCCTGTATATACCTTATTACGATATTTCAAAGGATGTTGGATTATTTAATCTGCTCATATCATTTCTTTGTAAATCTCTATTCATTAGAAAAGTACATATTTAATATAGAGAAAGTTTGCAATGGTGTTAACTGCAGGCTTTTCAGGTACACATTCATTTCAGTTGATGTGATTGTACTTTTTTAATTAGACTAGATAGCAGGGAAATTACAGACGATAATTCTTACGAATTCACGATTTTTTTAACTCATCCTTGTTTATAAAGAACAATACAAATACCGGGTTTAAATGTCAAACCGCTGATTGACGTCACTATGCCTAAGGTAACCAGTCAATAGTTCTTTTATAATAAAATCCTATGTATTTATGGGCTTTGTAGCGCACTTTCTTATGCTTATTTATAAGTAGGATAATGCTATTGTACTATAATATTAGCAGATACCTAGTTTTCTTTAAATCACAAATACGAATCTTACTTTCTACAGTTTCCCGTAGACATCATTTCGCGTTGCGAACTTTTATAAAAAGAAAAATGGGCCTTAATTTGCTATATAAGAACATCCAAAGCTGAGTAGTTACAGTTAAAAAGGCAAAATAATCATCAGGTTGTTATAGATAGCGTAATGATAGAAGTAAAAGGAGATACCGATATTATCTACCAAGACACATTCACTGTTACCAATCGTCACATAATCATAAAATTTTAATGTAATGTTTGATAAACATAATTGCTAATTTAGACACGATTTTTCTTTTCTTTTGTTTCTTTTTTGTTGTATAGAGACTAGTTCTTTCGGCAAATGCATCGGTAGGATTATTATTAATTATTATTAATACAGTAATCAGTAAAATATATTAATTGTTCTTTCGGTGAGATTTGTTTGTCTATACAAGTGTTGCAGATATTTTTTTTTTGTTATTTTAAGATAGCTTTCATAAACTTTAGTTTGATATTATACCTTCGTTATTTTTTGTTTATTTCATCTGTTAGTTAAGTTTATATATTGTTTTATTTTTAAATAATTCCGCAAAATTTATAATTTATATTATTATGCTCAATTTTTTATCGAAAGAAAAATGTTATAATAATATTTGAGGAAATGACAATCTGGTAATTCTGGCAACACTATAACGTAATTTCCAGACATATGATTTGTAATACTGATTAAGTTACAATTTCGATCAAATGGGAGTTTTTATAACAAAAATTGATTGTTGACAATATCTAAATAACGGAAACAACTCATCTTCTGCCTTTTGGTAAGGATTTAACATTGTTTGTGTATTTTTCTGTACGAATTTTACTTTTCTGTGTATTATGTATTTTATTTTATGCATTCATATATTTTGTATGAGTTTATGTTTTTGCAACTGTATGTGTTAGCATTAATATTATTTTATCTTAATTTTTTTTGTCATTTACTTTTCTCTCTAATATTATTTTAACATATGTATGTATGTACATTACACATTATATATGTATGCATTCAACCATTCACAATACTCGTACTACAAGTGCCTATATTAGACCAATTAAGTGCAACTTCGTCGGACGAATATCGCCAGTTATGAATATGCAATGTTTGCAAGTACGGGCAGTCGACCCCCGTGTAACGGTCGAAGTAATACCGATTGTTTACTCTCGTCCCTTTTCGTACCTTTCCGGTTCTGGTATAGTTGCAACCTTTATTATAGCTTTGTCGGAACTTATATAGCAAAAGGCTTAATAAGTAGGGTCTCACGACTTTTTATTAACGGTCGTCAAAGGTACGTTGAGATTGCAGCGACAATCTTTTTTGTAGCTTCGTTGAAGGCCTAATGACTACAATCTCGCCGTATCTAGTTGATGATCGCCGAGGCTGCGGCGTCAGTTGTTACCTGTACGCATGTTCAGTCTTTCGTTGTAAGGGGAGTTGGATATTTTTTCATTTAGTTGTCCATCGACGCAGACAAGTTTCACGGACCAAATTTCTATGTATTATGTCGATTTCAACTCTGCCATTTCCCTTGTCGGTGCACTCTTCGCACAATTGTTGGTTGTTGGCCTTTCCCTTCTATAAAGGGGCAGTAGCAAAGAGCTACAGAATACATAGCGTATTATTTCTATTACGAGAACGCATGGGAAGCTGTGACATTATATGCTCTTGTTTTGAGATCGGCTATTATCGCTACTCTAAGGGTTGGGTTTCCCTAGAAATGTACAAATAACCAAAGTGTTTGTTTCTCCTACGAAGACAAACCAATGAAAAAGGAGAAAGTCCCTTAGACAAAATTTAATAAAGAATAGTATTTGGCTTCCACAAAGAGACATATAAATAAGCACAGCACTGAGGTGAGCTGATCACATGACAATTAAATCGGGTTGGATATAGGCATTATTACATGCCTTTAACAAAACTTCTGCAGAAGGCTATAAGACTTTAAACACAGCACTGACTACGCATACGCTACGGCAGTACTTCATATAGCAAATAATAAAGCTGAAGCATACATATACACATGCTAATCTACACACATGTATAAGAGAGCTCGAGTAACTGCAATTATTGTGCATATTATATATCTTACATACATGGTAGCTATACATAAGCTAGAGTGGAAAAAAATAATAAAATTAAATATATCTCTTTGCGCATGCGAATTGAGTTTCATTGCAAAACCTCCTCTACAAGTAGAAAAGATATAATAACTAAACAAAAATAATAAATTCTTTGAAATATACGGATTAAAAAGTAAAATATTAAATCTGTAATGGATGTATAAAATAGGCTTTAACGGTGGTCTCTATTACACGATACAACGTGGAAACCAGCTGTTGCGTTTGGCTGATTCAAATTTTTGACAAATTCTGTTTTTTTTTTGTTTTGTATTAAGAAAATGATTTTGCCTTAAACGATATTTTCTAACTCGAATGAATGAGCATATAATTCTGTAAGTTGGCAGAAATTACGTTTTACCTTCAATTTTTATTGGAAATTAAATTAGTTTTGAAAATTTTAATATTGCAGAAATATAGGAATAGTATTTTTATTACAATAATATTTTGAAAGATGGCGCTGTAGTTGCTTCACCTGACTAATCGCCACTGTTATGATATTGCAATCAATGTGCAAATGTTTTTAATGACATATTTACATATTTTTAGAATTATACGTGTAACATTATCATCTTCAAATTATTATCTCTGATTAATGAGACGTAAAACAATTAGTTTAATCTATTCTTTCTTTTGTGAATATTACGAGAATCTCTATTTTGAGATTAAAAAAAAAATTAATAGAATGATCATAAAGAAATCTTACCTAAAATTGCACTTCTTGCATTTCCACATCGTTTTCTTATTGTCGGCGTTATTCCTCTTCTTCTCGTGGGCTATCTTTGCGAAGAAGCTCTCGTCAGCCGCCTTTAATCCGGGTGGCGGCCGCTGGTTCTTCAGCAACGGCCTAAAATCGCTGCTGCTCGGCGCTCTGGTGAGCTTTGGTAACTCGGTTTTACTAGGTAAAGGTACTTGACTAGGCGGTTCGTGGTTCTTCGTTCGCGTGCCGAAACCACCACACGTTTCATTGTGATCACCACTAACGTTAATTTCGGTTAAGTACTTATTGTATTTGGTATAGTTTCTGCGACCGGTCTCGTCGGTCATCAGCACTTTAGCACTTTCGTGATTCGGATCGCGCACCGACTTCAGCTTGATGTGCTTAGTGATGTCCCAACGCCAGTTCGAACGGTACGAGCACAGCGAGCACTCGAACGGTTTCCGGTTCAGATGGCCGACGATGTGGACGTGGAAACGCGACGCCGTGGACGCCCAGAACGTGCAATGCGGACACTTGAAAACGCGCTTATGTTGGGCGACGCTGATGTCGTTGCCGTGCGTGGGAATCTTCTCCGTAACCGACGGCGGCGTACTATGCGGAACCTCCTGGTTGACGATGAAACTGCTTTCGCTGCTCGGGGAATGCGTTCTTATCGAAAGATCTAAGCTAACGTTGTCGTCTTGCTGTTTGTTATCGTCAACGTATTCGTATTGCGATTCTTCAGCGCTTTCCATCCCGACGTCCAGAGGTACTTCTATGTTATTCCAGACGAAAACGCGGTTCTCCATCGGATGCGGCTCGCCATCCGCCGTCGGTTCTTCATTCTCCACCTTAATCGCACCACAATCACTTTCATTTTTCACCTTTTTCAGCGCTTCCGAACACGTCTGAAGGTGATTCAGCAGGTCCGTGGACGATTTACAGCGCTGCCGACAGTATTGGCACCTCGTCGAACTAACCGTATGCATCGGAATTGAATACTGAATTTGGGCGGTTTCCCGGCCGCAGATTTTCTGATGTGCCGTCGATTCGGTCAAGCATTTGCTCTCGTGACCGCACAGTTCGCACGTCAGCTTATTGGTCGTTAATTTCGCCTGGAATTTATCGAAGAAGGACGCGTTGTTCTTCTGCTTCGTAGGAATGAGATCGGGAATCTTCGGCGTATCAGCTTTTTCCGGTTTCTTGAACATGTCTTCGCTGCCGAACAACGAGGCTAAATCTTTCAAGTCGCTATTGACCGATTTCGCGCAGATATCGTTGTAGTCCTTTTGACTGTACGCCGGTTCAGAGACGGCGGGCGGTGGCGTCGTCATCATTAGTACGGGCGAGTAATATCTGGACGAGTTCTTTATCGTCGAGGCTGCCTGCGAGGGTATCGGGATCAGGTTGGGAATCGGCCTGACCGTCTTCTTTGCCGGTTTCGGGCCGCTACCGTTGCTCCTTACGATGTTGTGCACTTTCTCTTCGTGCTTGGCCATCTCCCCGTCCCACGCTGACTTGTAGTTGCACAGCTTGCACTTGTTCTTAATGTAGATATTTCCATTGGCGTGATGTATGATGTCATCGGGATCTATGAAGTCCGAGCCGTAAGCACGATTCGCCTGTTCCGATTTAGATTTCTTGCATGGGGGTATCTTGCGCGGGATCGGCTTCTTCTCGGCGGGGACGATCTTGCTGTTGTTGTTGTTGTTATTGTTGGCGATCGCTGCGAGAACGCTACTACCGGATTCATCGGCTTCGTTCGGTGCACTGCTATCGGTTGCACTGCTCCGCACTACCTGCAAATTGATATACACGTGACGTCGTCGATCGACGATGAGGTAACAGATTTAAAAATACAGGCAATAATAAAAGTGTACACGGGTTTTATTGTGTAATAGAGAAACAGGTGTAGCGCGCGCATCTATCTAAACTTTTAGCGTACTGAGAAGCGGTACGTACGATACGGACGTGCCGGGGCCGAAAAGGCGAACATCGGGCCCGGCCGTCGTTATCAATCGTGCAATTATTATTATTATATCGGGGGAGCGATAAGAAACGATACACGCACGCATACAGACACACACAAGCACGTACCTGTGCCGCTTCCTCGGTTTGAACGGAATCGCTCGCCCCCACCTTGTTGCGCCGTCTGCCTACGCCTAGACCGGCCGCCTGGCCTACGGGAGGGACGTGATGGTTCATTTCGTGCACGGTGAGGCTCTGCTTGATGTCGGCGGTGAAATTGCACGCGGAGCACCTGAACGCGCCGCTGCCGTTGTGGTTCTTGCAGTGCCTGTCCAAGTTCCATTTGTACGGCGTGCGAAAGTCGCACAGTTCGCACTTGATCATCGGCATCGAATGGTACTTGGTGTGCTTGGTGAAGCGCGCCTTGATGTTCGTCGCGTACGTGCACTTGCCGCATTTGAAATACTTGGCCTTGATGTGCTCTTCCCGCTCGTGCTTGCTCAACTGGCCTTGGTTGCGCGCCGTAAACGTGCACATCGTACACTTGAAACACGCGTTCTTATTATTCTCCTCGTCCTCGGCGTCGCCGTCCGAATCCATCTCCTCCAATTCCTCGTCGGCCGAACGCTTCCTGCTCTTCGCGTTGCCGCGCGAATTCTCCGGCATCTCGACGCCGTCCGTCGATCCGTGCACCATCTTCGTATGACGCAGCAATTTCTGAAAGTGTTTCGACGCGTACAGGCAATTCGGGCACTCGTAAATCTTCACTTTCTCGTGATGCACATCGCGCAAATGGTAGAGATAGTGGCGCGGATTCTGCGTGAAATATTCGCAAGTCGAGCAGCTATAGTTGCGCTTGATCTTGCACTCGGGCAGCGTCTTCTCGTCGACGGGCAGATCGGCGAACTCGTCCCCCAGGTCGTCCTCGGAAGCGAATAACGGGTCGCCGCTCACGACGCTGCGCACTATCAGGGAATCTCCGGATCGATGTACCATCGACGGTACGGACATGCTAGTCCGCGATACTGTTCGGACGACCTGCAAGCAAGAATGAAAGGAGAAAAGAAATACGTTTCTTATAGGGTTCTTTCAAGGACGGGACGCCCGATTTCGCGAGTCATAACAACGCCGTTTCGACCGAGACGCGACTCAACGCGCGTCTGCAATGACATTTGCCGATACGCGATAAACGAAACTGTTGAGTTGACATGGCAACTCGACGGCAGTTGGTGAGGTAGCCGCTTACCTGGACTAGGCGTGGGTTACCAGGGCCGACAGAATCGATCCGAGCAGAGAGTCCGTCCGTCCGTCCGCGAGAGCCGCTTGCTTCCAAATTTAACCGCGGCGCGCGAAGAAAAATACGACGTACATACGTACGAAAGGGGAGATTACGTCACGTGCGGCGGGAACACGATATTTTATATTGTATGTTAATCGGAACTCTTCGATGTCTTGTCTTTAATCGATTTATATTGTACGTATGTAAGGCGCGCACACAATGAGGAATATAGTATAGTAATAGTAGGCCGGTTGACATTCGACCCCGACTGGACGTCGTTTCCTTGACCCCCTTCTTTCGTCTCCTTACCGTCAACACCTCCTTCTCCTGTCCGTTCTTCTTCTTCTTCTTCGAACTCCTCGGCGAATTAACTAATGCTTACCGAGACGCGAACGCGTACACTTCTTACGAAACGGAGACAACAGATTACGTCGGTGACATTGCAACGTCAAGCGTCATCGTATTTATCGTAATGATGGTAATAAATAAGAACAATAGCGATAATCTAACATTCTAGCTCTTCTTTCTCGCTCGCGCCGACTAAGTACGTTCAATTAGGACGAGGCGAGCGAGGGACGCCACCTGCGGTGTTGCACAACGCCGTTGCTGCTGCTGCTGCTGCTGCCGTTCGTTCGAACATCTAGCCTCGACGGCCTCTGCGATGGTACTCTTTTGGCATCCGTTCCCCTCTATGGCGGACGTGTTCGGCTCGTTCGCGTGGGGAATACAGGCGCTTTGTCAATAAACACGCACACGGACGCACGCACACATCGACGAGCAACGGGGCATACGGACGGAGAGGACCGTTTTCCGTCGTGATGATCCTACTACGCCAAGATCTTGCGCCTTAACACACCGCCGCCCGAACGCCGACGGAACAATACTGACAACGACGATGGGCGAAGAAAATAAACGCGGCGGCGAGGCCAGATACGAAGTCTACAGCGTTTGCAGATTCCCACCCGTGCAAGAATGACATTTACGTGCTAGTTGGCGCAATACTTAGTTTTTACCACAAGAATCGGTCGGAGACTATATTATCCCGGTTATTAATTGATTTTTAACATCTACGCGAACAAATACGTATAGCAAACAGAAAATCTTTGCGCACATAACCTCACAATGCCTTAAGATACTGAAGGCTATATAATCAAATCAAACTGTCAATTTGCTTATCCAAAACGTTACAAAATGGCTTTTTCTTAATGTAAGAATCGCTCTAAAAGGCATATTAGAGCGATTCTTTTTCTAATCAATACAGAAGCAAACATATAAATTAAAATAAAAATATTGTATCCAATCCCTTTTATTTTCAGGAAAATATCCCAGAAATATAGACGTTAGATATTTGAGCTTAAAGCTGTAAAGAATACGAAGAGTTAGAAAGAATTATCGAAGCATTGACCTATATCCATTTAAATTAGTTGTCCCTACGCTCGTTGAGATGGCCTGCATTTTTAAACACGTCGCGTTGAAATCATCAGAATATATACCGGTGAGCGCCATAAAGTTGACATGAAATGCGTTGAAGAATTTAATGTTTTGTAACAAATCAACGTTAGAATCTCGTAGAAGTAAATATAATATCGTTAAACACGTTTAGAAAAGTCGCTAAAATGGCAATTTATTTTGTTTAGAAAAAGATGTTTTATTTACTTTTAATTATAAATATGTATTGAGCAAGATTCCATTTTATCAAGTTCCAAATCAAATTCAAATTATATGTTGTTTAAGTTTTAGGATCGGTGATTCCAACAGTAAAGACCATATTTGTATACAGTGCCTTAAAAAATTAATGAATATGAGTAATCAATTTAAATCTCCCGCGAAATTGGAAAAATGTTCAGTGGGATTATTACTGTCATATAATTTAAACTTAGTGTGTCAAAATTGAAATAAAACTACGCAAAATTTAAAAATTGTGTGGCCAGTTAGATAAGCAAAAGTAAATATTTTCGAATCTTTTCTACACAAATTCTTGAAAAGCTCTACTGTTTCCTAACTATACATTTCTTCAGAGTAAGAGCTTGCATACGTGCTTTGTCTGAGATTAAATTCAGCAGCATTTAACTGTACAACTTATACTCTATTTTTTAATTCGGAGGAGAAAAATAAAATAACGTGTTTACACAATGGAATTTTTCAAAGCTATCTTTTGGCGGCAGTTTTAAAACTAGCTAGGCTCTTATATAAGTTGTAGTTGCAAATTTGGGAAGAAAAATTAAATATAAACGCACTCAGAAAACTATGGTCGCCTGTAATATATCAATCAAATATCGCTAGTGTAATTTTTGGCGAAAACTGACACAGCTTGCCTGTTTTTGGCGCTTCCATTTAAAAAAACACTCCTGCGAATTAGAAAATAGGGTATAGGAACTCAAAATCGACAGTCTCAAAAAAAAAACAATAGTAACAAAAAAAATATCCCTAAATCTTTTGATTGAGGGTTTATAAAATCATTAAATTTAGCGATAGAATCAACAATCTACAAATATCGTGAAAAATCAGTTATAATAACTATGCTAGTGCTTAAAAAAGATTAGGTATGAAGTTGTTACGTGACCTTGTCTGTTAAATTTTATTTTTCTTTTTTATTAAAGGGTGAAAGTTATTTTTTGTACTCAAGATAGAGATTACTACTAAAAGTTGTTAAATTTGAATAATTTATTAATCAGAATAATAAGAGAACGTTGGCAAACAATATCGATATATTCTCATTTACACTGTCAGCAGCAATGATTGATATATCTGAAATTACAGCTTTGATAATATATTCCACATTTACCAGTTCTTTTTTCTGTCAAAAATGATTAAATGTCAATATTTATTATATAATACTTGCCGTACTTATATTTTTTGTTATTAATTTTGCGTATATTATTTTATACAATATAGAAATCTATCTTTTTAAAGATATATCGTAAAATGTTACGTAAATAAAAATGTAGTACAGGAAGTCTCCAAAATATCACGAAAAAGTTGTTATTAAAATTGTAGATCAAGGTTTAAAAGTCATTAGACTCTATTTCAGAGGAGTGTTTTTAAATTGAAGCGCTAAAAAGTAAGCTGGCTATTGGTCAGTTTTAAACAAAAATTACACTAGCGATATTTGATATATATTGCCGGCCGCCATATTGTTACAACAACTGATTGACGTTTAAATCGAATATTTTTGTGAATGCATTTGTATTTTTCATTTGCGTTGTAATAATGAAAGAGTTCTTTCGAAGAAGTAATCGGCTAACACATTCTTCCTGTAAATCATAGCTAATTTTAAAACTGTCGCCAAAAAGTAGCATTGAAAAATTCCATTGTGTAAACGCGTCTTTTCATTTTACTTCTATCATATTGGTACACCGGACAAATTAGCATTGAAATTGACGATTTTCACAGTTATTTTGGTTTTTCTGTGCCGTATTTAATGCAAATTACTCAATTTTATTTAATTTATTGAGTATATTCATCGAAATGTATGTAGAAAAAAGCATTACTGATTGCAGTTTAGTTATGGATTGAAAAAGAAAAACATAAAAATGTTATTTATTGTAATAAAGTATTTTAAAATAATGCAGGAGCTATATGACAAAACATTAGCACGCCAATGGCTGGTGGTAGAACAATTGCCAACTTGGTCAGTCTTTTTTGTCAAGTTACACAAATTGTCACGTGACCTTTTTATTATTATATCATATTTTATTTTTACACGAAATAAGAAAAGTCTTTATTAAAAATCTATTAAAAATTGAGCACGCCATCAAAAATGAAAAAAGATTATTCATTGAGATATAAATTAGAATAATTTATTGGAATAATACGAGAATGTTTGCAAACAATATAAATATGTTTTCCTTATACACTGTCAGCAAAAATGATCGATATGTCTGAAGCTGCCCAGTATCTTTCGATCGATGAATCTCCAACAATAAAAAGCAAAAATTACATCACTCAATGTGTATATTTAAATTATTACAATAACAAAGAATGTGGCTCTATTGACTTCAATGAAATAATTCACTTAATTCAATTAATTCAATTCAGATTATTACCAGGAAATAAGCTAAAAACATATTGCTAGAGACAAATTAATCAAGACGAAATAACGAAAAGCTGAAATTTAGCGGCTTTTATAAATTTATTTCCAACTTTCCGCAGATCAAAATTAATATTTAACCTAATAAATACACACAGTGATTAACTGTATCCCCAAGAAATGTGTGGAAGGATTTCTCCATTATTTACAAATTGTCGCAAGTTTTTTTTGATTGATTTATAATTATGAAATACTGATAGTTCTTACGTCGATGTATTTACGGTTACGGCAAAATCCAACAGATTTTTTGCCCTGATTTGTGACTTGCGATGAAACGTAGATCCACCACTTCATACCGGAAAGTAAATAGCAATCAAAACAGTGGACTAAACGTGGTGAACCGACTCCAGAGAAAGCTAAAGTCATTCTATCGGCAGGAAAGGTGATGGCTTCCGTTTTCTGGACAATACTATTCTAAACTTTTGGAATGATTGAAGGCAGCTATCGTAAAAAAAAGACCAGGAAGAAAGCGAAAAAACTCCTTTTCCATCAAGACAATACGGCAGTTCACAAGAACGTTTGTGATTTACCAAATTCCGTTGCTTCAATAATTTTTAACTTTTCATTTAATAAAAATAATTTACGAGTTTTGCTTCCCCATTTTATCTGAATGTTATTTATGAAAAAAGCGCACACACAACTGAAAGCACCAGCTCCAATAATTACTTGAATTTCAAATGAAATGACAAATTTTATTGTATATATTTAGGAGAATTACCAAAAGACTCCATCTATAGCGAATTTGTTGTGATTTTATAATCCATTATAACCAAAAGTCCGTTATAAACAAGTCCATTATAAGAGGAATTAGGACCTGAAAACTTCATTATATCCGAGTCCATTATAAGCGGATTATACTGTATTAGGTTAGGTTTTTCTATATTTAGAAAGCTCATTAAATTAACTACTTATATATATCGAAACTTACAATTTGGTTTCCACTAGACAAATTGAGAATTCATTAAAAGAAGTAATTCTTTTTTAAATTCTGTTTGCAAAAATCTACGTCGAAAGTGTATGAGATATTTTTGAAATTCCAAAATAGTTATTGACCTTTTTCTGAATTACATACATCCGAAAGAAAATGTCTCCCATTTGACGGTTACCATATACACTTCGCATATTCGAGGAAGATGTTGCTAGATTGAAAAGGTATGTTTTAGCTTTAGTAATTTACATATTTTAAAAAGCACAAGATACCATTTCAAGGTATATCGGGAAAGGTAAAACAACGTCAAGGATTTAAAAGATCTTCGATAGGTTTCATCAATTTAAAGAATTTGTTGACAAATACTTCTTTGTATATGCCGTTAAAACATTTGAAACAGTACGTGATAGCTTAAAATAAAACTGTGTACAAGTCTGTTGAAGTTTTTCCGATACTTCTTAGAAGCTGTTTTGAGTTTCTTTCCTGTTTAACTTGATGCCTTAATTAATTGGTATGCGATAGAATGTTTTGTAAGTGTCTTGTTTAGAAAATCTGTATCGAAAGCCATTTAATTGGCTACTTTATAGGTTCTGTTATTCGCGCAAGATGGCGCTGTTAGTTTGAATATATTTGAACCTACGTACGATACTGTTATTAGTAAATATTCATAAAACGGTCTGTATATATCGCTTTGATTAAGATATAAAATTATGGATGGAATAATTACTTCCTTATTTCATCTTTTGTGGTATTAGTGGTTCCAAAAATGTTGAGCGAAATGTTTTTCTTTTAGTAATTAGGAAAAATAATTTGGGTTGTTTTGAATATCAGTATGTCATCAAATTTTGAGAGGTTCAAGTTATTCAGGCCAAGCATGTATCCTTAACATGTGCTGCTATGAAGTTGTTATGTTAAGATATACATGTTATGTTACGTACCAACATGTTTTAAAAGTATATATCCCTTACATACCATGTTGATTTAACAGACCGGTTATGATTTGCATGTTGAAAATAAGTTCAACATAAATTTCCGAACACTGTTGAAGATAACAAGTATGTTAGGAGTAAAATATGGCGTAGGAAAGTTATCAGCTAATTCGTTTTTTACTTCTAATCAATTAGGACGTTCGAATAATTCACTGATTTGTTTATTCCCAAAACTGGACGGATTAGTAAATTTGTTTATCTTAAATGAAATTCGAGAAGTGGAGCCGAGGTTTGTTGTTGGTATATGTACGCTGCCGTCGATATTAGTTTGAACGCGCAAATAAATTAAAAAAGTGGCGCCGATTTCTGATCATATCTTAGATAACCTCGATTTTTTGCAAATTTCATCTTGGATTTGGTTCAAGACTCACCGAATGGTATCTTTAATCATACAGAATACGAGTCTAAAGCCAGAATTGGCACAAGAAGACTAATGACACTACATGTGAAAAGTATAATAACTAAATCCTTCTCCAATTTTAGAATATTAAGTATTTCGCCCTAATGAATAATTTTTCTACAATCTAATCATCAAAATCTTCATTTGCATACGCATTTTGACATATTTTAAATTACTTCGATTTTTTGCAAATAACATCTAAATGTATGGGTGTCCAAATACTTTTGAACGGTGGTGTACATATATGCGGGCAATTCTTAATGGAATTTCAGTAAATATATTTGTTATGGTTTTTAAAGAAGTTCGAATGTTTTATGTTTTGCTGTTTCAACTTTTTTCTGATTATTCAAATATTACTCAATCAAAATTTTATCTGAATAAAAAGTATACGATCAAACATACGCATATTCATATATAATAGTCCAGATTTGAGTATTTCTTTTTCTTTCACAACCACGAAAGTAAAATATGTATGAACAATACGTGTACATATAAGCATTGCACAAATGTAAAGTAAGATAACGGCGTTATCTTGTTTTACAACGAAGCAAAGAAATATTTTTCCACAGGTAAGGCTGCTATCGCTAAACCTTGGTGTAAATTTAATTGGAAACCATTGTTCTCACCAAATACCAACACATAATGGTTTTAGAACGACGAAAGAGATTTTTTCTTTAGTACGTGGAATATAGAGGCCACAAAAAAGAACAATATAGTCATAAATTGATGCAATTTTGATCGGAAAGAAATGCAATTTTTATAGTGGGGGCTTATGTACAAGAGCGAGCTGAAACGTTTTCAGAATCGGTAAGAGATGGCGCGCAAAGATTAAAGTAGATTCATTGGTCGGCAAAGGCAATCTGTTTTATGGCAACCGTCAAAATTTCAAACATCTACCACCAATAGTTGTTGTTTAAGAGTGTGTTTTGTGTAGCAAGTCAGGAGGTTTCTTGAAAATGGATAAAATCAGATTTCGTGGAGTGATAAAACACTTCTAGATGGCTGGGACAACGGCCACAGAAACTCGAAATATTTTAATAGAGGTTCATGGCGGATGTACTCCATTATTTTCGACCATCAGCTTCTGGGTGAGCGAGTTCAAACGTGGCCGTACAAGCACAAGTGCCGAACCATGCAATGGATGTCCAAAAATCGCTACCAACGATGAGATGGTCGACAAGATTCATGATGTCGTGTTTGCCGATCGCCGATTGAAGGTGAAAGAGATAGCAGGGACAACAAGCATCTCAGAAGAACGCGTTTCGTAACCTTGGATGAGACTTGGATACACCATTACATATCGGAGACCAAAGAATAGTCGAAGCAGTGGACTTTTCCGGGCGAATCGACTCCAAAGAAAGCAAAGATCGTTCCATTGGCCGGAAGGGTTTTTGGGATTTCCACGTGTGTGATCATCGTAGACTATCTACAGAAAAGAAGGGCGATCCCAGGGCAATACTACAGAGATTTATTGACCCGATTCGATGCTGAATTGAAGGAGAAACGACATCGTTTGCAGCGGAAAAAAGTACTTTTCCACCACGACAATGCACCGGCACATTTATCCCGCATTCTCGTGTCCAAATTGAATGAGTTGCGCTACGAATTAGTCTCCTATCCTCCATATTCACCGGACCTAATCCCCAGTGACTTTTTCCTATTCCCAAACCTGAAAAAGTCACTGAGAGGAAACAGATTTGGATCAAATGAAGAGGTCATCGCCGCTACAAATGGCTATTTTGCAGACCTCGAAACATCATTGCATCATGCATTGATCTTTGAGACTACATCGAAAAATAAAAATAAAAAACCACACCAATACCGTGTTTTTCTTCTAGATGCCGGAAACATTTCAGGTCGCCCTCGTAACTAGCTTTAATAGTGCACCACTTACATTTACAAAAAAAAAATTCTTTTTGCAATCGATATTTTAACTATTAAGCATGTTTTAATGGGATAGATGACAAGATTTGCGTTTATAAACGATTTTACGGCTATTCGTTTGTTTTCTTTCCACGGCAAACACAGACTGACTCCTCCTGTTTTATTTGATTACTGCTTAGTCTTGACGTCATCAAGGAAAATTTATTGCATCAATTCAAGACACGCCGTAGTTAAATAATATCTAAATCTAAAAACATTGTCGCAGTAATTGCAAGAGAAAAAAAAATCAAGACTTATTTGTCCATCTGATAGATACGGATGTGGATGTATAAATTCATGTTTTCTGCGAAAGGAATGACTTGTCTTCCTTCCATTGCTATCGAAGCTTTCGAAGAATGGGAGAGTTCTTTCTTTCTTTCCCGTTGCCTTTGCGATCAATAAATTACAGGTAGAGAGGAACTACAGGAGTGGAGTCATATACTGGCGCAAAAGAAAGAAAAGGCAGGCGGAGGAAGTAAAAAGGGCAGGCAAACGTTGTAGCTAGCGTCGGTCGTATTATATATATATATATAAACTCACTAACAAGCGTGTCTTCGTCAGACCTGCAAGAGCTGCTGATGTCATCCTTGTATCAGGAGAGCAGTAGGCATTTCAGATATACGTAAATACACACGTTCATATATCGCGCGTATAGATACGTTTAGTCGTGTTTAACTAGTGAACAGGCTGAGTAGTTACGTAGAGGTTATACAGGGCATATTATTATAAGTACGCTAATAATTAGAGGTTGATTTAATTTCTTATTGAGATGTATTGAATATACACTATCGCGCATAAGTTTAAGGCCACCTATGTTACTCTTAATAGGCATTTCCTGTGTGCTACAGAATTACATACAGTTGTTCACAGAAGTATTCATACCCCACAGTTACTTTAGTAAAATTCGTCTGTATCAACGATACAATACACTTAAATTTCGCTATTTTATTTCATGTAACTAGAAGTATTTGTGCAAAGAAAGCGAAAAATAACAAAGTATTATTTATAAAAGAAAAAAGGAGTGTGCACTGCACAAAAGTATTCATATCATATACAGTATTAATTTTAAAGTCGATTTGAGGAAGAATCTAACTTCAAAGCACGGTGCACGTGCTGTCACACCCAATTTAGTGCTATGTTTATTTAGTTGAAGATAAGCTTCATATACTATAACACTATGAGTCTTAAAAATAAATAAACAAGTATTTGTGAACGTAAGTAATTTTTTTTATCGCACGTACCTTATACCTTGAGTGTCGGACTACTATTCCCTAATTTTTGTTTTGCACAGTTTGCTGTTCTGAGCCAGTTGTTTGGCTTCAATGCATCCTATGCTTCTTTTTTAATGTTCCATACATTTGTCCTTTCCAGGTATTTCGGGGTCTGGCTATTGTGTGTTTTGCCCTCTGTTTTGGCTTAAAAAATCTTCTTTGTTATTCGATCTGCTTTCATTCCGTGTATATGTTCAAGCCATCCCAGTTGTCTGTCCTCTATGATTATTGGCTTGATATTTTGATTACTAGTGATTATCGTGTTTTTGATTTTGTCTCTCCTTGTTACTCCTTCTATTCTTCTTAATGTATATATATATAGGTGACCAGACTAAGGATGCATAGTCCAGTCTAGACTGAACAAAAGCAAAATGAAGATGAAGAATGGCTGTTATAGAAGAAAATGGTCGTGTAACGCGTGTGACGATACCTAACGCCAATGCACAAATTCTAGATGCAATTTCCCTTGTATCGAGCAAAATGTGTAAAAATCTATGCACAAATGAAGATTTTAAGATGTAGATTACGAAAAACTAATCTGTGATGTTAAATTTTTATAAATTTGAGGGATATAGCAGTTGTTACAAAGAAGATATACAGCTGCGAGCAAATGTTATAGGCAGGATAACTTTTTTTGCGTTACGATAAGACGTAAATCTCAAAACTAAAAACAAAACACATAATTCAGTTTATAAGGTTCTTCTATTAAATAAATCAGTATTTAATGCTATCTCCTCTAGCCTTTATTACAGCCTTAATTCTTTTAGGCATAGTAGCTACCAGTTTGTAACATGTTTCTGGGGAAATAGACGCCCATTCCATAAACACTGTTTGCTTTAGAGCTTCTTTACAGGCATGGTTGTATTTACGAATCCTGTTCTTCAATATATGCCATAGATTTTCAATAGACGACAGGTCAGGCGATTGTGGGGGCCAGTCTAAAATCTTCACTTGGTTAGCAGTAAACCATTTCATCACAGGTCGAGCCTTGTGGCAAGAGGCATTGTCTTGTTGAAAGTAATATTCCTCTGAGTCCATATCATAAAATCTGACAATTGATGGTTCGAGAACCTCTTCCAACATCCCGATGTAGCGTGCCCCATTCATGCGGCCCTCGCATGCATGGACTTCCCCTACAGCTTATGCAGACATACACCCCCAAATCATAGTGTTTCCACCGCCGTGTTTAACAGTAGGTGAAGTACACTCTGGGGAAAATGCTTCCCCGGACCTGCTCCGAACATAACTTGCTCCGGAAACGCTATGCACCTGCACAGAATAAACGAAGGACGTTAACTTTTTGAATATTTCTATTTTGGTGAGAAAAGTAGGGGCGCTGAGTTCAATTATGTATATTGCAAGGATTATGAAATATTTTTAAGCACTTACGTCCATGTTAGATTCATCGCACCAAAGTACTTTGGCCCAGTCATCTACAGTCCAATGTCGGTACTTCTTTGCCCACGTAAAGTGTTGCTTGCGGTGTAGCTCGGTCAGCAAAGGCTTGTGTCGCGGTTTTCGGGCACGTAAATTCGCCGTAGTTAACCTTTTTATTATCGTATGCACGGAGATTGGTTGGTCTTGTTGAGCGCGGAGCTCTGCAGAAATCGCCATCGCGGATTTGTGCCTATCCCACAGCGCGATACGCTCTATCATTCGCTCTTCTCGCACAGTCGTTACACGTTTTCTACCGCTCTTGGGTAGATTATGATACTCTCCAGTCCTTTGGTAGCGGTTAATTGTGTTTTGTACTGCACAACGCGAACATTTTATTGTCTTAGCAATTTTTGTTTGTGACAATCCTTGTTTGTGCAATAAAATTATCTGGCCTCGTATAGCCTCAGATATTTGGTGCCTTTTTGGCGTATTGTGTATACACAAACTTACAAAAGAAGGTCCGCACGCTAAATGAACTTTTGAAACCGACAAATGACGTTGCTTTCTCTACGCACAGTATATTACTCAACCTAAAAAATATAGCTTCGTAATTTATATTTTCTAGAAATTTCTACTTTAGATAACGACCAGGTATAGGTTCGCAGTGCCCTTGTTCTAAGAAGCGCTACCTGCTGCGCGAAGCACATGTTTGATTAGGGTGCTTATAAGATTTGCTCACAGCTGTATATCATTTTTTTAAATTTTGCGAAGTTCTTACATCAATTATAAATAAACAAAACGCATCTTTTCTATTCTGAATCAATTCCACGAGTACTCAAATTTTAATAAATCTTCTATCTATACTTCGGTAGAGTTTTAAACAGAAACTGTCATTACAGATTCAAAATTGATGTTGGCAACACTGATGAAGATCACTTAATAGTAACGTAGTGGATGCTTCTTTAAATTTTTAATCAATAATGAGAGTTACTATCTATTACAAAGTTTAATTGACTAAAATTGTAAAGATTTCTTTATAATCCTGTTCAATTTATTTATTAAACTGATTGAAAGCAAGAAAGGACACATAGAGAAAGTTTATTTGAAACAGAAATAGAATTGAAGATCTCAAAATTTGAGTTAATATATATCAATGAAATTTGACCCTGTCATAATTGTTCTTCTTTTAACAATCATTTAATCAAATCTAAATGCAACAAGACAAACCGTACGCTTTAACGCCATAATTATACTAGCTTGTTCATTAAGATGCTATTCTAAGAGGTCTCTTGTATTAATTAAAGTCGTTTATTAGATTCTGTTTAACCACAATTTAATTAAAAGAACAGTCTTGTTTGTTAGTCGACTTTGAGATATGTAGGTAATATTTATGTACATATCAATGCGAGTCAGCAATTAACGGCTATTAGCGTAGTGATGTAAAACCTACAAACCGCGTAACAGGCTGTTACAACCTAATTTTCTTTTTCACGGTTACTCCGGTGCTTGAAAGTGAAACTAATGGCACAACAAATATCGTAATTCGTACTTCTTGTCCCGAGGATTCTGTTGTTACTTATCCGTAAATTACTTCATAAGCATATAATTGTATTGATAATTTATTCCGCTGTTTACTTACGAAAAGCGTTAATTCTTTGCTAAATTGTTACTTTTCAGGAATTATTCGTTGAACATTACATTTTTATTGCTTTTAAATAATTCATTATCCTCCTCTTCAGGGTAATCCTTCGAAAATATCGCGAATTTAAGATGATAGCAGAAGCTGATAATTTTATGAGATTGTCATCACATTTAGTAATTCTATTAACTATGTGATAACTAAATGACGATTGCAAGGACTGTGTGGATGTACAATTCACAGGTATAGCAGTAAACTCCACTCACACAAATTAATTAATTATGCGGAACGCAGCGTTTCGAGAGCACGTGGGCTCTCATTGTCAACCGTGTTACCGACTCTTAAGGTAAGTCTTAAGGTCAACAGTTTAATCCAATTTTTGTGAAAATATAACGTTTTTAATTGTATTGTTTTCAAATTTGAAAACTGCTGGTTTAATTAGTCAACATGGCAATATGAAGTAGAAACGATAATACTGGTCTCAATCACATCTGAGTCAAAATAGCCAATGAGAATGGGGGGAAAATATCTTCTACTCAGTGAAATTTCTATAGTTCCATATAATTTTGTTATACATTTAACAATGGTATGAGTTGGGGATTACCTAAAATTACATTTGTGGACGTGAAAAAATACCAAAGATATCACATCTGCTAGATATGTAGGGGAAGTACCTGCTTAACGTATAAATACGAGCGAAATTCCTATAATTCCATAATTAGACAGAACATCCTACAAAATCAAGTTCACTGTAAAAAGCCTCTAAACATTTACAAAAGTTTATTTATTATTAAATATATACGAGGGGAGGTCCAGAAGTTCGTGGAATGGAGGGGTCATTCATCATCATCATAGGTGTCATTCTGATTGGCGACTCATCATTAGTATATAAGTTAAGTTGCAGCCCTATAGCGTCAGTCGTTTACGAATAGTTGCCTGCTAAACAAGTCAATCCGGAAGAAAACTGAATCTATGGAGGAAATTGAACACCGTGCTGTGATAAAGTTCCTTACAAAGCAAGGAAAGAACGCTCAAACCATATTGAATGAAATGGAAACCGTTTATGGAGAACAGTGCCCTAGTAAATCAATGATTTATAAGTGGCATAGTCTTTTTAAACATGTTCGGGAGTCGATTGAAGACGACCCCCGCTCAGGACGGTCAGTTGAGGCCACTGCTTCAGACATCGTCGAAAAGGTGCAAAAATTTCTACTGCAAAATGTCCGTCTGAAGAAAAAGCAATTATCTGCATTAGTTGGAGTATCAGATACCACCATTTTGCGTGTCCTACATGACCACCTGGGTATGACAAGAGTCAGTGCAAGATGGGTACCGAGAATGCTCACGCCGCTGCAGAAACAGCGGCGCGTCTGTGCGTCCAAACAATTTTTGGAGCTGTGTGGAGACAAACCTGCACAGATTTTGGAGCGGATTGTTAGCGGAGATGAAACATGGGTTCATCACTTTGAGCCTGAGTCCAAACAGGAGTCCATGCAATGGCATAAAAAGGGGGCACCACCGCCAAAGAAATTCAAAGCGTCAGAATCGGCTGGAAAGTTGATGGGTACTGTTTTTTGGGATTGTGAGGGGATATTATTGATTGATTACAAAGAAAAAGTTAGGAGCATAACCTGAGAATATTACGCAGCGATATTAGAAAAATTAAAAGAGGCCATCAAGGAAAATTGACCAAGGGTGGCTCTTGCAAGACAATGCGCCGGTTCACACTTTGCACAAGCACGGCTTTCAATCAATGGTCCATCCACTCTACAGTCCAGACCTGGTACCTAGTGATTTTTAATTGTTCCCCAATTAAACAAAAGACTTACGTGGAAGAAAGTTCTCCGACGACAATGAGGTAAAGGAGGCAATTTTGGCCCATTTTGAGGCGAAAGATAAAAAATATTTTTATGATGGTTTAGAAAAATTAATTCATAGATCTAATAAATGTATTGTGCTTAAGGGTGATTATATTGAAAAGGAAAAATAGATTTATTGTTTTATTTTATTTAAAACCCTTTCATTCCACGAACTTCTGGATCTCCCCTCGTATATTGTCGAGGTATGCATATTACTAGAGAGGTAGGGCCTTCAAACCGAGCCATAGCTAAGAAAATAGCATGTTCCCATTATCCCATCAACAATTTTATAAAGTTGGACAATTCCTACGGCAAAAATCGCGCTAAGGCGGAGTAATCAAAAACTAACTCGAAGGCAGCGCTCATCGATATTTCGGTTAGTCTCTTCTGGTAATGTAAACGCGCAACAAACAACATGTAATTTAAATTTATCAGTAACAAACAGACAGTGCTGCAGCACATCGGGCTGAACAAACATTTGAACATTTGTCAAACGTGGAATTTATGTATGCATCGGCACAAGAAAGCAACATTTCGAGCAACGTAGTTCTTTTTTGCAATAAACGCATTTCTGTAAATACTGTCATTTAAAACATTTCACAATAAATAAGTTTAACCTCACAACTAAATTATAATCAGTCAGATACTAGTTGTTAAAGTTTGATCAATGCAAAAACATTACTATTCCACAGCGTTCTCTGATTTAGATAAAAATCATAGCCTACTCTAAATGTTCTAAATCCTTTATGTCGCAGAGGTTGGTCATCATGATATAGGGAGTTAAGCATTCTGGGACCGGTGTGACCATTGTCAACGTCATTTGTAAAACATTATTTATATTCATTTTATTTATTATTATTTGCTTCGGTTTTATTTGAAATCTGCTCTCGTTAGAGTTATTGTTTATTACTGTCGTTGTCCAGGCATGTTTATGTGAATTTATATTAAACTAAGTTAGCTAATCATTATTTTTATTTTACGAAGGTGGAGCTGTATGCCGTACCTCTAACCCCCTTAGAGTAAAACTACAGTCGCATTATATTTTTTATTTTTCGGTATAGTCCCTCTCTACACTAATGCACTTGATCCATCGGTGCTCCAACATCTCAACAGTCTCCTGGAAAAACTTTTATCCGAGCTCTGCAAACCACCTATCTACAACTTTCATCACTTCATAACTACGGGGAAATTTTGCCCCACGTAAGATTTCTTTTAATTTCAGGAGCAGGCTGTAATCACTAGGGGCCAGCTCCAGCGAATATGGCGGATACTCCATTAATTCAAAGCCTACTTGGCGTATAGCAGCCATAGCAATATCAGATGTATGCCTAGGAGCATTATCCTAATGAAACAATGCGCCATGCCTTAATTTTCTTCAACGTTTCTCTTTAATAGCGTCTCGCTGTAACGCTCTGTCCCTTTTTGCAAATAGTCAGTCAGGATGATTCCTTGATCATCCCAGAACACAGATAGCAAAACCTTTCCAGCAAACGACACGACCTTAAATTTGCGTGAAGAAGGTTTCCACTCTCTACCTTGCACTTGTCTTGAGATCATAGTGGTGCACCCATGACTCATCCATGATCACATGCCGACTAATCAAGTTCTCTTTATTTTGCTTGGTACCTTTCCAAAAGACGCAACACCCGATTTCTTTTTTTGATCAATGGTTAACACTCGGCGCATCCATTTTGCACTCATCCTTTTCATATCTAATTCTTTAGTCAGTATGTTGTGCACCGCATGATATGATAAGCCAGTATCTTTCACAAGGTCCCTGATGCGTATTAGTCGGTCTTGCAGTACGATATCGTTCTTCCGCATTTAAAAGATGGACACCACCATTTGAATATATCATAAGAAAATGCAGACTCACCCATAGTTGCCATAATGTCTTTATGAATTTGAGTTGGCGTCATGCCCTTTTTCTGGAGGTATTCTATTACGGCTCTTTGTTCTACAGGATTCACTTTTACACACAATTCAAGAATTAGCCACAGCACAATTTTCAAGTACAAACTTGATATTGTGTATCTACAAATGTCAGTTAACTAAATGTCAAAAAAAACAACCAATTAGAAGTAGGTAAGGCGTGGGGCATGAGGATCCACCCTCGTACCATCTGTATAAAATCCATTTGACATCCTATTGCCAAGGAGTTCAAAACCAAATCGTCAATCTGATGAAAATTTAACAAGGCGGAAAATTCAAACTATCGTCAATCAATTAAAATTACTCTGTTTCCATTAGAATATGAGTGAAAATATGAATTAAAGTATTAATTTTTGCATAGAGCATAATGGCCCCAACAATTTGAACCTTTTATGTACTTTTTTATAAAATAAATAAATAAATACATATCCGCAACGTTTTATTTAATGTGTACGCTTGTTTATGTAGTTGTTAGATAACCACCAACTCTATCCGCTACAATCAATGCTACCAACTATTTCATTCATTTTGGCACCCACAGTATTCGAAATCTACGTTCTCTATTGTAACGTGTCTATAAAATAAGAACACTAATAACAGGTGTGAATAATTTTGTTGCAACTGTATATGCATGTATGTATTAGGATATAGAATATGGCGTATATACGCAGTTGTGTTGTCGAAGAATACACCGATTATAAAGAGTACATCGAATGTTTACATAACTACATAGTTAAGGACAAATGAAAGACAACCGCTACGGTACGTGTAACGTCATCATCGCTTAAAAGAGAGCCTCTTCTCGCACGCCATGGCCGAAGATCCTGCCAAGTGAAAACGCCAGAAACGACCCATTGTGTGTCGGCGTTGTGACGTACTATTTTGCGCGAAATTTTTCGATCTTTGTGCCTTACGACGTACAGTTTTCCTTTTTTCTTTTGCGACCGTCGCAGGAATTAAATAGACAAATAAAACAAATACGTAAATACAATTTTCCGTCTTAATTACTTACGTACAACTAGCGAATTCCAGAAAGAATATCTTATTGATTCGTTTTAACGTCTCTAAGATTATCTTCTTGTATACATGTGCTATGTACGAAGAAGAGTAGATGAATGGATTTCTGACGCATTAATCATTCTATATTCTAAAAAAAAACTGACAGATCTTGCAGACTTGAAGACCTAACCTCTTCGATATGTTTATTACTGATAACGTATTCTATCATCTATACACATAAACGATATGCAAAATATTTACAAGAAAATAAAGCGAAATTACAAGCAATTACACGCATAACGTTCTCTTAATTGGCACGTGCGAGTGGTGTTAATAGATAAGCTTCGGCAAATAAGTCGATTATCACGCGATTTCTTAATAGAGTGGCTATACTAAACTACACAACCGTACGTTCAAGAACAATATAGGTTTGTAATAGCTGTGATTATTAGACGGCGATTGCTAAAAGAATAAGACAATATTTCAAAATGAAATGTTTTTGTACTTACGTTAGAAATTGCAGGTTTTAAGTTGAGATATAACGCAGCAGCGACGCAGTTGCACCATGGGCTTCAATTTATTCTTTTAAGGTTATAGGGATATTTTAGGGGTGTCAAAAGTTTACATAATTCCTAAATTAGATGGCAACTGAAGAAGAAATCTGTTTCTCCAGAAAGGTATTCTTAGGATGTTTTGAATTCTACAGTTGGCTATATGAAAAAATGACAAATGGAACATTATTTCTCATATATGTTTATTATAATATGTTACATGATAGCATTTAATAAAAATATTACAAGTTATTTCTATATTTTCCAAATTATACGAAACGGCTTTTATTAAAATATAATTTACAGATTAGTAACCTGAACTATTTTTGAGAATAGTGCTACAATGATATAATATAAACATGGTAAATAATAGAACGCGCTTGACATATTGTGTGAAAATTAAATTCTTAAGATGTTTTAAATTCTACAGTTGGCTATACGAAGAAATGACAAACGGAACACAACCAATATGTCTCATATATGTTTATTATAGTATTATGTTACATGATAGAAATTCTTCCAGAAAATTCTTGGGAATACAGATGATGTGTGAAGAAATGACAAATGGAACACATATTTCTCACACACCATACTCTCAATTAAATTTTCATTTAGAGTAGCTTATGATTTTTATTTAGATTTGGGAACACTGTGGAACAGTAATGTTTTAAGATGTAAGGTATAAATAGTGTAGTTTTAGTTTAATTTTTTAGTTCATTATGACTGCTGAAAATGATAGCTTGGCTGTCGAAACGTACGTCCAGTTTTAGTGAAGTGTTGTAGTTTAAGGTGATAGTGATGTGCAAATTAAATTGTACACTAGTTATAAGTTAAATTTGGCGCGCCTGGGGTCGAACTCAAAATGTTTCTATTTAATTTGAACGAAAGAATCTAACGGTATTAGAAGTACACATCGATTCCTGTTTATTATATTATTTATCTCTTCAAGTTGACAATTTCATTTCATTTCCTTTGTCACAGGAAATGATGCCAACATTCTAATGTTAAATAGAAGACGCAGCACTTTTTTGTTTTCACTGATGGAAATATGAATTTATGTTTTTAAAAACATGGGAATATATTTTTAATCTTCCCTTATCTTCCTGTAATGCCGTGCACACCACATATATATCTTTGCTCTCTAAATAAGAATGATTCCTGCAATAACCGATAGATGCCCAATTATCTGCGCCATCGCAGGGACCGTAGTTTTGATATCCTTTCCGTCATAGGGAGAGACATTAATTAAGACCACCACTGTACATATGAATGGGCATTACAGCTTTATCAGTAACATCTTCACAATCGGGTAGTTTCTGGAGCAATTCGAATATCGTGTCATGGTGTAGTTCACATTTTCTCTATTTAAAATGTCTTTCTGACCAATTATTTTTTACGATGATTTTTGGATTGTGGGATCTTTTATTTTATTCCAAAAATCTGCTGCACAATACACTACGTCCTTGAGATTTATTTGTTTTAAACTATCGATCGAATTATAGTTTGCTTCATTTATTTTTTCGAAAGTTGTCTCTAGTAATATTTGCCTGTAATTACGTTCAAAGTTTTGTAAAACATCCATGGGCTGGAGCAGTGAAGTTACATTAGGAGGAAGAAAAATCACTTTAATACCCCACTGACAAGTTCATTCTCATTCAGATGTGATGGCGCATTATCAATCAATAACAATACCTTTCCTGGAAGTCCACACTTTTTAAAAAAAATTTCAACCCTGATCACAAAAGTCCTCCAAAAAAACTTTTAAACAAGCTTTCATTCATCTATGCACTTCTTTGGTGTTTGGCATAGTTTTTCGCAGCTGGTTCGGCAGATTTTCGAATACATATCAATTGCAGTTTGTGTCTACCAGATTCATTACTGCAAACAAGCACGGTTACACGCTTTTTAGAGTTCTTGACGCTAGTGGTTTAAAGGGCATCATTTTATAATTAAGACGCAATTATAAATTTGATCAATGGAATAAGTTTTTTCGTCTATTAACTTCCTGAACTGGTGTGTGAAATCGCTAATGACGTTTGTGTTTGCTAACAGTTTCTCTCTACATATTGTTGTATTTGTTACATCGTTAGCCGTAAAGGTATCTGGAAACTATGTAATCTACAAATCTTCAGCTAAAGAAACCGCCTTTTCTTGTAACACCACATTTCTCTTTGCTGGGATACAAATTTTTATCAACTTTATCATATTGAGGAGGTTTCATAGTTGGTAGAGATGTTAACAAACGGTTTCCTACAGTGCTAATACCCACTCCATAGTTCCTTAGCAAGATGTTTTAAAAGTTCACCAAAACACTTTATCGCGTTCAATTTGTCTTGCAACGAAATTGTTTTTCTTTTACAGTTCATCGTTTTGACATCCATAGTAATTTGTCTAAATAATTGTGTTGGCTAGCAGTGACTGACTAGTTTATACAAAGATCGCAGAATACAACACGCATGCTGCAACCGGCAAGAATACAAGATATTTCTAGTTTATTTCGGTTCAAGTTCCGGATAAAACGGCGCATTTAAAAAATGTATTCGTTGCGGATAACACGGTTTCCGGTGTAGTAAACTACGGATAATCGAGCTTCTACTGTATGATTTTTATTTGTGAAAAATTATGATTACAAGAATTTTTATTTAACAATTATGTAATACAATTTTAGTAGATCAAAATTTAACATTTCCACAAATGAAATTCGAAGCTATTAATCAATAATTGAAGTGTCGATAATGCTTTGCGCGATCATGTACGTGATCTCACACATATGTACACCTACATGCATACACACGTGCGTATATATTAAATCTTCTTCGTGGCTCTGCCAAGGCAAACTTCGATGTGAATCAAATTTAGAGCCTGCGGTCGGTTGAGAACCGCGCATACAACTTCGTTAGTCGCTGCTGTTGGCCGATGATTGCTCAACGCTATTTAAATACCGAAGACGCGAAGGTTGTTGTTATTACTGAAATTCTTCCATTACTGACCTACTTTAGTTATGTAACCTAAAAACCGTTTTTCCGTTAGGCGGGCAGCAGCAGCGGAATAGCTTTATAGTTGTGGTTAGAAAAATCTTTCGTGTCGATTACGAACTGGATTAGATAGTAAAAGTAAACGATAGTGAGAAAAAAAATTCATACATATATCAAAACGTGATCCTAGAATCTAGAATGTTAGATGAAGAGTTCCGATGATGATATCACGTTTTTTTCTTTAATTACGTTTTCTCGGTTTACTAAGTGACGTAATTATAAAGTACATTTTGTTTGTTTCGTCTTTACCTGTACGTCATTATTTTTTGTAATATCCGTTTAAGTTTGAAAAGTACGACGTTGTCAATTACTTTTTAAAATAAAAGCTGTTAAAACTACTATAGACTATGTCACTCAGGCTTCGAAGTATTGGTATTATGGTACCAAACGTTGCTAGATTTCTAATACAAAGGTTATTTTCAATAATAGGTTGGTACTTCCTAAGTTTATTGTGTCATTTTGACAAACTTTATTAGAAAAAATCTGTATATGGTCCGTTCGCACCTTAAAATTCAGTATAGCTCTTATAGAATGTTATCCTCTAATTCTATTGATAGAGAGTTTATATATGCACATCTCTTTCCAACATGAGTAGAGTTGCGTGACTTTTTTGACAGCAGGTTACTGTGCATTCTATGCATCAGTTTAGAAAATTTTAAAAAAGCAAAAGTATATCTCACTTAAATACAAAACCTCACAAACATTACAACTAGGAGATTCAGACAGAAGGTTAGCCTTTTGTCAGTGGTTTGTTAATTTTTCTTCTCTAATAGAGGTCTGTTTAATAAGAAGAATCATGATGATCGCAAGAAAATTTATCTATAGCGCGTCCAAGTGCTGCACAAGTTCGATTTACTTTTAATGTTTGGTGTGGATTAATTGGTTCAATAGTGGTTGGTCCAGTGTTCTATAATGGTACATTGTTAGGAGACATATATCTGGAATTTATTCGGAATATTCTAGAGGATTTCCTTGATAACGTCAATTATCCGATGCGCCAAAATTTATACTTTCAGCAGTACTTGCATTTGTGTTACTTTGTATAATTTTCCGAAGATATTAAGAAAACCAAATATTCTGTTCAAAACTCCACATGGAATTACATAAATTTCGTTGAGAATATCTGGGACCTAAAGAAAGTACTTAGAAAAGTAGAAAAGACATCAGGAATTTGGTTGAAGTGTCGTGGAAAAATATTGTTTTCAACTCTATTGTAGATGGCAAAAAGGTTATGAACCGTTGGTTTAGACAGAAGTTCGCCGCCAAGAATTTTGTCTGTATTACTTTAGAGATAAATATGAATTCATTTTTCTAAACCATCATAAAAATATTTTTTATCTTTCGCCTCAAAATGGGCCAAAATAGCCTCCTGTACCTCATTGTCTTTCTTTAAATTGGGGAACAAATAAAAATCACTAGGTGCCAGGTCTGGACTGTAGGGTGGATAGACTATTGATTGAAAGCCTTGTGAACCGGAGCATTGTCTTGCAAGAGCAACACACCCTTGGTCTATTTTCCTCGACGTTTTTCCTTGATGGCCTCCTTTAATTTTTCTAATATCGCTGCGTAATATTCTCCGGTTATGCTTCTACCTTTTTCTTTGTAATCAATCAATAATATCCCCTCACAATCCCAAAAAACAGTAGCCACCAACTTTCCAGCCGATTCTGACACTTGTGAATATGTTTGGCGGTGGTGTCCCCTTTTTATGCCATTGCATGGCTTCCTGTTTGGACTCAGGCTCAAAGTGATGAACCCTTGTTTCATCTCCGGTAAGAATCCGCTCCAAAATCTGTGCAGGTTTGTCTCCACACAGCTCCAAAAATTGTTTGGACGCACAGCTGTTTCTGCAGCGGCGTGAGCATTCTCGGTACCCATCTTGCACCGACTTTTGTCATACCCAGGTGGTCATATAGGATACGCAAAATGGTCGTACCTGATACTCCAACTAATGCAGATAATTGTTTTTTCTTCAAACGGGCATCTTGCAGTAGAAATTTTTGCACTTTTTCGACGATGTCTGATGCGGTGGCCTCAACTGGCCGTCCTGAGCGGGAGTCGTCTTCAATCGACTCCTGACCATGCCACTTATAAATCATTGATTTACTAGGGCACGGTTTCCATTTCATTCGATATGGTATGAACGTTCTTTCCTTGCTTTGTAAGGAACTTTATCACAGCACGGTGCTCCATTTCCTCCATAGTTTCAGTTTTCTTCCGGATTGACTTGTTTAGCAGCTATTCGTAAACAACTGACGCTATAGGGCTGCAACTTAACTTATATACTAATGATGAGTCGCCAATCAGAATGACATCTAGCGAGCGCCCCTATCCCCACTTCATCCCCTCAATTCCACGAACTTCTGGACCTCCCCTCGTAATAAATAAGATCCTTTTACCCATTGGGTGTCGGGTTAGATTAAAATTGTTTCCTAGCACTTCAGAAATTTTTACCAGTCGTCTCTGTTATTAAGTTTTACTTCTTGTTCTCTTTTCTCGTGTATTGTGATTCCTAAGTACTGGAAATCTCTAACGTGTTGTATTTCTGTTTCTCCAAGTTGTATGTGTATTTATTTTTCCTCTTTTGATATAACCATTACTTTTACTCTGTTCACCTCCTTGTTTAACACCTTCCTCTATATAGAATACCTCCGATTACATGTTTTTACAAATTACGCAGTTTGCTATTTCTTCAAATAAACTTTTGACATCTGTTATTAAATTGCAATTTGCTCCTCTTTTGTGTAAACATTCCTACACTTTTTTCTGGGAACCCTGTCAAATGCTTTCTCCATATCCAAGAATGCCAAGTATACGGTTTCTCCTGCAGTCATTTTTTTGTACATTATCTTTTTTAATGTAAAAATATGATCTTGTATACTTGCTTTTTCTAAATCCACATGTCGGTTTTACTATTTGTCTCAACTTCTTTTCTAGCAATTGTTAGTAAATCTTCGCTATTGTATTTAGCAGCACAATTCTTCGGTTGTTGTTGCAGTCTTTGTTGTCACCCTTCTTGTATATTGGTACTATTAGGCTTAGATCCTAATCTTTTGGGATCTTCTCTTCCTCCCATACGATATTATAAATATCCAACAATAGCTCCCTTGCGTGGTACGTCGTTTGGAGCTTTCCCGTTTCTTAATCTTGTTATCACTTCTTCCAGTTGTTCTTCTGTGATTTTCTTCTACTCTGCTTGCATTATCCCAGTTATCGCTTGGGCTATGTATTTCTTATATTGTTATTTCGCTTGTGCTATTCAGCGAATCTTGGAAATATTCTTTCCAGCGAGTTATAGTTATTTTTCTGTTTGTGAGTATTTGTCCTTCTTTGTCTTTTAGTGCTACTGAATCCACTTTTCTGTCGTTTCTCATATATTTGGGTACTTTAAAAAACAGCTTTTTATCTTCTTATCTTTTTCTAATTTTAGTCCAAATTCTTTTCATGATTTTCGTTTCGCTTTCATTACTGCGATCTTTACTTTTTTTCGTTATTCTTTGTATATTTCATACCTTCCTCTGCTTTTACTATTTAAATAACCCTGCCACGTCTTCTTTTTTATTTTCACTAAGTTCTTAATTTCATCAGATCACCATGAAGTTTCCCTTTTATAGTTATTTATCTTAGTTGTGCCACGTATGGTTTTAGCTGTATCTATAGGAGTTGTTTTAAACAGTATTCACAATTCTTCTGCACTCATCTCTCTGCAGTTCATTTTATCTTCTGAAGTTTTCAATTTATACTTTTTCGTGTTCTATTCCTATTTCCCCCTCTTTCAATTTATGAGAACGTATTGATTCGTAGCCTACTTTTTTTTCCATTTCCAGGTCTTTTTTGTGTGTATATTGTCGATTTCTTTTATTTTCGCTATTAGAAGATGATGATCACTATTTACTTCATATCCCCTTTTAACTCTTGATAAAGTACTTAGTGAAAACTATTAAATTTACTACACCCGATATATCATAACTTCTACCTCATCCTGTATATACTGATCGAGGAATTCTAAGAATTTAGTACATACTCCGCTAAAATAGTTTTACCACTAAAATACCATCCGCGAAGAGTTTGACTTTCAAGCAAAACGATCACAATATTTGCTTTTCTTCGCTCTAGAACCTTTACAGCGCCACTTTCCACCAAACTGTGTTGTTGCTAAAGAACTAAATATTAAATATAACCGACGTAGAATGTTCTTGGCTTTTTCGCAAGTCATTCATTGGCACGGCCGCTCATTCTTAAATATTTCAGATGTCCGCGAAGTCGACGTAATCGTGTGCTTAATCGCGTATGTTACCAATAACATGCGACCTACGTAAGAAGCTACTATATAGCTAAATAGAACGTGCGTTAGATTACACAAAGTTACGAATGCAAGTCTTACGATAAAGTTCTTAGTAATTGTACAAAAATCGTACGAGGAACGGATTTTATGACCTCATATAATCATGGAAAGTCCGCAGATAGTCTGGGATTAGGTGCTGAAATAGCTTTTAATGTTATAGATGCGTAAAAAAAAGGAATATTAACAGAGGGTATTTTAGTTTAGACGAGAGTGTAATAGACAATGCGTAAGCGTATTAAAATTAAAAAAAATATATACTTCACTTTAACTTTATAAACTTCAGACATAGAAACTATAAATAGCAACTTTAAAGTCACTTGCATCCATTGCATGTACACTATTGCTCAAAAATGTAAGGCCATTATAAGAAATCTATCGTTTAGAGATTTAATTAAAAAGAAAACAACAAATTTATATCATGTCACCTTTATTAAATCTCTCGGCTAGAATAGTAGTATGAGACAAGTAAGATATAGTGCAGAAGGAGAGAAAAAAATTGAAAAAGTGAATCATTTTCGACAAGCCATCAGGCTAATAATTAAAAAGAAATACGAATTATATAATCTAACACATTTCTAGGAACGAAATTTATTGAAACGGATGCAACTTTCTTTTGGATACCTCGAGATTTAGTAACGAGTGTGAAGTTGGCAACGGTTATGTGATGTGGCAACCTTGCATAGGTCGTATGTATATTTAGAATCATAAGCATCAATAAATCAATGTATGAATTAAATCATTATTTCAGCATCATATTAGATATCGTACTTCCGGCAGTATTTAAAAATGGCGCCCTCATAACGAAGTGTCAAACTACAAGGTATTTATATGACATTATACAACCTATAAAACAACGTTAATCAAATTACATCTCTCGATATGTTTGTTTATGGGCTACATGTTGTTGGTATGGAAATCTATATTTTTGTGTACTCTACATTATTGAACAAACCGGGCTTAGTAGAACGTCTGTCTTACCGATATGTTACGAACAAATGACATACGTTTATATTTTTATTTTTAACCTTTAGAGCAGCGGTACTCAAACTTGAACAGCTGGCGATCTACCTCAAAATTGTTAGACCACAAGCGATCGACTCTGTAGATGCTGCAAACATGTGTGATACAGGATTGTAGAGTAGGTAGAGAGGGTGTATCATGGCTTGGGTAGGTCATAGGTGTAGGTCACTGGTCTAAAAAGTTAACGATGCTTTAGGCACTAAAGTAAAGAATCCGAAATCTTTGGATGTCGGTGTACGGCACTGCATGTCTTCAGCATACTTTTCGTAAGATGTGTTATGTTCGTATATTTATCTTCAGATATAAAAGACCAGAATTTCGTATTTGATGCCTGTGGCTTTGATATGTATATCTGAGATAATGCGCACTACCTCATTTTCAACAGAATGTGAGTCCATATTAAACTGACTTGCTGTTTTAGTAGCAGATTTCTGAATGTTTTTACAGGAAAATGGATAACTCATAAAAGTTGTGTTTATTTGTTAATTAGTAAAGGATTATTTATTATGATTAGTAAAAGCAATCGAGTTGGAAAATTAACGTACAGTCACAGTGACAGAATAAAATAGACACGTACTAATTAAAAAAAAGATTCTAGATTCTATTCTCGCTATATATATAAAATATTTTTAAATTAGCTATAACTAATATTTTGTCGATCCACCTTTACTTGCGTGAAGTGCTGCGAGTCGTCGTGGCATAGAATCTATTAAATGATTAATGGTGTCTTCTGGAATATTTAACCACTCTTCTGTAACAGCTGCCACGAGTTCTTCCTTTTTGCTGGGTTTTCGGGGTCGTTTCGCCATATTTGTCTGGATTATGTGCCAAACATTCCCTATCGGATTCATGTCCGGTGATTGGCCTGGCCATGGTAAAATTTGAATCCCCTGTTCCTCTTTCTATATGGTTGTTGCCCTTGCTTTGTGGCAGGGTGCTCCATCCTCCTTAAAAGTGGCGTCTGCTTTAGATAAAATGGCGTTCTCGAATATCGGTAGTAGTCCTTCTGTTAATATTTGGATATATTTTGCCGCATTTATATTTCCATCGCATCCATACTAATTGCGATCTTCCACCATACCATATCGCGCCCCACACCATGATGTCCACACCGCCGTATTTCACCGTCTGATGCAAAAATTTGTCGTCCAGTTGCTGTGACGAACGTCTCCATACCCACGTACGACCACTATCACTGAATTGGCAGCATCTGCTTTCGTCTGAAAAAATGACAGACTGCCAAAACTCTTCGGGCTTCGTTCGCATTTCGATTGCCCAAGCCATTCGGCGCCGTTTTTGAAACGCCGTAAGGAGAGGTTTTTTCTTTGCCACCCTTTTATACATCTCCACACTGTGGAGGTATCGCAGAACGATAAGCTGACTTTTCTGTGAAGTTGCCGCAAGCTCAGCTATACTTTTTCGCGGTTCTCTTAACACTTCGCGCACAAGCACCCTTTTACTTCCTTCAGAAGGTCCGGCACGATCTGATCTCGGCTCCACTGTTGTTTTTTCCTTGCATTTAAATTGTGTAAACATACGGTTAACTGTGGACAACGGAATATTTAAAAATTTACTTATTTCACGTTGCGAAGCGCCGCGTTCACTCTGGCCAACGATGCGACCCCGGGTGAAGTCGCTAATATTACTCGAACCTTGTAAGCGAGGCATAGTTGTAACGATACTAAACTATAACGAATTCTTTTCGATACATCTACCCCTACCCTAATGACAAGAGAAAGTTCTTAATTCGTTCTTAGAATTTAGCTGTTTAAATATTTATACCGCTTTACCTGGTGTCTATTTTATTCTGTCACCCTAGTGTACCATAAAATACTTACCTGCAGTTCTCGAGTTAGTCAACATTCGGGGGTTAATGTTGCATCACGAGAATGCATCGTTACACAATATTGTAAAAGTAATTGAACATCCATCCTATTCGCCTGATTCGGCCATGTGTGATTTCTGATAGTTTGTTAACCTAAAGAAACATTTACATGGTCGATGTTTCACGACGAAGGGTAAGATAGATGAATCAATTCGATAATTTTTTGAGAGCATCCCAAAAGATGACTGGCTTCAAGCTTTTAAGTTGTGGAAGCTTTGGTTACAAAAGTGCATTGATGCAGGAGGTGATTATTTTGAACATAAATGAAATCATTTTCGTAAAAAGACTTTTAGTTTTCCTGTATCTCAAAATATATAGCGTGACCTTCGTATTTTTGAAATTTGCTAGAACTTAGAGGGTTTTAAGTTTTATTCAAAGAATGGAATCCTAAATTAATGACCACATCAGATTGCTATCCCTTTGTATTTAATTGTAAGTAGTTCTTAGCTATTTCTTGGTAAGAATTCGGATATTTTACTAAACCATTACCATTTGCAAATTTTTTATGTTGGCATTTTCGTGACTACGTTTCTCGCTGATGTCACTGACCTTTTTCAATTCAGTTCGTTTGAAGTATTCTTTCATGTTTTTTTTCTTTTTCCATACAGCTCATTCATGGCGTGGTCGATTAGACGTCCAGCCCTCCTTAAATTTCTTTATCGAACATTAGCACCCTTTTTTATCGATCTTATAAGTCTGTTACATTTCTGCAAGTTTCCAGATTTTAAAATATTACTTTTTACTATAGAAAATCAGTTTTCTTCATCTTCTGATTTCGTTATTGCTAAGTCTGCACTAAAAAGGAAGGTAGCGACTACATTTTTTAATAATTATTTTAAAATATCTTCCATTTTAATAGATATTTGCAGTGCCACCAATTTGCTGGAGTGTTTTAATTAACTTCGGCAGAAGCGAGAACAAATTTGCTTTACTCATATAGCGGTATACTTACATGCATGTACAAGATCTGAGCCTATAGATAATACCAAAGTTCTAAAACCTTTATCTTGTTTTACAACGCTTGTTTCACTATTTAAATATCTTAATGCATTTACGGCATAGCAATTGCTTTTTTTAAGTTTTGAAAAAAATATGTTGCAGTTGTTTTATTTTTTCGGACCCCTTTGATTTCTCGACAGTGAACGTACGTCATTTGGTAATGTAAAGCATCGTTTTTTGAGTCAAGCAAAAATTGTATTTGTCTACAAATTCAGTTTGGTAAATATGGCGGAACTGTCCCACCTATGCTTAAACGAAGTAAGGCTTCAGTTTATATTTGTATGATTTAACAAATACACTACCGTTCGAAAGTTTTTGAAACAGCAACCGATTTTACAAAAACGTGTTGGGTATTATGAGGATAAAGCCGGACTTTTACGAGGCTAAACCAGTAATATTACTTCATTTCTTGCCGCTTTTTCCTCTAAAAAGTTTTTACAGATTCGAGCCGTATGTTTGGGTTCATTGCCTTGTTGGAAGACAAACTAATTTTCACTAAATCTCCCGTAGTTGTTCCAGCAAACCAACCCCAAATCATAACACTAGCTTGACGGACGGCACTAAGCAGATCTCACTAGCTCTTTTCCCTGGTCATCGACAAATAGAAACTCTCCGTTGCAAATAACTGAAATTTGGATTTGTCGGTCCATAAGACTCCGTTCCAATCATTCATTGGCTAGTTTGCATGTATCCCCTTAAACCTGCTACCAACATTTGTTCGTCATTGTGTATTAGCGCTCGTTGCGATATTCGGTGCCGTTAGACATCAATCTCGTTGTGGAGTTGTTATTATAAATCTAGCTTCAGCTCGACAAATCTTCCCTGGCCGCCTATTTTGTCTTCTATTAAGATTTTTTCCTGTCTTTTTTCTCCGGGCCAATGCGTAACGTTTCGGTAAAATCCTTAACATTAGAGCAATTTTTTTTTAAATTAATTATTGGCCTTGGGATTGCGCCATTAGCCACTTACACCAATTAAACCAGAAAAACTGAAAAATACTAAGGAAACCAAACACCCCGAATGGACACAAGGCTTCACACCCGGGGCCGATCGGGTGACTAACCCGAACACACAGGTAGGCCAACGGAAAAGAAGGAAAATTCACAAAGGATACATTACATAAGGAAGCAAGCTAAATAATGAAACGCAGGTTACACATGTGTTTGAATATCTTGTAATTGACATCCTCACTCTCCAAGGCTACTAGATAATTTATATTAATTGGCAGCAGAATTTTGCTGTTAAGCAAGTCGTTAACAAATAAGTTGATTTTCCCGGTGTGACTACTACATCCCAACATAATATGATTAATATCTCCATATTAGAGGACTTAAAAAAATAAGTTTTTTGCGTTTTTGTCACGACAAACCTATTGGTAATCTCACTTTTTTTATCAATTTTAGAATTTAATATGAAAAGAAAATCAACGCATTAATACAAGAAAACCTCATCTAAAAAAATCATATGCATGCCTGTTAAAGGAATCCCCTTATGCCGAGCTGATGTAAACCAGTCATAACACATTTTCTCAATTTTAGTACCATCATCCGTCAAGAAGCTCCTTTTTTCATTCAAATTGCTGTTCGACATCCATTTGTTTAGAAGGATTTCTTTATGTTTAATTATATCTGCAGCTTGTCTTTTTCCAATATTAAAACGCTTGGATAAGTTCCTTACACTTAATTTCTCTCTATTGTAAACTTCAACAATCTCAATTTTTTTGTTTAAGCGTGTGAATTTTTCTATTTGGAGCCATTTCTACAATGAATGTGTCGTCCACTGTGTCTTTTCCGCATAGACATCAGACTAATATTGAAAGCAGATTCAATCGAAAGCGTACACCCAAAGAATAAGAGCGGTAAATCCCCGACCAAGTTGGAGAAGTCCCTAATTCACGCCAGGCAGGAATGCACGACATAGGCTGCGTTTGTACCGAAAGATTAAAGTCGGTAAATCTCGTGTTTACTCGGGGAAGTCCCAGCGAAATTTACACGCGGCGCTATTGAGAAATGCAATAGGAATACTCTCGCTATAAAAATAAGATAAGGGCTTTCTTTTTATTTTATTTTTTGTCCGGTTAAGAGAACATTTTCTCGTGTCCGCGTCCGCTCAAGAGAATGTCCGTCCGAGAAAGAGTTAATACAATGGAAATTATATGAGAGTCGATCGGGACCATGAAAAACTGTCAGTTTAAGGGTGGTGTCCGTGTAAGAGGGGTGTCCGTGAAGGGGAATTTCACTGTATAGACATCTAAAAATTAGTTGCTAACTAAGTCCTTTATAACTAAAAGGCTAGAGCATTTTAGAAAACACACCATTACAAAATTCTATATAAAAATAGATAAGTTAACAATATCCTTCGGATAGAAGAAGAGTAAAATGTTATGCTATTATAAACCAAGTAATAGCGGTAGCACGTAGAATATTTCTTGAGTAAATATTCTTTTAGATTTAGATATAAGGAACTAATTATGTGTCAACTATATTTGTTATAATCTCCAGCTGGATCATGAGAACTTAAAGGTTATTTTAATAAAAATAGACTATATAACATGGTCTGTATAATTGTGTACGAATAATAAGTGTTTAGATAGTCCTTCTTTCGCTAAATAACCTCCAATAACCAAAATCTCTAATAATAAGTATCAATAATATATTTTCTTCCTACTACTGTCGATGACGTCTCGCAGATATGCATGATAATCTATATGACTGACGAAATGTTAGTTAAGCAATATTGGTTCTATTGCTTCATCCCATTCCAGGCAATAGAAGGTATGATAGAGGTGTAATGCTTCATAGCAATCATAATATTCTACAGATTGTATTTAACGACTTAATATGTGATTTTTAATAAAGAGACAATGGATTCTGTGTAGTTTTTGAAATAATCAAAGTAGGCTTTACTAGTTTGTGGGATAATTCTATTCTTTCTTGATTTGGCATAAAGATATAAGACCATATGGACTTTCTGCAACTCAAAATTTGGCTTCATTTTAATTGGTAAGGGTCTTTCAACTTAAGCAGTAAACTTGAGATTTAATCCACCTATGTTTGAGGCCTACTTTATTTTACCCCAGTGTATACGAATTGGTAGGTTTAGAATTACATATGTATCTGAACGTAAGGAAATATCAGAGACTTTATTTTATAGGTGAAGTATCTTATAAGCGTATAAATACGAGCGAAATTTCTATAATTCAAGTTAGATAACTTACGGTATCAAGCATTACTTTTCAGAATAAAAAAAGCCTCTAAACATCTTTAAAAATGTATTTATTGTTAAATATATACGAGATAGGCGCTATAAATTCTTTTATTTATTAATTTTGTGTTGATGGACCTATAGAAATTTCGCTGCTTTGAGTTACTATTATTTGTAAGAATTCTCCGCATAAAATGCAATACATTTTTTTAATGTTATTTTCTCTTGCATTTGCGTTTCTTTGTAATTCAGCACTAACCTCGATCCATAACTTGCCAAAGATATTAAGAAAATATTCTGTTCAAAAGTTCATTTGGAACAATAGGAATATGTCTGAGTGTCTAGTTGCATTTTTGGATGTATAATAACAACTAACACATGGGCTGAAAAGTCCCGGGCCTAACAAAGAAAACACGGTTTTTTTGGTTCAAAATTATCTTTATTCATCAACGTAATCTCCATCAAGAGCAACGTAATCATTCCAGCGCCGCTCTAACATTTCAATACCACTTTTGTAGAACGATTTATCGTTTGCCTCAAAATAGGCCTCAGTTTCAGCGATAACCTCTTCATTCGTGCGAGATTTGTTACCGGCGAGCATTTTTCTGAGGTCTGCGAACAGCTAGTAGTCGCTGGGAGCCAAATCTGGCGAATACGGTGGATGTGGGAGCAATTCGAAGTTCAATTCACGTAGTTTTGCCATTGTTTTGATTGACTTGTGACACGGTGCGTTGTCTTGATGAAACAACATTTTTTTCTTTACCATATGCGGTCGTTTCTTTGCAATTTCGGCGTTCAAACGCTCCAATAACGCTATATAATAATCACAGTTGATGGTGTTTCCTTTCTCAAGATAGTCGGTGAATACTACACCACGCATATCCCAAAATACCGAGGCCATAACCTTTCCAGCCGATTGTTGTGCTTTCGGGCGCTTTGGACGAGGTTCACCAGTTGCTGTCCACTCAGATGACGATCGTTTTGATTCCGGAGTGAAGTGATGGATCCATGTTTCATCCATTGTCACATATCGACGCAAAAATTCCGGTTTGTTACGTTTAAGCATGGCCAAACACCGCTCAGAATCATCAACACGTTCTCGTTTTTGGTCAACAGTGAGCAAACGCGGCACCCACTTTGAACAGAGCTTTCTCATACTCAAATGCTCAGGCAATATAAATCCAATACGTTCTTTTGATATCTTTACGATGTCAGCTAACTCACGCAAATTCACTTTTCGATCATTCAAAACGATTTTGTGGATTTTTTTGATGTTTTCTGGTGTTACCGCCTCATTTGGACGTCCACTGCGTTCTGCATCATCGGTGTCTCTACGACCACGTTTGCAATCAGCAAGCCAACGTTTTATTGTTGTTTCTGATGGAGCGGAGTCCCCATAACACTTTTCAAGCCATTGCTTGAACGGTATTTTTTTCCCATCAAGAAGCAGTGTAAAATTAAAACACGAAATTGTTTTTGATCCATTGTTTTGAAAATAACAAAAGTAGCGTGACTCTTAGCACAATAACTCACAAACTAATGAATAGAATATCATGAAATTTTAACAGCTGTCTTTTGAAGGTTAGTACAAACTGAGAGAAAGATGACTGCAATAAAACTAGCGTCATCTATGTGTTAGGCCCGGGACTTTTCAGCCCATGTGTTACTTTCAGGAATATCAACATTTACCTTTAAAACCACACTAAAATTGGATTAAGATCACAATTAATATTCAAATTGTGGTCCGTTTATAACGTGGTGATCAACAAAATTGAATTCTAAATTCAGTTCTGACATAATGCGGTTGATTTCTTCGGTTATTCGTTCTTCTAATAGTTCTGCATTATTTGGTCTTTTTTTATACATTTGGCATTCCAAGTGATTCCACGGAAAGAACTCAGTAGCGATCGACCCCAGAGGGTTGACCAATTAACCGCTGCTCTGCGTCCCAGCCAGCGTGCACAAAATATTGAAATAATCCTCAATATTACGTGAAAAATATGGAGGAACTAAATATTATTGAGGTGGAAGTGATGGCACATCTTGTTCTTCAACAAATTTAAACGGCATCACATTTCCTCTTAGGAGAAGTGATTATTATTATGTTGCTTTCAACTAGACCAGCCCACACATTCACTTTTTGGGGATTTCCTCTTTCAAATGACAGTTTTCGGTTGATGAGTAACGACAATTTTCCCTGTGAATAGTACCATTAAAGGCATGTTGCTTCATCAGAAAATTGGGCTGTCGAATTCCGTCATTAATTTGCTAATTTGCAATTATCCAACGTAATTAAATTACTGAAAAAGTATCGGTCTCGGAGACGACTCGAACCCAATATCTTTACGTCTCCGGTATAATGTGCTAACTCTTGCACCACAAGTGCTAAAGTGAAGTTTGTAACGTCTTCAGTCGACATACGAACGATATGCATTTTATGGGGTTCTCATTTTGCGGATTTTAGAATTTTGTGGGCAGATTTTTCAAAGTTCTTCTTGCTAAATCGTTTACTTGGAGAAATGTCACGTACTTTTGAATTGTTTTGATGGTATTAAGAAAACCAAATATTCTGTGGAACTATAGAAATTTCGCTAAGTGTATACTTTTCCCTGCAACTATGAATTGATAGACAAAAATAGGAGGGGTCTAGCTCTGTACAAATTAGCAATACGATTTCACAACGTTACCACGAAAATACATAACAGTTATCAATGACAAGGTGGAATTTAATTTCTTTCGGAATTTCGTTTCGTAACCAGTAAGAATCGCGAAGCCAACTTGCCTGCCAGTAAAACAGCGATGTTATAAATCAATTATGAAGAACACAGGTGCAAACTACGTCCCTTCTTTGATCGATTCGGCGTGTTTATAGTATTTTGAAATCTTCAGGAACATTTACAGAAACGCTCGTATGCATAATTTCTTATTTAGATTGCTCTCGGCTAGTTAATACTTAATTCTCGTATAGTTCCAAGTTTCGAATATACAAAACTCACACATACAAGCACTTAATTTTACAAAACAAACAAACTATAATATTCGAAGCGAAACAGATCGCGCCGAACGAAAATCTCTAAACAAAACAACAGAGCTTTTCGTTCGCCACACGATCTACTACTCTATTGGCGCGTTTTATAAAGTTTAAGTAAGCCATTTTCCCCTTTTGCCGAACCGGAGTGTCAATGGAGGCACCTCTTTGTTTACAAGAAGTCGCGATAGATGTGTTGGTTTGCGTAAACGTGCGGTGCCACTCGCGGTTTTAGTGGATAATACTTCAGAATTTCGTAAATACATCGGGAAGCTGCTACCAAAAAAGTCGAGGATGTTGCGAAAAATTCTATACTCGGGTGTCTATATACAGGGTGAGTTTTTTTAGGATGTTTAGTACAGGTTTTTGAACTCCTGCTTTTGCTTCACAGGTATAGCAGTAAACTCCACTCACACAAATTTATTAATTATTCGGAACGCAACGTTTTAAGAACACGTGAACTCCCATTGTCAACTGTGTGACCGACTGAATGTAAAAACTGTATAACACATGCAAATTATTTTCTACGCATAAAACATATGACTATTTAGAATCTATTTGGTGCCTTATGGTAATAAATCCATCAAACTCGGGTGTGCAGTTGGGGGTGGTTCTCTATTCAATAAGTCTCTCTTCTTTTTCATAAATATCGTTTCGTACGCGTCTAATTCTCTACATGAGTTTACACTTTTAAGAAGTTTAAGATTTTTATGTTGGATTTTACCATATGCTCTGCTACGCTTGACAGTTCTACTTTATCGAAACGATAGTGCCCAATATGTTCTTTGAACTTCGTTTCCATACTCCTTTTTGTTTGTCCAATATCACAATCATTGAATGCGATTTGGTAAATTTCATCATCTCCGGTTTATTTTTGGGATTGCCTAAGAGATTCTTTAAGTTGTTTTTTGATACAAAAGACACTTAACCCTTTTACTGTTGGGTGGAAAGGCAGTGTTATAAATTTCTTATTACCGGTGTTTGTTGATGTCAAGCTCGTGGAATTTCTGATGTGTTGTTTGTATTGGACCTCCTTAAGATACGGTCAATATCCATAGAAGGGAAACCATTGTACCTTGGTACATCTTTGACATATTTTAATTCTTTTTCGTACCTGCTCTTGTTTGGTGGAAATCTAACGAGTCTATTGACCAGAAAACATTTTTTGTTGTTCGCAATGGTGCGAATCAGCCGTGATGAATCTGTTGGAATTAGTTTCTTTTCTCTAGATGTCTATTTCTAATTTATTGTTATTGCGTATGACTAGAGTATCTAGAAACGGAAGCCGAATATTCCCTTTATTAGTATCAAACACCGCGAAAATATCATCTACGGACCTAAGCCAAATTCTCGGGAAATATTTGGTTTCATTTTTCAAATTCGTTTCAAATTTACTCATGAAAAGGTTCGCAATAAAAGGAGATAATGGATTAGCAATTGCCGTGCCCTCTACCTGTTCGAACCATTTTCCGCCTATTTGAAGACAATTTTGTGCCATACATAATTTGGTTAAGCTTTTATATTCCGCGGTTTTCACGTCATCTACGTTATTTAATTTCAGAAATTCAACCAAATACTCCCTGGTTTCAGGAATTGGTACGCTTGGGAAAAGTGAACAAACATCGAATGATTCAATTCAATAATTTCTAGATTCCTCCTATCTTGGCCGCAATTTTTACCATTTTCCAAATTTCTAGAGATCTCAATTTTGCACGCGTTTCTGACGAAGTCTTTCGTAGCAACATCCAAGTTTTGATGCGATTGATGCCTCAACGGCGAATGCTATATTTTAATCCTTTATTTCGGAGGTTTATCTGTTTTTATGAAGTGTCTCAGAAGATTGGTTGCATACGAGTAGTATTCTCTTCATGACGAAATTCTATTAATTTTAACAACAAATTATACTGTAATCATAAATAAACCTTTTAATACATTCTTTTGAGCAACGATGTATAGAGTACCTACATATTGGAAACAGTTATAATACCACACGCGCTATACTAATCCGTCCAAGGATGACTTAAGCATAAAAGCCAACGTGGAAGAACGCATCTAATCCAATTAGTAAAATAACAGAAATAAACTTCGCGGTGATGAGTCTTCCTTGACTGTGCCCACTCTCTCGCTTTTCGCTAGCTCGATATTTTGAAAACTAATATAAGTAGACTATCGTAACCGAAATTTACGCGAAAACAACCGCCAATCGTGTGCCACCTACGTACGTGTGCGATTCGCGAGCCCTATGGTTGTTTCCGTTTTCTCGTTTCTTCTGTTTTAAACAAGACTCATTCGGATTGCTATTGAGATACGTAGTAATAGGTGGGAAATTTCGAAAGTGATGTATTGCCTTATTCATTTTCAGTTCCTCTATGAACCCCCACGTCTGTTGTTGTTGTATACGAAACGATGAGCGAAACAGTTGACGTCTGGGTATGCGATGATAGTCATACAGTGCTTTGCCAAATTATTAGGAACGTTTTGGAACTTTAAGTATACGTCTTTTTTTCTTTTGAGTACTCATGAAACACAAAGGTGCACATAATAAATAGATTTTCTAATAGACGGTAGAATATCCAAAATTTTTACCATTCTTTTTATTTGTCTCGGAATTTGATATCAAAATATTCTGTTGCTTACTTGTGTTGATTTTACAATCGTTGGCTGTTAAATTAAAACCGCTCCACGTAATTTAGAAAACCCCAATTAATGAATGTTATACTTAACAAATAAATTCTTTTGTATAGACCAAAGCTGAGGTTCGTATTTTTTGTGTTTCAGTTAACAGTTACCCAATAGTAATATTTAAAAAGTTACGTATATAACAAGAGATTATATTTAATTTTGGCGAATATTTCCCAAATAGCGCAGAAAGAGTGAAATGTACTTACGAACAAAGACGTATTACAGACAAGATTGATGTCATTTCTACAGACTTCGGGAAGGCTTTCGATAGGGTTGAACATCAAACCCTACAACGTAAACTGAACGTGTGGGGTATCTCTGACGATCTGATATCGTTATTTCAATCCGATTTGAGTGGGTGTACCAATTACGTCGAACACCCTGGTTTTCGGCCGAGCTTATATCAGTCTCTTTCAGGTGTGCCGCAGGGCTCTGTTCTTGGACCACTCCTATTTATTATTTTCATTAATAACCTTCCTAACCGGCTTATATCCAAATGCTTACTATATGTCGATGACCTTAAAACTTTTCGTAGAATACACTCCACTGCAGATTGTGACATTTTGCAGGGTGACCTACTATCTATTCACCTTTGGTGTCTAGAGAACCATTTACCACTAAATATTGCCAAGTGTAAAACGACGACGTTTGCCCATAGAACTGATACATGATGCGTACAATGTTGGCGGTGGACTTTTAACGCGTTGTGAGGAGTACAGAGATCTTGGTATATTTTTTGATACTAAGTTAACATTCAATAAGCATATTGTAAGTATATGTCAGCAGTCTCTTAAAAGATTAAGCTTTCTGTTTCGTAATACTAAACACTTGGGTAGTGATACCCTTGTTGCTGCATATAATGCTTTTGTTCGAGCGAGATTAGAATATGGTTCTATTGTGTGCAATCCGGGATATTATCAATTTAGTTGAGATGGTACAGCGTAAATTTTTGAAAACCTTATATTTCCGTAAACACCACGTTTTCTTGCAAAAAATGATTTTGTAGTCCTTCTTTGGAGTGTCTTGTATGCAGCCAGATTAAACTGTAGGCGTCAAGTAGAAAACCAAAATCAATAGAACGCATGATGAAAATTTGCTACCTTTCGGCTATCAGAGATATCGGATTGTTGTTTATTTTCCTTAATATATTGCAACATATTCAGGGGAATGTCATACAGAAGACTGTACAGTGGAAACAATAAAACATTCATATTCTAATAAAGTAATGATTTGCTCAAGCATTATTACACATGATACAATGCTACTAAAATTTTAAAAGTGAACGAACCATGATCCAGAAAGAATACGAAAAAGTTTTAAGGGATTATTTATTACGATATATTGTAAAAATATTGTACGGGAAATATTATTATTTTAATAATAGTATTACCCGTAATTATTTTAACGTGACACATGGATTGTTTTCAAACTTTCGTGAGCGATAGTGTATATTTATAAAATGATTTTGCAGATAAATAGAATCTTGGCCTATTTGTCTAAGATTCATCAGCCGTATTGTATTATATACATATTCATTTCTCTTCCTAAACAAGAACGATAACTTGATGAACTCGTACAGCTGGTTTAGATTACTTAATTAAACACAACTACATATACAGGCATGTTGCGTGTTTTATGTCAGTAATTCCATAACATAAACATATATTTTTATATCGCAAATTAATTGCAATTATCGGTCAATACAACAAATCGTACGTATTACAGCATCGAAAGATCACTACCAGCGAGCTGAATAAATCACATCGTAAATTCTTAATAATTACGTCGTATTTCTTCGTAGCATGACTCAGGTCTTGCCTCGTCAGCAACTCTGCCCGCACATACGCAGACAATCATTCGAATATTCCGGAATCATCGTCCAGCAAATCTCTTAGAAAGGACAGAAGAAGAAGTATAGCTTTTCCTGTATTTCCACGAACAACACCGACGTGCGACACAGTAGTGGCTTCCCTTTCGAATCAATAAAATAGTTCGAGGAGTAAAAGCAGCGTTGGATGGCCGGCCACTTCAACAAGAAGCGCACAAGCGGAGAAGGAGACAGACACAACGCGAGCAGAAAGAGACGACGCCACTAGAAGAAACGTCAAACCTTAAAAAAAAAATGGCCTAGAAAAAGACGAACGAAGGCAGGTTTCCATGTCAAGGTTAAATCATCGCTTATAAAGCGATATATACCATCCAGTAATGTGTGGGGATCACCTTTTGATCGAAACGGTATATCGTACACTCCGTCTTCGTCTTTAATGAGTGGCTATCTTTCTCTTCCTCCGATGCCATCCTGTTATTTGGTTGTTATTGTCGCTTCTTTTGCTGTTCTTGTCGAAGGTGTGTGGTTTGTTGTTGTTCGTCTCTGTTATTGAGACGGTCTTTACCGTTGCTGGTAAGTCGTCCAAAGGCGAAAGCAAAAGTGAGTCCTTGTACGCAGAGCCGTACGCAAGAGGTAGTGGGCATTTGGTATTCATGAGGAGATTCCAACGAAAGCGAAATGTTGTTTTTTTTTTCTTTTTATATGACAGCGTATACACATATATGGTTTTGAAGTAAGACGACAGATTGCTTCGTGGTAAAATAGAAGATGAATCAGACTTACCTTCACACGTGATACTTCTGCATTTGGTCACTTATGGAAACAATGTATTTTGTTCTTACGTAGTGTTGGGTCAGGTAATGATCACAGGGTGTTTTAAAAAATTCACTTCAAACTTCTGGCGAAACAAAAAAAAAAGGAAACTTGATCATACTATAACAATTGCTTTAAACCGTTTATGCTGACAATACTCTCAACTTCTTCTTCTAATAGTTCCTATCCGTTTCGAATATTGGCTACCATGCATGCTATTTTAACTTTGTTTACTGCTGCTCGGAATAATTCAGTCGTATTGATACCGAACCAGGTTCTGTGATTTTTTTTTCCATTACTTTTTCCCGAAGAATATTCTGCAATACATGAAATCTATCCTCATTTCTCATTTTGTGTCCTAAGCATTGTAGCTTCCGAATTTTCACAGTATTAACCACTTCCTTTACTTTTCCGATCCTTCTCATAACTTCGATATTTGTTATTTGTTCCGTTCACGGTATTTTTAGTATCCCGGGATATAACCACATCTCAGATGCTTTCAATTTTCTTGTTGTGGCTTCAGTAAGCATCCATGCTTCTACCACGTAGGATAAAACGAAGAACACCTAGCAGCCATATTATGTCATGGCTTATGAACAGATTTTTTTGTGGGTGGTCCCATTGTTCATAAACAGTAGCTCCGAGATAGGAAAAATTACTCACTCGTTTTATCCGTTTTTGATTTATTATATGGTCGTCAATTTTTTCATACTATTGACCATTAATTTTGGTTTTTTGGTGTTTATGTCTAGACCATACAATTGGCTGCAATATGTTATCATTTAATCTTTCTCTATTCAGAAAAATTCCAAATTCTGTGTGTTCTAAAGCTTCTCTCAATATGTACTCTGAGTATGTATTAAACAGTAATGGAGAGAGAATGCGACCTTGCCTTACACTTTGTAGTATATTTGTCTCTTCTGTTGTGAAGCAGATTGATTCCAGTCATGTCTTTTCTATCTAGGCCCGCGTTTTTCAGAATTTCTACCATTTTTTGGTGTTTTAGTCTATCTATTCTGATAGTCAACAAAACATGCATACACCCAACAGTTCATGCCCCTGCACCGCTGAAATAATACCTGTGTGCTGTATATGGTCTTTCTTGTACTCACTGCATTTCTGAATCCGAATTGCGTAGATGTTATTTGTTCTTCACAGGTTCTGTAAATTCTCCTGTGTATGAGTTTGAGGAAAAGTTTTAGGAGGTGACTCATCAAACTTATTGTTCTATATTCTTCACATTTTTTCGCTCCTGGTTTTTTCAGCAAGGTGATAAATCCTGATTTAAGCCAATAATATGGAATTTTTCCGGGTGTGTATACTCTATTGAATACGGATGTCATCCGTCTTACTCTGTCATCACCCAAAAGTTTTAACCACTGCCAACTAAGGAAGTTATTTTTTGAGTGAGCAAGTTATACACTATTGTTCAATTTCGAAAAATTATTATAACATTTACTCTTGTATTTTTTATTGTACAGCAGACGCTGGATAATGTGATCACCGGGTAATAAAAATTCGAAATAACGTGTACAACCATTTTCATAATATTGCATGTCGTATTATCTGGTGTCATACGCATGTAATTCGTACGGAGCAAATTCCCTGGGACCATCGGTAAGGACCGTATGTTTTAATGCTGTTGTACTTCCATGCGTTACATGATAGGCGTTGATTACGCGATACAGCTTGGTGCCTCAACACTTCTTTCAGTATCTATATGGCTGAAAGTGTTCCATCGCGACTTATTTAAGAACTTTAAAAGGATCTAAACATCCTGAAATGGAGAAAAAACGGTACAAACGGTTCTTGAATCAAAGAAATGAAAACATTATTATATTAAACGAAAGGCTTCTTCTTTTTCTTCTTCTCATATCCTTATACCTTTTTAGGCGTTTGGAGGATTCTGGTTCTTTTTGTACCCATTATTCCACTCTTTTCTATTTGTTAACATTGCTTTCATTTCTTCTAATTTTTTTTTACCTTTCGTCTACCTATTTCTCTTACATGGTTCATCCATTTCCCCCAAGGTCTTCCCCTTGTTTTCTTTTTGGGTGCCCTGTCTCTATTATTCTTCTTGTAATTATATTTGCCTTCGTCCTTACTCTATGACCGTACCAATTTGATCCTATACTATTTTGTCTTCCGCGCTATTCTTCTTATATGTTGCATTTGTATTGCAATTATCTTCATCATGCTTCCGCAATGCAGGCTGTTTCTCAGGCTTGAGGTTTTTCTGTGATTATCCTCACTTCATGACGAATGCTGAGATTGAGGCAATGTTCAGTTTTCACATGCATAGGTTATTACTGGGATTGTTATTGTGTTATATATTTTTACTTTTGCCTCCATATCAACATCTGTTTCCTGGAATCATCTTATTTAAAGACTAGTATATTCTTGTTGAAAGCATTGAATTCGGAAGTGAAAGTAAATTCTGTTCAAGAATTTACTGCCAGTAATGGTTGGTTGCAAAGATTTAAAAAAAACATTTGAAATTCTATATTAAAAAATTGTTGGTGAAAAATTCTCATCGCAGCCAGAACTAATGGATCCATTTGAAGTCCGGTTAAAAAGTAAAATACAGCTACCGCGCAGAATCAATTATACAATGCTGATGAAGCAGCTCCGTATTGCAAGGTTCTTCCAGAGAAAACTTTTGTTTCATCTGAAGAGAAGACTGCTGCAGGTAGAAAACATGAAAAACAACGATTCAGATTTTTGGCATGTATTAATGCTAGTGGAATTCATAAAGCCAAGCTATTGGTTATTGGCAAGGCGAAAAAATCGTTAGTGGAAACGCGTTTCATTTTTTTCACACTATTAAGCGCCTGCGGTATTTTGCTCGACACAAGAGGTATCCTGTTTCAAAATAGTAAAGATTTGTTTCGTTTGATTCTAATTTATGTAGGAATCTTACAAAATTTGGCAAAAGTGACATACCTCGTCTGTAACAACTGCTATAGCTCTCAAATTTATAAAAATTCAACATCTCAAAATCTTGTCTGCATTTCGTTTTATTCGTACCATTGAGCGTCTACTATAATATATATACTATAACAATACATTCTAAAGTATGTTCAAGTAGTTCTGCTGGAATATATATCAGTGTACCGAAAGAGGGTAGACCACCCTGGGCCTCTGATTAAGGGGGGAGACTCCGAAAAGAAACACAAGTTTTCAAAGATATGTACGTGTATGTAGAGTAGTTAATAAGAATCCTGCAGAATACACCAGAAAACATGTATTTGTACCTTCCCTCAAGAGTTCAGAACGAGTTTGTCTTTTGATAGACACTGAAAAGGAATCATCCGGCCCGGTTAACTGAGTTGGATTACTAGATGTATCATTTTTTTGTCTTGCTGGAATGAAGACCATTGACGTCATACAAGAAATTTTTAATGTCATTAATGAAGATGAATTTGACATAAATTTCATTCTGGGGTAAAAACTAGAGTCCAGTAAGTTAATAAGAAAGCTGTGTTTGTATCTTACTTGTGGGGGCTAATGGCTCAGTGCCTCACGTGTTTGGCTATCAGTTTCGGGATACCAGATATGAACTCCGACACTATTCCTCAAGGTATTCCTCGGGGTTGAGATTTATTGTGGTTCTCACCACTCCATGGCAAACGCAGAGAACGAATATTTTAAGACGCACCATTAGCGAAGGCGCCCTGCAACTGGCGAAAGCTGCTGTGATATGCGAAGGCATGACTTATAATTATTATTATCTTACGCTAATTCGTCGGTTATCTATGCGGAGTATACGCATTTGGAAGTGTTCTTGGAACGTTAACAACTATAAAAAGGTTGTTGGATGCTATGTAAGGATGTAGTGAAAGCCGTAATGAAATTTTTTTACTAGAAAAGTTGTGTGGTCCAACAAAAAAATGTTGCCACTCAAATTTGGATACAAAAGGTAACTTTCTCGGCTACTTTCATTTGTGGTGTAACATTTTTGAACTGGACCATAGTCAAAAATATATCCAGACTGAAGGAATTACTTTTGATACAGCGGTATAAAAACTAGTTGCATTCAAGCTTTCCTTGGAAGGATGCTTAAACGAACTGGTTGCTGTTCTTCTTTTACACCACATGTTTACCCCTTATTACCATATATATATAGTAAGAGAACGTAGTTTTATCCGATAGCAAACCTTGTAACTCTGAAATTAACATCATAACTCAATATAGATCGCAACGAATACCAATTATATTCATCAAGCAAGTCGTCAATCTACTACCTAGTTAGTCTCGACTACTAATTTTTATTAGCATTGGCTTCATTGGGTACATACTAGCTTCTACGCCTGCTAATTTAGAACCACTTTTTACATAACACTCGGCAATTATACATGGGTATGCATATTTTCTAAATAATGACCGAGCAAGTTTTGCAAATTCCCCAATTAGATGGAGTAATTTTCTGATTGACGTACACAAGACATTTAAACACTATTATACGCTAATTTTTGCACTTCGCACTATTTCCTCGCCAGACCTGATTATGCTAAACCGTCTTGTTTGTGAAGATACATCTTGTTCTGTAGTACTTTATAGGTGAAACCAAGAAATTGTTTATTCAAATCAATACTAATGAAATTCGTTAAACAATCTTTTAATTTATTTGATGCCATTGTTATTATTTATGTTCCACCTGTAATAGTAACTGTAGGTATCGTACGATGAACGATACGATCTAAATTAAGATAAACTAAAATATTTTTTTATTTTAGTGATATCTAACCTCTTTGTAATATAGCCACGGTTCATTGAACTGAGTCACAAATAATTTGTAAGCTGTTTTGTTTTTCATTTTCTTATTTTTTCGTTGATATTTATATTTCGGTTTAATTATTGTCGCAAAACAAATAAATAATAAAGATAATTAAAGGATTCAATGGTAGACAGCGATTTAAGAAAGTAAGCTTAGAAATAAAAATGGCTATTTTTGACACTCATACTTCGTTAGCTTTTTTACATACGGTGGTGTAGAACTACTTTCTTTCGTTTTTTGCGGTTATATGAGACGTGGCACTGCTCTGTTGAAACCACATATTTTTGACATTCCTACTTTCCAATTCGTCAAAAAAAAAGTGTATAATCATATTGCGATATCAAGCTGTAATAACAGCAACACAGAATTTTCATTTTCAAAGAAATACAGTTCAATCACACCATAAACCTAGAAATCACATCACATAGTTGTCTTTAGTGGTTCCAGCAGTTTCTCGTGGATTTTCCTCGTCCCAAATTCGGTAATTCCGGTTATCTACAAAACCACCCAGTTGAATTCTTTGATGTTTGAGTTTAAATCTCTGCAATTATTAATAAAGAAAGTAGATGATGGACGAGAAGCAGCAACAGCTCGCAGTACCTTCGAATTGTTCATTCCACAGCGAAGCATGATAAATCATTTAGTGACCTCAAACTAATCAAGCATTGTATCATACATTAGCAGAAGAAATGTGTTCAAGAAAAGATAATTTACTTAACCACAACAGTTTGTTAGCAAACACTGCAGTTCAAAGAGTAGATGTTATTGGAGAAAATGTTAACTCAATTTATTCTTCTTTTTCTTCTTCACTTCAGATTTTAGGGACTTTGCATACCCATCTTTTGTTTGGTCTGCCTACACTTCTTCCTAAACATCCATAAAATCTCGCTCTGGCAGCCTAAATACTTAACGTGTTTCACCTGTTCCAGTATATATATATCCCTTTCTGTAGATCATCCTCTGCTTCTGTTACGAGTACTAAATCGCCAGCATATAATGCAGAGCTTAGTATGGCTCTTAGGTGGTCTTCTGGTCTAGAGCTACTACTTGCCAGATTCATCATACGTTCAATTTGCCAAGTAACAGCCCTTTCCAGGGTTACCCTGAAGACAACAGTAGACACACTGCCGAAACGTCGGACTACATAAGTTCAACAAACCATAGAAATAGCCCAAGCAACAATTTTAATTATAATAATCCATTGGCAACAATGTCGCGTCGGCAGTTTCTGAATGTTGCTGTATTCTACTATAATTCTTATTTTGATATGATTATTTACAAGCGAAAAACAATTTAGACTAATATTAAATATTAGGTGCTGATGGCTAAGTGCCTTGCGGGCTTGGCTATCAGTCTCGAGATCCCGGCTTGGTAACGCGGGGCTGTTTCTCAGGCTTGAGGTTTTTCTGTGATTATCCTCACTTCATGACGAATGCTGAGATAAACTATCTTAAGACGCTCCACAGGCGCAGGCGTAATAATAATTCATAGCTGGCCGATGCCGCCTGTATTTAGCGAAAAGCTGTTGGGGGATGTGAAGGCATAAATTATTATTGTTATTATTATTATTAACTATAGCATGTACATATTAAACAATAATTTGATCTTAAATACATGGTAATACATTACATTATCTTCTAATAATAATTAAAATATGGCGGCCGGCAATATATCAAATATCGCTAGTGTAATTTTGGCCGAAAACTGACTAACAGCTAGCTTACTTTTTAGAACTTCAATTTAGAATAACTCCTCCGAATTAAAAAAAAAAATAGAATATAATAAACCTGATCCACCACTAGTGAGTGTCAATCTAAAGTTACAACTACGTTAATCTGATTACTCATAATTATAATATTTAATTTCACTATGTATATATATATGAGTTCCTCTGATGATGACATGAGATACACTGCCGAAACTTCGGAATATCAAAACTCCACAAACGATAGAAAGAGCCCTAATAACAGTTCTAATTTTGTTTATTTAAGCACCGATACAAAATATTTAGCCCAATAATTACGTCATTGCTTTAACATCCAGTAATACATTCAGATCATTAAAAATGAGTCTATTTAACATTTTTTTGGTGTTGAACTAATTACAATACGTCAACAATTTTTTGCGCATTCAATCGGCACGGGAAGTTAATCGCTCATATTAAAAAAAATGACTTTACTCTCCCGCAGTTAATATATTTTTTTCTTCTCCCGGTATGCATTTTAATTACGTTTAATGTCGATGAACACATACTCCTCGAACTCTGTATCCTTATTGCACTCACGTATTTCCTGTGTCTCCAAAAAAAAAAACTGACAGCATCGGTACACTACTACAATTCTCTTAGGCTTGCTGTACGATGTATTAAGAGAATATTTGTTTACTTTTGTTGTTTTATTTGAAAAATGAAAATGAATTATCTTTACACTATAATACTATGCTGACAATGAATACGACAGACTACTTATCCATGCATTTACAACAATGTCGACTACATTGCGCCCTCGGTTTACTTGTACGCAAACCAGTGCGCATGATACACAAACACATACATATGACTATACTCCATTCACGTTAAGAATGCAGTAGATAGCGCTACGACAGGCGGCTGTATTACACTGGTCAAATTTAACCCATGAAACTGAAATGTCAACATCGTGAACGTCCAAGTTTGGTTAATTTGTGTAGTAAATAGTAGAGCTTTTCACATTTTATGTGAACTACATTACGGTTATATGACCTGATAGAATACAGAAATAATAATGTAAAAGTGACATCAATTCCAATATACATGTATCCTTCGGTTATTTCATTTACCAAAATAGCTGGAGCTTATTTAGTTATGTTAGAAAGTAAATGAGATTGCAATCGAAGAGGAAATAAATGCCATACGAGAAGCTTTACAATACCAATATTGCCATGGGTAAATTTGAATCGAAACTATAACTTCGATATGAATGGTTACATACATATGTAGTGTAATGCCGTCATTTGTGTCATGTGAAACAAATCTCTTCGTTGGTAATCTCCACCAATTTTAAAAGGGAAACTTTCAATGGTATGGTTGAAGGTAGGCAATTCAATACATAATACATGGGCTGAAAAGTACCGGGCGTAACAAAGAAAACACGGTTTCTTTGCCTCAAAATAGGCCTCAGTTTCAGCGATAACCTCTTCATTCGTGCGAAATTTCTTACCGGCGAGCATTTTTTTGAGGTCTGCGAACAGCCAGTAGTCGTTGGGAGCCAAATCTGAGGAATACGGTGGATGTGGGAGCAATTCGAAGTTCAATTCATGTAGTTTTGCCATTGTTTTGATTGACTTGTGACACGGTGCGTTGTCTTGATGAAACAAATTTGTTTTCTTTGCCATATGCGGTCATTTCTTTGCAATTTCGGCCTTCAAACGCTCCAATAACGCTATATAATATTCACTGTTGATGGTATTTCCTTTCTCAAGATAGTCGATGAATATTACACCACGCACATCCCAAAATACCGAGGCCATAACCTTTCCAGCCGATTGTTGTACTTTCGGGCGCTTTGGACGAGGTTCACCAGTTGCTGTCCGCTCAGATGACGATCGTTTTGATTCCGGAGTGAAGTGATGGATCCATGTTTCATCCATTGTCACATATCGACGCAAAAATTCCGGTTTGTTACGTTTAAACATGGCCAAACACTGTTCAGAATCATCAACACGTTCTTGTTTTTGGTCAACAGTGAGCAAACGCGGCACCCACTTTGAACAGAGCTTTCTCATAGTCAAATGCTCATGCAATATAAAGCCAATACGTTCTTTTGATATCTTTACAATGTCAGCTACCTCACGCAACTTCACTTTTCGATCATTCAAAAAGATTTTGTGGATTTTTTTGATGTTTTCTGGTCTTACCGCCTCATTTGGACGTCCACTTCGTTCTGCATCATCGGTGTCGCTACCACCACGTTTGAAGTCAGCAAACCAACGTTCTATTGTTGTTTCTGATGGAGCGGAGTCCCCATAGCACTTTTCAGGCCAATGCTTCGCTTGAACGGTATCTTTTCCCATCAAGAAGCAGTATAAAATTAAAATACGAAATTGTTTTTAATCCATTGTTTTGAAAATAACAAAAGTAGCGTGACTTTTAGCACAATAACTCACAAACTAATGAATAGCTGCCTTTTGAAAGTTAGTACTAACTGAGAGAAAGATGACTGCAATAAAACTAGCGTCATCTATGTGTTAGGCCCGGGACTTTTCAGCCCATGTGTTACAAGACAAAGTCAAATAAGGAAGAATGTTGCTGATTATGAATACATAATGGGCTCAGTGGAGCTGTATCCAAATATATTGAATGGCTTCAGAGTATATGCCAACACAAAACAAGATCTTTAAATCATGTATAGAATCTGGGTATTGTTAGTGATGAAGTTAGAGAAGCTATTCTGTGATAAAAAAAAACAGCACTACAACTGTACTAATCTACTGTACCCCTATACCCCTATACTGTATCAATAAATAATTGCATGCATATTAATGACTACAATAAAACATCAAATAGACTAATTAATTATGGCAATCTCTTAATTGCACATATTACAAATTTATATAGTCTTCTTCTCTTCATATTTGAATTAAATTTAATAAAAAAAAGAATTTGTTTACTGTTAGCATTTTACTTATAAAATAATAAATGAAATAAACATACGAATTTCATTTATAAATCAAAGGGTAGACTGAGAATTTCAATTCAGCATACAAATGATATTAAGGGGTATTTGAATCAGATTCTGATGATGGAGGTCTTGCGAATTTGCTGTTGTGATAAATTTTTCAAGTATGTTTTCAACGATTTTATCCAGTTAATACACCTTATTCTCTTCTTCGGTAACATGTTTGATACAATTAATTTGTACACATGTTCTTTCATTTCATTAATTTATTAGCTCTTCTATTAGGCAAAATCAGAATCGGATGTATCCGTCGATGAATCTGGATCTATCGTTATAATAAATTCTTCGACCATATCTTCAACTATGTTATCAAGATACATGTTATTTTCTTCTTCTATAATGTGTTTGATACAGTTTGCCCAAGCTTCAGGTGTTACAAGTAATATCGCTTTCAAAAGATTTATTATTGACAGCGACGGGGTATTTTACTCATGTCGATACAAGTTCAATAGGGTTTAAATCACAAAGGTATGGGGCAAACGTAGAACCTTCCGATGTCATCAGAAGTTATAGGATTATCAGTCACTCATTTTTTGGTTATCTCGAGTAGTCGAGTAAGCCATTCAATTATAAAATACAATGAGAAACTGCAGGAAACAACGACACCAAAATCATAAGTAAATTTGACAATTGACATCAACTGAGAAATTCCATATGAAGAAATTGCATTTGCTTTTCCTGTGTGAATATGCCTCGCCGATTAGCCAATGGCAAGCCTGTATTTTAAGGCCTATCTATTCTAAGTCTGCATTCTTAACGTGAATGGGGTATACATAACAATACAACACGATGAAACCAAACGCTTACCTCTAACAATTCATTTTCAGTTTCGTTTGGAAAAACGCAAAGTAAAATTAAAATATTTTCGTGTTAAAATAAAGTTCACTTTTAATTTGAATTGTACGCATATAACTTCTTCGTATTCCTCTTTCAATAATCCATCGTAAACACGCCAAGAATCACCGTTTCCAACCGGTGTTGACTCTTCGAAGCCCACGGTTACCTCGAAGCGCGAAGAAAACAAAAAAAAGGCGACGATTACGTCACGTAATTGCGTCCAAGAGCAATCAGTGAAAATGAAATGAGTCACGAGGTCAATTTGCAAGAAGTGACACTCATGGACGATGTTATGCGCCGATCAACCGAAAGTAAGATCATTATACATACACGTACGTAGATGTATGTATATATAGTACGTATATAACTATGTATGTATGCATATGAAGAGGCACGTTTATTGGAGACACGTTTTTATGGGTCATACGAAGGATAACGGCGAATACGCGGTGACTGTAAATGGTTGTCATTTTTTTTTCTTTTAGATTGGCCATCGGATATTTGACGTAGTATGGAGAGGATCGAGTTTAAGAGAAGTTTAGGATACGAGGATAAATCGTGTAATTTGTATGTCAGTAAGTGAAATATATAAAAGGAATATACCTAGTCCAGGCATAAATATTGTTTCATAATCATTTCGTTTTAACATGAAAATAAATGTATGTAATTTATCCAAGAATGTTTGTTTTATTCATTCCGTGTACCACATCAAAACAATTATTACAAAGTCCTAGTTTCGACCTACTTCTAATCATACCCTGTAAGAAACACTTCAAAAATATTCTCCTAATTTTGTTCTAAGATCTGTTTTTAGATCTACTTTTGTATTTTCGGATTTTCAATCGGATTTCTTTGATAGACACTTTACGCTAGAGAAATTGGAGACTGCCTTACTTTAACTCAAAGGACACCTTACTAATCTTCTTAAAGTGATGAGGGTTCACTTATTACATCAATATAATTCTACTTTACATTGGGGTGGTTATTTGTGGTAGAAAAGAGGGTGATGCAAGAGAAAGGTATCAAGGGAGGAAGATTTTTTTTTTGATGGTGAGCGGCGCAACGAAGTATTATACAGAGTTAAATTATTAGAATACCTTCCATTGGTTTTTCAGTGATAATTCAGTTCCCTTGTTTTTACCAATGTTGAATTTAATTGGATTAGATTCTTGTGAAATTTTCAGTGAATAAAAATTTCACGGTTTCCGGTAGGATTTGAACCTACAGCTCCAGTTCGGTGGCAGTGTAATGATATGGATAAGTACAGGGTGTAATGGAAAAACTGACATCAACTTCTGTAATGGCAAAATTAATAGCGCAAAAAAGACGATCAAATATCACGTCATACTAAACAGTGCCATCTATCTTCGCTCATTCTTTGTACATGCCCATATCACATAAGCTGCCATGTTTCGATGCGATCTGCACTAGTAATAACTCTTCCTGTCCTTCGTCGTATCTCTTCGTTTCTTACGTGTATTTATATTCTGTTTGTTGCTGTTATGTTACAATGAGCTCCACGACAGGTTTATATATTGTTACCTTTATTTCCAGACTTAATCCTTTGGACAACAGCAAGGAATTTAAGGCCTGGGTTGCTTTTTATATATATTTCCTAGATATTTGTACTGGTTTGTTCTTATTTCTCTAATGTGCAAGTCCTGGTGGTTATCCTCGTATTTACACCACACTTTCATGTATTCAGTCTTTGTCATGTTTATTATTAGTCCCTGATGTTCATATTCTTGCCTCAGTTTTCTAAACATGTAGTCTATATCCTCTTCATCACAAGCTATAACTTGTTCGTCTGCGAAATAAAGACATCTTAATTCCCATTCCCTCTGGTTTTTTTTCTCTAATTACTTAAAGTTTCCTGATATAAATTTCAAATAATACAGAGGAAGACTGCGTATTTCAATCCCTTATTTATGGGGAATGGTTTTGATATGTTTACGCCTATTTTGATTGTGCTCTGTGCATCTTTATATAAGTTCAATATTGCATTGAAGTACCTGGTATTGAGTCCCACCTTGTTTAAAACTTTTTTTAAGGATACTGAATCAAAAGTCTTTTCTACGTCTATAAATATTATGTGGATGGGTAAAATTTCTAGCTATGGGTCTCTCCAATACTTGTTGTATGACAAATATATTGTGCGTCACGCTGGGAAGCGGATTTGCTTTTCTATTTCTTGTAAGCCACCTTCCATTCTATTCTTTAATATACAACCGTACACCCTTCCCATTGCGCTGATTACACTTCTAATTTTGGCATTAATTTTTGTCTCCCTTATTATATATTGAGCTGATATAGCTCAGGTTCCAGTCTTCAGGTGCTTCTTCTCCTTGTAGACAGTTATTAAACAGTACCGCTATGAATTCGATTAATATATCCAGTCAATTTTTACCAGCTCAGTAGGAATACCATCTGGTCTGGCAGCTTATACATGTTTATAAAGTTTTAAATAAATCATGTCCTATACTGTTTTGTCAATAACCACAAATTATCCGTATATCACGTATTTTTGTCCTAAGTAGTGATAGTGAAATTCGTGTATCAAGAAAAAATATCCAAACTTAATATGCTTGACAAAAAGAAGCATTACGAGGATCGTATGCTTCGAGAAAGCTCTGTGCGTTAATAACTTTAGATGTTGAAAACGCTTTCAACTCCGCCTCATGGAATGGACCGCTAAATGAACTACAAAAAAGAGGTATATCACCATATCTGCACAATATGATTGACAGTTACTTTGATGGAAGAACACTGTTGGTCGAGGAGGCGAGCATTTTTGAGGTCACGTGTGGAGTACCACAGTGGACCAACGCTAGGAATGTGGAAACGTTCACCAAAGAAACTTTGAGCAGTATAGTCAACTGCCTGGAAGACAAAGAACAAAAAGGCAGTCTTCCTGGTAAGCGAAAGGACAGTAAAACAGAGTAATGTCAAAGTGAGGAACCTTAGATGTGAAAGACACATGACTGAAACCATGCAGAAAGCGAAAAAGACCTTTGCGTTGCTTTGCTGTCTAATGCCCAGAATCGGTGGGCCGAGCGTGTGCAGTAGAAGACTGTTAGGTGTTACGGTGCAGTCTAGGCTGCTCTATAGGGTGTCTATCTGGAACGATGCCATGCGAAAGTACCAGAGTGTCCAACAAAAACTCGCGATCAGTGCTAGCTCGGACACCACCTATAGACTTGCTGATGCAAAAGAGGAATACAACTGACCAGAGAAGTAACTCAAGCGGAGAAAACATCCGTAATAACATGCCCGACAGATGGCAGAATAGATGGTGCAGCAATACTGGGCGTGCTACATGGACCAAAACACTAAGGGTCCGGTGAGCTACTTTCCCACGCAGTTTCTGACGGGACATGGTTCCTACCAGGCATACTCGTACCTTCGCAGTGGGATTGATACGGAAGAGCATACTTTCTTTAAGTGTCCAATGTGGGCCCCAGAAGGATTATAGGGCATGTAACACCATTAATTAAAGAGAACCATGAAAGATCGAGGCACAGAGCTAACATGCAAAGTGAATTGCGTATGTATTAGTGGGTATGCCGCGTTAGAATGTCGGAGAGTCTCACACTGCTGCACCATAGGACCAGGTGCGGTGTTGGCTATTATATAACAAAATAAACTATTATATAACAAAACAATAAGATTTCGTTAATAAATGTAGTGTTCTATACTTTTGTTGCAGACTGCAAATGCTGCATTATTAGAAGGCATTTGTTAAAGTTCTTAAGAGTACGTAGAAAGCTTTTTGTCATTTGAAATATGTAGTTTCTAGAGCATGGCCAACGAAATCATTGATGAATTTAACAGTAATTTGCATAGTACGTGTATGCATAAGTTCTGTTACTGGCACTTAAATAGTCGCTCGCATATAGATCCCATTGTTCTATTGCGTAATCGCGATGGCAATTGCCCATGAAATAGAAAACACGTAACATTCACACACAATCGCGAATACACACAGATACAATATACACTACAATATACGCACTTTAATCGATCCACTAATAGGCATACGTATACGCCCGTAAGATTTCGTTTGGAGCATGACACGATCTGTGTACCCATCCAATTCTTATAATTACACAATCGCCTCAGCTCGCATAAGTAAGCCTGCTTCTTGAGTACACGTGCCGTAAGAGAATTAGAAACATTAACAACAACATCGTCATCGCCATCATCATCATCATCATCGAAAACAACAACTCGATAGCGGCAAAAAACTTTGTTTATACGGTTTCGTCTATAATACATGGTTTATAGCCGACGTCACAGCGCCTGAGTCATCCTTCACTTTGGAGTCCGCTTCGGGTCCAATTTTACGTTGACGCTCAGGGCTTGCATATGTGGAAATGCGTACGGCTACTCTACACTCTACATGCGTGCGTGCGCGTGTGTGTGTGTGACTTTATCTGTAATTGCAGCGCGGAGTTGGGTCGACCTTCTTTCGTATTGTCGATTATATATGCTCGTGCGACAGCGAACGTTGTTAACAATAAAGTACAATGGAAAATTATGCCGCTGTAAACAAAAGTTTGTGTATACGTGTACGTATAAGCGGTTAGTATAGGTATGTGTACCTGTGGCGTTAATGATAGCGATACTGTACTTATTTCGAAGATGCGAAAGAGAACAATAACGTCGTAAATGTATTAAGCGGATTGGCCGTTTAAAAAAGAAAGAAACCTCCTGACCCAATTCGCTAACTCGAGTATGTCTTGCCGTACGATGACTGTGCTGAACTTGGTCCAAATTTCTTCGTAATTATTGAATTTCCTGTTTCCTACAAGGTTTCCGATAACATCTTCAATACTATTCTAAGCAACACCTTCCAAGTTCCTTGAAGGCGCTTCAAATGTTCGGTTACGCGAGCGGTGGGAGAACAGGATGCTCAGAAGATGACATCTCCTCCAGTACAATACTTGCCACTTGCATCGTCGTTACTAGTCTCGGCAAAGTGGGGCAAGTTACAGTGCAGTGCAAAGAACAATGTGGAGGAGCCGAGCTGCCGTATCAAGACGACTGTTCAGTAGCGTTTACGAACTCGCATCATCTATGAATCACGACCCTCACATATAAACTGAAAATTCGTCAAAATTTCGCCAATCCCAGCTTTACTTCAAGGCTCACCAAGTAATATTTCCAATCACAACGAATACGATTTTAATACTAGAAATTAACACAACAGAACTAATCTGGACGGTATTCGCTTCTAAAAATTTGGGAAACATGTGGAAGGTGTAATAACTATTGCTAAATCCTTCTCTAATTTTAGAATATTAAGTGTTCCGCCATAATGGATAATTTTCCTACAATCTAATGATCAAAATCTTCAGTTGCATACTCATTTTGACATATTTCAAATGACTTCGATTTTTCGCAAAAAACCCTTTGAAAATTCATCAAAATTTCGCTTATCCTAGATTTGGTTCAAGCGAATGATATTTCCAATCATACAGGTGTATGGCTGGGAGCTTTATCCTGGCGGAACAGCACACCGCACCTAAATTTTCCTCTGCGTTAGAAATTAATTGAGAGTAGTAGATCCCTGTAGTGCTCTGTCCCTTTTGCAAACAGATAGCAAAACTTTTCTAGCAGACTTTAAATTTTCGTGGAAGGGGAGAAAGCTTGATGTTTCCACTCTCTACTTTTGCACTGTGGTCTCGGGATCATAGTTGTGGACCCATGAGTTATCCATGGTCACATACCGAGTAAGAAAGTTCTCTCAACACCCGATTTCTTTTTGATCAATGGGTAACATTCGGGGAAATAACTAGTTTTCTTTTTATTTGAAAAGTTCCGTTACTTTTCTGACATACTGTATATATTCTGGCGCTTTACCAATATTATACAAGGTACTTATAGGCCTATGATGCCCGATGCAGAATTTATTTTCCTTCTCAAAAACTGGGACGATCTTAGTTGTCTTCCAATTATGTGGAAACGTGAAAGTTTAAGAATTAAATTAAATAAATTAGCGCACCTCTTCACCATTAAATTCGGAATAAGATCTTCCCCCGAAATCATGTCTTTCCTCAAACGTAAGAAGCTAGCGATAACTTCCTTCTCTTCGATGGAACCAACGTGAATAATAATAATTTTTTGCTAGTCAATCGATGTGTCACTTGCAATTAGCGGATTATCTGCATATTACGTATGTGCACGATGTTCTTTAGAAGAAACATATGTACATACGTAAAATATTTACACGTTTTGGTTCACTCGAGTCAGTCCGTGCGCATTTCTTATCTCTCTTCGGAGACCCCATTTATGTTTTACGATAAGGCTCTTTGAAGAGGTGTAACGAATTCAGGTTGTGTAAATAGCCCGGCTTAAAGTTCGAAGAAAACAATTTTGAGATACGCGCTTGCGACATTGCCTTAAACAAATTGGTTTCGTCAAAAAAAAAAGATTACCATTTCCATCACGAATGCATATATACACTTTGCGAAATTCGGTTAATAGTTCAATGTTCGTATATGGGTTAAGATTATGCACGGGTAACTGGCGGAAAATTTGAAACCTAACATTTACTTACGCCGAAGACGTCAATTATCTATGTTGATCGGTTAAGAAGCAAGATGTAATAATACTAAATGTAATATATGGAGTAATGCTGTACCATTTTCAACTAACTAAGGATGATTAGACAGGATCATAAAGTGCTTCGGGTGGTGTCATTGGAATTGTAATTAGAATTTTTTAAAGTTTTAAAGTTTCACAAAAAGTCACACTTAGTTCACTGTTTTGTAAAATGATGTCATAAAGCGGAAGCAAACACGAGATTGATTTAAAATCTTCCGTCTCATAAATTACGCTTAGTTTAGTACAGAATTTACGTTCACCAAAGTATATAACACATGGGCTGAAAAGTCCCGGCCCTAACAAAGAAAACACGGTTTCTTTGATTCAAAATTAGCTTTATTCATCAACGCAATCATTCCAGCGCCGCTCTAACATTTCAATACCACTTTTGTAGAACGATTTATCTTTTGCCTCAAAATAGGCTTCAGTTTCAGCGATAACCTCTTCATTCGTGCGAAATTTCTCACCGGCGAGCATTTTTTTGAGGTCTGCGAACAGCCAGTAGTTGCTGGGAGCCAAATCTGGCGAATACGGTGGATGTGGGAGCAATTCGAAGTTCAATTCATGTAGTTTTGCCATTGTTTTGATTTACTTGTGACACGGTGCGTTGTCTTGATGAAACAAAATTTTTTTATTTGCCATATGCGGTCGTTTCTTTGCAATTTCGGCCTTCAAACGCTCCAATAACGCTATATAATATTCACTGTTGATGGTATTTCCTTTCTCAAGATAGTCGATGAATACACCACGCACATCCCAAAATACCGAGGCCATAACCTTTCCAGCCGATTGTTGTGCTTTCGGGCGCTTTGGACGAGGTTCACCAGTTGCTGTCCACTCAGATGACGATCGTTTTGATTCCGGAGTGAAGTGATGGATCCATGTTTCATCCACTGTCACATATCGACGCAAAAATTCCGGTTTGTTACGTTTAAACATGGCCAAACACTGCTCAGAATCATCAACACGTTCTTGTTTTTGGTCAACAGTGAGCAAACGCGGTACCCACTTTGAACAGAGCTTTCTCATAGTCAAATGCTCACGCAATATAAAGCCAATACGTTCTTTTGATATCTTTACGATGTCAGCTACCTCACGCAACTTCACTTTTCGATCATTCAAAGAGATTTTGTGGATTTTTTTTATGTTTTCTGGTGTTACCGCCTCATTTGGACGTCCACTGCGTTCTGCATCATCGGTGTCTCTACAACCACGTTTGAAGTCAGTAAACCAACGTTTTATTGTTGTTTCTGATGGAGCGGAGTCCCCATAACACTTTTCAAGCCATTGCTTCGCTTGAACGGTATTTTTCCCCATCAAGAAGCAGTGTAAAATTAAAACACGAAATTGTTTTTAATCCATTGTTTTGAAAATAACAAAAGTAGCGTGACTCTTAGCACAATAACTCACAAACTAATGAATAGAATATCATGAAACTTTAACAGCTGTCTTTTGAAGGTTAGTACTAACTGAGAGAAAGGTGTCTGCAATAAAACTAGCGTCATCTATGTGTTAGGCCCGGCACTTTTCAGCCCATGTGTTATATTTTCAGGAAAATGGAGGTTGTATTGATTAAATTTATCAGCATAAAATAGAGAAGTTGTAGTTGAATGCCCAGTAAAGCTAAACCTATCTCTATCCTGACAAATAATATCACTTCTCTGGTATATTCGCCGCCATCTATGTTACATCGTTTTAACAAAACAATTATAAGAAAAATATTTATTCGTCTATGACATATTGCACATGTGTACATAAAAGAAAAAGTGATAATAAACATTAGAAAACAAAAAATACGTTATACGTTATTCGCTTCGAAAAATCCACCTCTTGATTTATGCTTAATTAATTGGTCGCACAATTCGTGGCGTTCTTACTATCAATTTCCTCAGTGTATCTTGAGCAATATTGTTCCACTTCCCCTGCAATATCGTCCAGAGACGGGTTCTAGACATTGGACATTCTTTTCTAATTCGTCTGTCCAGTTCGTCCCACAGAAGCTCTATCGGATTAAGATCAGTACTCTGGGAAGGCCAAGTCATTATTTTTAAAATTCCTTCATTCTTTACATCAGCGAGATAGTTGTTCTATAATAACGACACGTACTTCGGATCGTTAACGTGCATCAACTTAAAATTGCTGTCTATTAAACGCAATCCGGATGGTAGAGCATTTTCTTCTAATATCTCGCGATAATTCTCCTTCTTGCTATTCCATTTCATGAACAACAATTCCATATAAGAATGGAAGCACCACATTTATTTATTGTTGGTGTAATGCACTCAGGAAGCATTTTCTCGTCTTTTGAGCGCCTAACGGTTTTGACTGAACACTTCATATTTGGACTCATCAGTCTGTAGTATGTTTCCCCATTATTCTATTGTCCAGTATCTGTGAGTGCTAGTCCACTGGAGACGCTTGTGATGTAGCAACGGTTTTCGTATAGTAATGCGGCCGTGGAAATTTGCTTCTTTTAAATGACGTTTATTTCTCTTACGTACATTGTCGCCCCTGGATGTTGTTCGAGGATGATTTTTACTAGCGAGTGTACCAGTTTGTTCGAAGTGGCGAACAGTTAATCTTGCTGTAGACTCTTTTACATTTACAAGTCGCCCGGAAATATTCCGCACAGAATATTCTTCTTGATGTAGCGTTAATATTGCTGATCGTATTTCAACACCAAGCGGTTTTCCGCGAGGCATTTTTACACGGGAATTAAATTATTTACTCTCAGAAAGAAATAACAATATCGAGCTGCACGTAACGGTATCAAATGATGATCTAAGTTCGCTGTTAATGTAATTGATGCATACTTTATGGGATAAATACCATCCTTGCAGAAACTCAATCAATTCTTAGAATTCGGGTTTCATTTATAGTGTCACAAAATTTCTACCCGTATATTACTTAAGATATCTATTTTTTTCCATGAAAATATCAATGCGCAAAGATATCGCACTCAAATTTTGGAAGTGTTTATAAACCAATTACATGACGATGAATTGGAAAGGGGAGATTTTCAACAAGATGGAGCACCACCTCATGTAGCGCGTGATACATTGGAATATCTAGAAGAGTATTTTGGTGACAGAGTTATTAGTCGCGATCGTTGGCCATCACAGTCACCTGACCTAACCCCTTTAGATTTTTATCTGTTTGGGCATTTAAGAAATAAGATACATCAAAATCGACTTCACAATTTGGAAGAACTACGAACAGCCATAGAGCAGGAAATTCGTAATATCGATCAAATCCAATTACAGCGACTGTTTGACAATATTAAGAGACGAATACATTCATGTCTTGAATCAAATGGAGGCCATTTCGAACATACATTGTAATGCAATTGTTTTTTTGCAATAAAATTATACAAAAAACGGAATCGTTTGCTTTTAAATATGTAGTGCTCAAATTTAAATATTTGTATTAATTCAAAAGCTATTTAAAATCACCTATATTTCATTCCATTTTTTTATCACATTTACATTAATTTTCTGCTTAGAAAATCAATATAAAATTGATTTTTTGAAGATGTGTTGTCAATATTTTATCACCCATCCAAAATCTATTTGCTACGCTACTGGTTACGAATTCAAAACCAAATCGCCAACGTGCCAAAATTTAGCAAGGCGCGAAATTTAAACTGTCCTCAAACATTTAAAATCACTCAGTATATATATATATATAAATAGATGAATATACGAAACATTTGTGTAAATTTGCATTAATATATTTAACTTACACGGAATTTAGGAAAACGTTGTAGAAACAAACATGTTTTTTATAGGGTATTGCACATAATATGAAGCATAGTACGGCAGGAGCCATTTTGTAAATTAGTTCAGAAACAATCGATAATCAGAAGGCGAAATATTCCCCTATATTGTCTTCAATTTATACATACGTTAGTTTATCATTACTTTCATTATTTTATCCGAATAGACCCTTTGTACCTAATCAAGTTGTTTCTAACCTGCTATCTTCCTTATTTCTTTTCCAAGTATGTAGTAATCGATTTCCATTAGTGAAATAAGTACATAGATACGATGGTTAGAATACCACTCGTAATTTGAATCAAATTAAGCGTTTAATGTACGTAGTTGACATTGCCACATCGAAGATAACACCAATACCTGAACCAACACGGCCAATTAATGCCTTCAACGTGCTCTTTTTTAGTGGCAATTCCGTTTGACCTTGTTTACCAAACGTACTGGCAGTATACGCGTTCAAACGACATGAAATATAATTGTTTTAATGAATATACCATTAATAATTAAGATGGACGCAAAAAACAGCGGCTTCGTCACAAGAAGGCAACTGCCATTAACATAGGAGGATGATGGAATAATTTCTGATCAATTATGAACGGAAAATATCGAAGCGCTTCACGTGGCCAACGTAAACTTTTTATAAGTCTATCTAAATCGGTCACAGTTTGATTAATGCGTGCGTTAAACGATGAAACATCAACTTTTCGCGGAAATTAAATAGTATCCCGTGAAAGAATCTCTTAAAAGAAAAAAGAGACCTAAAATCATATATTTTCAAATTATCGGTGTGGTAAAGATTGTGAATATACTGTTCTCTAACCGTTAAATATTAGCTTGATAACAAAGTTGTGTTTCTTTTAAATGACTTCTAATTAACACATGGGCTAAAAAGTCCCGGGCCTAACAAAGAAAACGCGTTTTTTTTAGTTCAAAATTAGCTTTATTCATCAACGTAATCTCCATCAAGAGCAACGCAATCATTCCAGCGCCGCTCTAACATTTCAATACCACTTTTGTAGAACGATTTATCTTTTGCCTCAAAATAGGCCTCAGTTTCAGCGATAACCTCTTCATTTGTGCGAAATTTCTTACCGGCGAGCATTTTTTTGAGGTCTGCGAACAGCCAGTAGTTGCTGGGAGACAAATCTGGCGAATACGGTGGATGTGGGAGCAATTCGAAGTTCAATTCATGTAGTTTTGCCATCGTTTTGATTGACTTGTGACACGGTGCGTTGTCTTGATGAAACAAAATTTTTTTCTTTGTCATATGCGGCCGTTTCTTTGCAATTTCGGCATTCAAACGCTCCAATAACGCTATATAATATTCACTGTTGATGGTATTTCCTTTCTCAAGATAGTCGATGAATATTACAACACGCACATCCCAAAATACCGAGGTCATAAGCTTTCCAGCCGATTGTTGTACTTTCGGGCGCTTTGGTCGAGGTTCACCAGTTGCTGTCCACTCAGATGACGATCGCTTTGATTCCGGAGTGAAGTGATAGATCCATGTTTCATCCATTGTCACATACCGACGCAAAAATTCCGATTTGTTACGTTTAAACATGACCAAACACTGCTCAGAATCATTCACACGTTCTTGTTTTTGGTCAACAGTGAGCAAACGCGGCACCCACTTTGAACAAAGCTTTCTCATAGTCAAATGCTCATGCAATATAAAGCCAATACGTTCTTTTGATACCTTTACGATGTCAGCTAACTCACGCAACTTCACTTTTCGATCATTCAAAACGATTTTGCGGATTTTTTTGATGTTTTCTGGTGTTACCGCCTCATTTGGACGTCCACTGCGTTCTGCATCATCGGTGTCTCTACGACCACGTTTGAAGTCAGCAAACCAACGTTTTATAGTTGTTTCTGATGGAGCGGAGTCCCCATAACACTTTTCAAGACATTGCTTCGCTTGAACGGTATTTTTTCCCATCAAGAAGCAGTATAAAATTAAAACACGAAATTGTTTTTGATCAATTGTTTTGAAAATAACGAAAGTAGCTAGACTCTTAGCACAATAACTCAAAAACTAATTAATAGAATATCATGAAATTTTAACAGCTGTCTTTTGAAGGTTAGTACTAACTGAGAGAAAGGTGACTGCAATAAAACTAGCGTCATCTATGTGTTAGGCCCGGGACTTTTCAGCCCATGTGTTATTAAAACAAATTATAAAACTACATGAATTGAACTTCGAATTGCTCCCACATCCACCGTATTCGCCAGATTTGGCTCCCAGCGACTACTGGCTGTTCGCAGACCTCAAGAAAATGCTTGCCGGACTTTTCAGCCCATGTGTTAAATTGATGAGTACTACCCCATATAAATCTATAAAATAATTACCTCCGACTATAACGTATTAGCTTGTTCGAAAATTAAAATAAACATCGTACACTAATCTAAGACAACGCAAGGATTAAAAAATTAAAAATATCTCTTTGTAACTGATAAAGATATGTCAACGATTGTAAAATGGCTCAACCTGAGGTTTACAGGAGACGCTTTACAACGTATGTTCATTATTGGACCGTCTGAATGGCATGCGGGAGAATTTAAAAGTCGCAAAATAGTTCAAATTGAAGTATAGGTGGCGCGTTACAATACTAAATGATGCAGATTTACTATCGGGCCGTGAAAGTAATGCAAAAAAATATATAAACTATTTTTTTTTGAGCTTATAAAGCGATTTCGATGGCTTTAGAGTGATTTTAAGTCGTTGCATAGGAAACGCTTATATTGTCAAATTATATAAGTTTATTATTGGATCTTTAAGGAGGTGAAAGGAAAAGCTAAAAATTGCAAAATATTTCTCTCTTGAGTACCACATAACTTGAAGTTAGCAATTACACGTATCAACGAAAGTGAAGGTTGATTTAAGTTTCAAACGCTGGGGTTTATTAAATGAATCAGCAATTATTTTAAAACAACTAAATCCTTCTCCTCTGTACAATTTTGAATTCATATTTACTCTTGCAATTTGCTTAAACGTTTTCGAATACGAGCCTCTATCGAAACACTATCAGAAGAAAAAAATAATGGAGATCAGATCAACTATACGACGTACCTTAAAATCAACCAAGAACCATTACTGAATTGAGGAAGACTAAGGACCGCACCATAATGTTCGCAAATAAAGCGAACGTTATCATTATCATAGAGACATAGGAGGATAAACAAAGATGAGAGTATTACCACAAATTTAGGAAAGATCCAATACCACCTCTGGAAAGAAAAACATTAGTAGCAATTAATTTCTCAACAATGTTTGAAGAGTTTCACCGAAAAAATCATCAAAACAGGTACCAAAACACCAAAGGTTACATGGATTCTCCAAAGTACATGTAGACGGAAACCTTTCGATGCCTATCAGGAGTGAAATCCTGAGCTATTCATTGCTTAGCCAAATATCTGATCAAGAATCTTCAACCACTCGTGGATAAAACGAACATATACATTAAGAATTCGACTCATTTCATCGATAAAGTCAAAGATTTCAATAGGAGAAGCTGTCAACATCATCCGGCAACACACAATACAATTTTTACTACAGGTACTCCACGGTAAAAATTATATTAATTTGTTTGATTTACAGCTAGCGCTGGTTCAACATACTTTGCACTTCCATAATTGATTTGAGGTATTCACATGTTTAAATAACCACTAAGAAGTATCATTTAATTTCAGAATTAGCTGAAATTTCTATAGTGCAATTCACGTACCATTAACGATTTCGTGCGCACCGTCGTGAGGGATCCAGTAGAGATATTTTAAAAAGCTTGACATCTTAGTCTTACACTGGTGAAATAAATTGGTAAACTACGAAATTCTAAGAAATTATTTTTTCTTAATATGTATAAGTAGCGTAAGCTCATATTTTCTCCAAAACAACATTGTATTCAATATACAATAGCTATCTTTATCGTTAACCTAATCGACACTTTTTAACAACAACATTTTAGTATAAAGTTGAACGATTCCAACAATTTTTCTTCATTTCTGCCTTTTTTTTTCCCCCATCCAGATAAACGAAGTAATAATAATAACCTGTCTTTCGTCTACGGACGATTCCTCTTCGTTTTATTTTTAACCTTTCCTCTCTAGCGCAATCGACGTTCGCGATTTTGGCCGGTCTGACGGTGGGTGAGACGACGGAGAGGTGTCGGTGGTCGCTCGGGCCCGACGGGTCCGAAGATTTGCGGAAAAAGAATAGCTAATGGCCCGTCCACGCGTTCGCGTATACGATGCCCCTTTGCCGGCGTGTAGCTCTGTAAGCGGGCGCGTTCGGCCGGCTATTTTTAAATTTGCCATTCCGTCTCATCGAACAACGGGAAGGAAAAGGAAGTTGTCTCGCGTGTGACGTACTCGTATACAGGGTCCGTCCCAGTCGAGTAGGCTAGCGAAATGAAACCTAACCTCGCTTTCGATAGAAAGATGTAACTGTATTTAAATAAAATGTGTTTCAGTCTAAGATTGCTTTTAAATTTGTAATAAAACACACAAATTCTTTAATAATAGTAATTATTGCCTACACTTCTTCTTCTTCTTCTTAAACATCTGTAAACTAAGTGTTTTCCTTTATTCTCTCATTTATGTCGAAGATGTTTAGTTCTGTTCTTATATCTGCATTTCCTATTCTATAAGATATTGGGCAAGCCTTTCGCTCTTCTTAAAAATTTCAGCTCTTCTGTCTGTATCCTGGTAAAGTAAATTAGAATCCGTAATGCGGTATGCACTATACAGCGTATCTGGAGGTAGGGTTATCAATATTGGATTATGATCACAATCTGTGAAACGGAGGTACTCCATCTTCACAATTAGTGACACTACACTTTATGGAGGGTATTGCTACTTGAGAAATATGATTGACAATGTATCTACATACATATCTTTAAAACGACTTACCCTATATATCAATTTTGTACAATTTAAATTCTAGTATAAAATAATTGTTAATAAGACTCTGTACTATATTAATCATTAAAACATTAACTAAATGTAACTGAAACCTTAACATAAATATCAGAAGAAAAATTTAACAACCAAACCTGACAAGCAGCAGAAATAAAATTACTTTTAGCCTTGTTTCTCAAACGTGTCTACATAAAACCATAGAGATTTCACCAGTAGTAAACAAACAACAGCGTTGCCTGCCATCACAAAGTAAACTAGAACTTGTATCACCCCACTTATAATTTACTTTGCCCCCGTGATATTTACTAGGAAAGCCAGAGTTTTGGTTTTATTTGCCGATATTTTCATTTCATAGTTTTGGCAGATTTTTTATAATGTATATATTCCTTTCTGTAGGTCATCCTACGTTTCTGTTAGGAGCACCAAGTCGTCAGCATATAAGATAGAATTTAGAGTGGTGTTCTGGTTTAAACGATTTTTTTTTATAATGGCATCAATATATATATATATGAAATAATGTTGGCGACACACAACAGCCTTAACTCCTTTATTTGTTGGTATCTCTAGTTAATCTTCCAGCTATATCTACCAAAATTCTGACGTAGGTGTATAAACCCTGTATAACTCTTATTAAATGATGACTATTCTTTCATAGTATCCCACAATTTATATCTGTTTACATTATCGAAATCCTTCTAGAAGTCTATAAACCCTATGTGTGTTTCTCTGTTATATTCTCTATGCTTTTCTATAATCTGTTATAGAGTGAATATTCCGTCTGTGGTTGATTTCCCTTTTCTAAAGCTAGAGAAAACACTCCAATGCTCCCACGACCATCCTACAGTCCAGTTCCCTTAACAGAACAATAAACAACATCTAAAGAGTAATGACGCAGGTTCTAAACATCCTAATAAAACAAGATATCCAGAATTATTACCAGGTATGGAAAACTCTAGAGAGTCTGTGGGCACTCCAAAGGAGCATACATTGAATAGACGATGTTAAATTGTAGATACATGCAATTAAACACCTTGAAATTAATTATTCGCATTAATCCTGAGATGTACCTCTTATACGAACATATCTAACGTCAACAATTATACTATAAGTGAGTCCACTAATTAAGTTTATAGCAAAATGTTGTCATCTACATTCTCGCCACACCGAAGGGTATTTTTAAGAACTTCATAGCATCAAACATATCAGATCTTGGAAGATTAACAATAGTCTCATCATCATAGTCGTAACGGTTATCGGGTTACGCTGTGTCACTAGACTATCTCTTACTTAAACCAGAAAATAAACTTATGCATACACCTGGTACAATCAAAAGATGAATTTCTAGAATACCCTATTTACAATTACCAGCAGCGTATTGTAACGAATACTAATTTTAAAATTATCATAACGTCAAAGAAGAAAATAATGAGGTATTCCTCCTATTAATGGCTAATCCACTATTGTTTATTTAAATGTACAGGGGATACCTATAATGAGCACCGACAAAACCTATCTAAACATGAGAAAATCTTTTGAAAGTTTGCAAAATGAATACAATAAGTACACCATTCAGCACAGCTAATCTGTTGCTCCTCACCGATAAAAACACCAGATCTACATGACAACGTACTAGATCAACTCAAAAAGCTCCCATATGTATTCACGCTCGTCACGCCACTGATTTCCCGTCGACCATTAGCAAACCGTCGACTTACGGAATCGAGTCCGACGTTCTCCGTTGTAAATAGAACGTCGGGAAACGAGGTGTGGAACGAAATATTGCGGCGAGCGCCCAACGTTGATTCGGTAATCCGGGACAGAACAGAGAAATGAGCAAAACGAGTTCACCTCTACGGAAATTGACGGGATTGATAACAAACTAATCGAGTCGGTTAATTCAAACTCAGCACAAGGGACAAGAATAAAGTACTGCATTTTCTTATCGTTTGATAACGGCAATATTCGTAATGTGACTATTTCGAGGTGTTACCAATGAATATTGTCAACTGTGTTATGCGAGTGTTGTCTTTTAAGTTTTCTATGTAGAGTTGGAATAAAACAGTAGATAGCGCTTAAACATTTTGTTATTTTTATATAAGTATTCTCTCGTTCGCTGGTATAGCCAAAATTCCATTTTTTTCCTTGTATATATAGGGTGTTGCATTTAAGTGCAACCCTTTTATACTAGAGCTGATCATAGTAATATGGAAACGAAATTAACACAAGTTATTAATTTTTAACATCCTATAGTGATTTTAAAGCATTTTCAACTATACAAGGTGTTCCAAAGGTGCAGAACAAGTTATACCTTATGCTACTAACACCAAAACCATCTATATATTGTATACACATGTCTTGTAGAGTTTAACGTTGGTGATACAAGGGAAATTAAATTATCATTTAAAAACTAACGCAGGTTACATTAAAAACAATTTAATTGATAATGCATTTGGCATTGGTATTAAATATTGTATCTGATATGGAGATATATGCACAATCATTAATACATCAAGGTATTTATAGTAATGATTTCAATTTCAGTTATATAGAGTATTCCAAAATGTAGAGTAAGTCATATCATATCCTACTAAGACCAAAACCATCTATATATTGTATACACATATCTTCTATTAAGAAAAAACATCATTAATTAGTAAAATTGCATCAGTTATTATGCTCTAACGTTCATAATTCATACAAATGTAAACACGGAATTATATGTGTGTATTGTACGGATGTATGGATATGTCTGAGAGTTACGATATTGCTCTTTGGTTAAATTTACAAGACAAGCAGACGCGTCATAGTTTTAATCGTTATTTTTCTCGCTTCCATACGTTTAAACGTCTCTGAGGGTTTAGATTAGGATTAATTATCATCCTCACAATGTGATGGAAGTGACACTGTATTGAGGAAGGTTAAGACGAAGACGGCAATTTACTCAGATTTTTAATACATATGAAAATCTGCAAAAAAGATTAATAGAGTAATTACTAAAAGAAAAAGGAGTGATCAGAATCTTTTGCTCTTTTGAGAGGAGGTGCTCACTGTGTTTGAGTGCAGCCAAGAATGAAGTTATTCTGTTTGAACCTAAAAAATCCTAATAATTACAGTTGTTGTTTAGACCATTTCCACCGTGAACTTATGCAATCCGACGTTTCAGCAGTGTGTCTACTGTCGTCTTCAGGTTTAAGTTCAACAAACGATGGGAAATAGCCCAAACAAATAATTATTATCATAATAATTATAGTTATTTAACTGACATTGTCAAAGCTTTCGCTACTCAATTTTTAAACATAACTCAGCCAACTTTGCCGACTATACAAAATAACCTAGTTGATACTTACTGCAGCTAATTTACAATCGGAATTATATGTGATAACAAAACCTTAGTATTAATAATAATTAATGCAAAAGCAGGGATGTTTGAGTGGGCAAGGTCGATTCTCTCTATAACCAGACTTGTACCAGGCATACGCAAACAAATTAATATATTTAGGTGACGACAATTGATTGTGTGAATGATTACAATTGTATGACATTATTTCGCAAATGGAGATTAACATCATAGTTTGAGATAAGAACCATGTCAGAAAATCGTTGATTAAATCCCTTGCATATTCGAAATCCATAGACGTCCGGTGGTTGAATCATACCTTCTTATCTATATTTCTTCTTATTTATACTCATGAAACTCAAACTTACATAAATTCCATCTTTACTTCAGCGTTAAAAACACTGGGTTTTGTTATGGGCTACAGCAAATTCTTCAGCAACACAATACTTTTGAAGTAGCTGCACTTCAACCTTGTCGCCATCAAGTTAGAATATGCTTCGCAGGTTTGATCACTATATTATTTATACCTTCAGATGAATCTTAATAGTTCACAGACGATTTTTGTCCTTCAAACTCCTCAGGAATTTATCCTAATCTCGTCCTGCAATTTTTTTATTACCTTTTTCTAGGATCAATCATCCCCACTGTGAGGACGCGTAGCACCTCTAGTTTTTATTACGATGATATTTTCTTTAATTCCATAAATTATCTGAATGACTAGTTTTTTATGTTATTTTTGTACGCATGCGTGTATTTAGAACTTTGAAATGTAATTGGTTTACCCGTTGGATAAATAAACAGCTCATTATTATGTGTTAAATTTAACCCAGCCTACTAGGATTCTTTTAGGCACTTCGCGTCTTTATAGAACATCTTCTCTGGCACACAGAATACTTTAAATGAAAAACCGCAAAATTGTTTTCGTTTTTAGCACTCACCCCATTTGAACCAGACACTCTTCAATTGCCTCAATTGTAACTTTTAAAGAATGCGATTTCCTATATGTATTGGGACAATTGGAAAATGCTTCAGAAACCATAAAAGTCTTTAAATAAAGAACATCAATAAAAGCCTTAGATCAGAAAACGTTAGAAGATCCATAGTTCCAAAGGAGACATCATAATCAAATAGAGTACGAAGGAAAGTTAATAAGTAGGTCACAAAAGGCTGTTATAAGTTTAAGTTTTCAACAAAGTCTCCATATGCAATCAGTGGATAATTTACCTGAAGATAAGGCTTGAATAGCAACGTTCGTAGGTTGAAATAGGATTTGTTGTGCTTGGGGCCTAAACCTGCCACCGGGTTCTTTTAGTACTATCAGTAGTGGAGACATAAGTTTACCAGATACAGATATTATTATATTATATATTAAAGACGGTGTTAGGTGCACTTGTGACAGTAACACCGCCTTTATATACGATTTCCACTTGCTTATATCCAGTTAATCTAACAACAGCTGCATCTGATACCATATCAATTGACGATTGCAGTTATGTACTTCAATAAAATTTTATTTTATTAATTAATTTAATTAATGCGAAGCAAACTGAACTACCTAAACTGTATAAAGTAGAATTATATAGAGCAACTGTTTCCCTTTTCTGGTGTATGCATATGTAGTATGTGCGTAACATAAGATTTAAGTTCCTATGTTAATATCCACCTTGTATAATTGAAAATGCTTTAAAACCAATAAAGGATGCTAAAGCTGAACAACTTGCATTAATTACTTTTCCACATTACTATAATCAGCTCTAGCATAAGAGGGTGGCGCTTAAATGCAACATCCCCATCAACTTTATCAAAAAGGTACAACATTTGGATTGAAATGTTTGTTCTATCTATTTCCGTTCAAGAATTGAATCAAGAACACTGAAAATCTCTAGATTTTCGAAGGGGTGTTTCACTCTCTCCTGCAGTGAATTTCATAAACAAAATTTTTTTTGGTTTTCAAGTCTCAACATTAAGAACTTGATAACCGGGAAGCTTTCTTTGTGAGTCAGCACTAGAAGACATGCCAATGATACAATACTATAGCAAATTTTTGCGTCATTCTATATCAACAACATAATCAAACTAAAATAGTAAGTAATTATATTCATTATTTTTAATGGTGGTAGTACCCATGCCGTACACTACTGCGAAAGCACTTGTTTTTGTAGCCTTAGTTATCGCGTTTAATTTATATCATTATAACTGATTACGCTTATTTTAAGGACTGTATGAATAATTAATCTGTTTCAAAATTATTTTGAGCCACTTTTTACAATAATTTTTGCTTGTTAAACAATGTCCATTAATTTTCTTTTTATGATGAACAACATACGAATAAGAGTCCACAATTTTTTCCATATCAAGTTAGCTCATGAAGAAGTGAAGTATTGTTTAAAAAGAATCCTTAAAAAAAATAATTTTAAATTTGGAAACTAATTTTATTTGAATAATTTCTATTAATCAATACAGTATTTTGATGAAAATTCAAATCTGACACAAACTGACATTTGCCTTAAGTAAAAGTATGATTCCATCCCACTCAATATCAGAAATGGCTTCAAATTTCCATCGATTACTTTGATTCTAGCTTTTCCCGAACACCCGTTATATTCTAGCGTACGGAGATTTAATTACACTCGGTGTATATTCATAGAGGACAGGATAAGCTATAGCAAGGCGCAAAGCGTCAGTTCAGTTTCAGAACCGGTGGAAATTTATCGACGAAGACGCCCTTGATAGCGTGTCATTACTCGGCGCTAGCGTTTGGCTCTCACAGTGGATGGACGGGAGGCTACGTCTCTCCGTCTACCACGTGACTATCCGTGTGGCAGTCCGAAGGCACAGTGCGCGACAAGGAAAATTGTAGTTGCGCAATATCGATAACGTACTAGTGCTGGTATGTATATGTATAAGTATGTGTATCTACGTATAACGCGAGTATATGAGGACGAATACAACAAATTCTTCGAATATACGCAACAATAATCGTAATAATGGTTTTTGTTGTAATCATACCTATGATATCCAACGTCCTGTGCTGCCCGTTTGGCTCGTTTGTCGTCCTTGTCCTTTCTTCTTTACCTCCTGGTATTTTCGCCTTTTTTCCCCCGTATCAAGAACCCTTGCCGAAGAAGCGTTACTATTCCGTCGTTTCTTTTCTTTCGATTAGAAGGTTATACGGTACGGATACGGTAGATGGTATGTACGTAGAACGAACGAAATTTTCTTATCTCTTGCCGAGCAATGCGTACGTACGGAGGCGTCCTCCGCAGGTCCACTCAGCAACGCAGCAACACACTCAATCTCGCCTCTCGAGAGGTAGAGCCGCGAGATATCCGAGATTCTCTCGGCCTGGCACGCAGAGCAAAAGCAGCCAGCTAGAGTCGCAACAGGCAAGCATACAGAAAGCGCGTGCTTGTTGGGCCACGCTCCCGACTTGTACTGCTCTGCAGAAGCGGCCCGCTGCTCCAATTCGTCTTCGTGCCGTCAGCTGGCAGCTGAGAAAGCGCGCTGAGTGGTACGAATGGCTTGTGTGTACAACGTCGGGAGTCTGTGGAGACTTTCCGTGCCGCTTTCGGCGGTCTGCAACGGGTGCTCGCCTGTTAGCTTGGCTCTCTTGCTTCGCTATTGCTACATCATCGACCGCACCCTACGCGTTTCTGCCGTTCCGCCGCTGCAATCCGTCCGTACGTCCTTGCCTCGCTTAGTGGTCGCCTGGTCGTCGCAGCTCGCCAGCACTCGAAGCGGTGCTGTTGGGTACTTTTTGGTAGGCGGAGGAGACGCCGCCATGACACCGTTCCCTCTTCTGTTTGCACACACAGCGATAACACACGCGCACAGACGTAGAAATACACATACAGGCTACACGGAAAACGTACATATACACGCACAGCAGGCAGATATAGATCGACGTGTACTTTGTCGTCGGTATGGGTTCATGAGGAGTGTATTGTACGGATGTATGGATATGTCTGAGAGTTACGATATTGCTCTTTGGTTAAATTTACAAGACAAGCAGACGCGTCATAGTTTTAATCGTTATTTTTCTCGCTTCCATACGTTTAAACGTCTCTGAGGGTTTAGATTAGGATTAATTATCATCCTCACAATGTGATGGAAGTGACACTGTATTGAGGAAGGTTAAGACGAAGACGGCAATTTACTCAGATTTTTAATACATACGAAAATCTGCAAAAAAGATTAATAGAGTAATTACTAAAAGAAAAAGGAGTGATCAGAATCTTTTGCTCTTTTGAGAGGAGATGCTCACTGTGTTTGAGTGCAACCAAGAATGAAGTTATTCTGTTTGAACCTAAAAAATCCTAATAATTACAGTTGTTGTTTAGACCATTTCCACCGTGAACTTATGCAATCCGACGTTTCAGCAGTGTGTCTACTGTCGTCTTCAGGTTTAAGTTCAACAAACGATGGAAATAGCTCAAACAAATAATTATTATCATAATAATTATAGTTATTTAACTGACATTGTCAAAGCTTTCGCTACTCAATTTTTAGACATAACTCGGCCAACTTTGCCGACTATACAAAATAACCTAGTTGATACTTAGTGCAGCTAATTTAGAATCGGATTCGTTACTGCAATAGACGTATATACTAGTGCTAAGGAACTCAAAATGAGCATGACTGCCGGACGTGCTGAATTACCACGCCGGTTCTGGTCCGTGGCTGTTCACTCACTCTGTGTGAGCCTCTTGCTGTTATTTTCAACTTGGCCATAACAACTTCAACGTTCCCTAATTATTGGAAGATAGGTAGAATAGCACCGGTTTTCAAGAAAGGGGATCGTCCTGATATCCTTAATTATAGACCTATAAACCTGTTATCGAACTTCGCTAAAATTTTTGAACATCTTGTCCAGGAAAGAATATTTAACAGCATTAAACCGTATTTATCATGCCACCAATATGGATTTTTTGCGGAGTGGTCAACGGTTACGAATCTTTTGGAGATCACACAGTTCATTAGTGGATCCCTTCATAATCGACAGCAAGTAGATGTTGTGTATACAGACTTTAGTAAAGCTTTAGATACAGTTCACCACTGTCTATTGATTCTTAAACTAAGTGCTATTGGTCTTTTTAACAGTATCATGCAGTTTATAAGGTGCTACCTTAGTAACAGACAACAACTTACTATGTTCACTACAATGGCTTTCCGTCAAACTTATTTACTGTTACTACTGGAGTTCCACAAGGGTCAAATTTGGGACCTTCATTGTTTAACATTTATATAAATGATCTCCTTTCATTTTTGCACTGTAATCTATTAGCTTATGCAGATGACTTGAAGATCTTTCATACTATCACTTCTGAATGGGACTGTATGAGTTTACAAACGAACTTGGACGCAATTAATTTGTGGTGCATATAAAACAGAATCTGCTTGAACTTAGGCAAATGTGCAATTGTGTATAACATATAACTACTTCATTGACCAGACAATTATATCTAGACACTCGTCGGTGAGAGACCTTAGTGTGCTGTTTGATCAAAAATTATCCTTTGCGGAACACATTAATTACTGCAGAAATTCTGCTTACAAGTTATTGGGATTTCTCATACGATCGTGTGGTGCCTTTAGCAAGTTGATAACTTTCCTTGCTTTATACTATGCACATTTTCGTACTAAACTGGAGTACGCATCTGTAATTTGGTATCCGCAGTACCATCATCAGCAAGTCAGCCTAGAGAGAGTGCAGAAAAAGTTTTTAAAATTTTTGACATTTAAGATAGACGGTATTTACCCAGGACGCGGTATGGATTACAGCGATCTGCTTGATCGATTACACGTAGGATCACTAACTGATCGCAGATCTGAAAGTAGTGGCAAGTTCTTGATTAACACCAAAGATAAAGACGCTGTTAAATACAGTTTTTCTCATGGTGTTGGTGAAATCATTCACGAGAAGGACAGTGTGAAGAGACGTAAAACGTTAATACGCGGACATGTTTCTGCCTACCCGGCGTCATCAGTGTGGTTTCGAGCGGTTTTATGCTCGAGACATTGTCATTCCCTCTCTGCTACTATCACCATATTTAACCCTACAATTCAAGTGATAATTCTTGGCGCTACCTAGGGCCAAAAGAACGAAACCCTTGTCTGCAAAGTCAGACACAGCGAGAAGAAACAGCTTCCCACCCTTCTTTCGAGCAATACGTGGATTGCTAGTCTCGAGAGAACGCTCGCACCAGGGCAGTGCAAAGGGAAAAACTGCACATGTGAATGATTTTTCAGGCTAATCATGACGTATCTAAAATACATCTAAAGGAATGCCTAGAAAATAACACCAAAGATAAAGACGCTATTAAATACAAAGTCTCTATCTACATTAATACACTTTTCCCATCGCTTTATCAATGCCCCAATACCCGATGTATAAAAGTATTTGGGTTGCCGTTTGAACACGCTGCTCTTCCACAGTACACTGTCCCTTCAGTATCATAAAGCTGGATTTTGCTGACACCTAGTGACAAACAGGGAAATACCTCACTGCTATTTTCAGCTTTTCCACAGCCGTTTATGACTTATATAATGTCTTTCCCTTGTACAGTGTGGCGCAGAGGAATGGGCAATTTTGAAATAACGTCATTTCCACGAATAAATTCATAAAACTAGTAATTTATTAACGAAAGTGCATGTATGCAGCATGCCATTTATGTTTTTACAATCAAAATGTCCAAAAGTGTCTCTTTACTCTTTAAAGATGACATCGGAAAGATGTCCTTCCATTCGGCGTTCACACTCTTAACAGCCTGTTATGAAAACTCTAGAATGCGCGGTGTAGCAAATCTTGGGGAATGATAGTGCTTTCTTGTTGAATGTTCTCCTTCAGTTCATGGATTGTTGCAGGTCGTGTACGGTACACCTTGCCTTTAAGATACCCCTACAGGAAGAAGTCGCACACACTAATATCAGGGGATTTCGCAAGCCTTTCAATGTCACCGTTACGTGAAATAATGCGTCTTCCAAACAATTGACGAACTGCTGCCATCGAATTTCGAGCAGTGTGTGACGTGGCTCCGTCCTGCTGAAACTACATGTTTTCCATGTTAAGATTAAGCTGGTACAGTCTCGGTGTAAAGAATGTTTGAAGCATTTCAACATATCGAGCGGATGTTACTGTCGCTACCATCCTCACGTGCAAAAAAATAAGGGCCGATAACACCACTACATGATACAGCACACCATATTGTGACCTTGTCGCTATGTAGTGGTCGCTGGTGTAACTCACAAGGATTGTCCTTGGCCCAATAACGAAAATTCTGTTTGTTTACGAAACTGTTCAGGTGGAAATGGGCTTCGTCTGATATCCATATGTTACCAACGAAATTCGCGTCCTCGTTAATTTTAGCCAATATCTACCTAGCAAACTCCATACGTGACGCTGGGTCTCGTTCATGTAATTGTTGCACAATTTGCAACTTATAGGGATGGAAATGTAATTCGTGCAGTATTCTTTGTAAGCTTCGTCGCTTAATCCCTAGCGTAGATGCATGCTGTCGAACGGAGCGGCGAGGACTTCTCTCGATTGCAGCTCTAACAGCCTCAATGTTCTCTGGGGTACGTACCGTTCGAACGCAAGCTGGAGCTATCTATTTCGAGACAGATCCTGTTTCTTCAAAATTAAGCACCCACGTTGTAATCGCATGCGCAGATGGGACACGTCCATGAAGTCCAAGCTGGTAATGCTGTCGAAGTATTCTCTGCGCGGCAGTCGCACTATCACCATTTTTATAAAAGGCTCTCATAGCTACTGCACGTTCCGCACCAATCCAACGATTCATGATTACTAAATGGCTATGCGTTCACAACAATTGTGCGACGTTAAGAACAACTGCCAGCTCTACAGTGCTGACAACTGTAACGTTCAAAATTTCCCGTTCCCCTGCGCCACCCTATAGAAGAAGTTTATTTTTCTAAACAAGTCGAAAATGCCTGCAATTGCAAAGGTATTAGGAATTTCAAAAGTTTTCCAAATTTTTAGCATAAAAGGAATGAAAACCTTGCTAGAACACCCTCATTCTTAATTCACTAAATAATATAAAACGTAGAAATACGTCAAACCGATTTATCGTATAAGTAATATTCGTTAAATGTTACTTATCTTCAAGATAAAGGTGATTAAGATTATTAGAAGACACATCCGATTCAATCTTTTTTTACGAACAATATTGTTGATGATACACGCAGTATCTATGTAAATTTTCGAAACAGTAATCAACTTTTGCAAGATGAAAACGTCTATTATTAGATGGAAAAACCGCAACGATAAGAAAGAACGAAGGTTCAACAGCGTACTGGCATACTTCTTCTATCGGTTGGTGCTGGTATTGTTTGGATAAAGACTTAGCTTTCTTGATATGAAACGTTTACAAGCAAATATGTACACGATTTACTTTCAGACCTTGATGATTTTTATCGGACGGTATTATAAAAAAATTAAACGGAAAACAAAGAATGGAAAGTAAGGAAAAGAAGAACGCATTGTATTCATAAAACAATCAGACTTATTTAAGTCGTGTCAAATGTTGAAATGTTTGTAATTTTGTATTTTAATAAGTAATAGGCTGCCTTCGATGTTGTGAATAAAATGTAGAAGGTCATACATAGGAGAAACCGGAAGATACCTAATAGTCAGAACCAAAGAACATAATAGGCTAATTCTGATGGGGGAAACGATTGGCTCTACATGCTTGGGAAGAGGATTATAGGATTGTATGGAACAATGCAGCAATCTCGGATAAAGACAACGCCATAAAAAGAAAAATGTTGGAAACAGCATATATGGCCATTGCACCGACCGTCATTAGCACATCAAGCCTCGAGATAAAGAACGTCTGGCTCTCTGTGTTCAAAGAAGGTATTAGCTGAGGACCGTCAACTGCGATACGGAGGACAGAAGAATAAATGTTAACTATTTAAATGCTTGTTACAGTCGCTTCTGTTCCAGTATGTAAATAGTTTATTGCATATAATTTGACCACCTTTGTAAAATAAATCCAGAAATGTACCAACATGTTTTTCACTGTGTTAATCAATGCTCGCTTTATACCCTTCCGTCCATTCGACATACTTAATTGTATATTTGCTAAACGTAAATGCACACAATGATAAGATGATCAACTACCTCACGCCAAGAGCAGAAAGGAACTAAAGCAAATACAGTCATTTGTAGTAACAGCTTTATAAATGACGATTGCAAGGACTGTGTGGATGTACAATTCATAGGTATAGCAGTAAACTCCACTCACACAAATTAATTAATTATGCGGAACGCAGCGTTTCGAGAGCACGTGGGCTCCCATTGTCAACCGTGTTACCGACTGAAAGTAAAAACTGTATCACACAAGACCACCGAGTAGATTGTAAATAGTCATATGTTTTAGAAATTTTAGAGCCTGCGTAGAAAATAATTTGCATGTGTGATACAGTTTTTACTTTCAGTCGGTAACACGGTTGACGATGAGAGCCCACGTGCTCTCGAAACGCTGCGTTCCGCATAATTAATTAATTTGTGTGAGTGGAGTTTACTGCTATACCTGTGAAGCTTTATAAATGTATTTTTTTTTGCAAAACTTGTCGAATGGTCAATCTTCTATTAGCGGACGTGTATATGATGAGATATCTATTTTAGAACACCAATCGAATAAACACGAATTGAGGTAAAATATTTCTTTAACTATGAATGTGAACTTTAACAAACATAGCTATCGCATTTTGGTAAAAACCTTTAAACACAAAAGGCTACTTCTTATACGGAATAGGAAATACGAACTTATTTATTTTAGTTTTTAGAGGTAAACATTCCCGAATATTTCTTTGCGAACAACAATGATTATTTATGATTTTTTCTTATACTATTTTACCTCGTAACGATATCTAAGTCCGCGACGAATCTTTTATTGTAAAACCTTGGCTTTAGCCTTTAATTTCGAGTAAATATTTGCTTAAAATCGAACGCATATGTGACTTATATTTTACATAATTATTCGTATATTTCACAGAATATGATGCAAAAAACAAGTACGAATACAACATGCATATTTAAGACGCCTCTATATTCAGGAATGCTTCAATTTCGTAACTCTTTTCTGGGAATTGGAGTTAAACTTCAGCGAAGAAAATTTTCACACGTTAATGAAATTAGTGAAGTGTGGTTTTCAAATTTAGTTCGTTAGCTGTCGTATTACATAATGGTTTAACAGAGTTTCGTGCATCTGAAGTCTGTCATGGTTACTTTAATCTGCTCAAGCTGTTTGAAATTATTTATCACACATGCACAAAATTATCCGAATGTTTTATATTACCTATCCGGTTGAAACTTGTGTATTCCTATTTGGATGGAAAATTTAATTATTATTCTATAATGCATATCGTTGCAACTGCAAGTATTAAAGGCTGAAATTAGACCCGCTGTTGTTCAATATCTTCATAAACGACTGTTTTTCATTCCTACCAGCTCAGTAGTGGCCTATGCTGAAGACGTTAAGATATATAGAGCGATAAATAACACTGAAGACGTTCTACTCCAGCAATGGAATTTATTTTTGCCGGCTAACTGGTGCGAAGCAAATGATTTAGTGGCTATCTGAGCAAGTGCCGCACTATATTTTCTAGAAGTTCGTCGCCTATTTAGACGTCCTATCTTGTTGGTAACTGTCAACTTGAAGACATGAAAAGGTCAGGAAAGAAGAAAAAAAGAGAAGTAATTAAATAAAAAAGGGGAGAAATGGGGAAATGGCGAAAAGAAATGAAAAGTATGGAAGAAAAAGAAAAAGAGAGGGGAGATAAAAACAAAGGAAAGGAAAAAAGAAAGGCAGGTCTCTACGTTTCGCCTCCATCGTTTCTTCCTAAACGTCGTCACTTGCATTCGTGCTAGGTGTTTCTTCCACCTATTTTTGTTTTCCTTTATTCTCCCATTTATGTCGAAGCTGTTTAGTTTTGTTCTTATATTTACATCTCTTATTGTACCAGATCTTGTGAAACCTTTCAGTCTTCTTAAAAAATCTCTCGTGTCTGTATCCTGCTTTCTTGTCTTTTCGTTGTTGTCTATGTTTTACTACCGTATAAGAAGGTTGTTTCTCAACTTAGTGGTGAGTGGTGGTAGGTGGTTCCATACTCAAAATAACTGACAACACGTTGGTAATATTCTCCAAAGATTTTCGATCGGGCTCAGATCAGGCCATAGCAATAAATCGATTTGGTCCTTGAAACCACTCCTTTGCTTGCCTGGAATTGTGGATAGCTGTAACGTCTTGCTAAAATATCCAGTTTTGCATCGGTAATTGTTCACCAGAGTCGATCAGAACCATTTCCAAAAGTTGTATGTAAGAATTAGAATTCATTCGCGTAGAAATAAAACATGTAGGGACTTTATTGTTATGGGTAAGAGGCGACCAAAGTATTATACCACCGCCACCAAAATTTCGACTCATCGTGCAAACTGATAATATTTTAAACCATCAGGCCCGAATCAGTTAAATTTCTTCTCGTTAGAAAATGACATTATTCTACTCATGATCGCAACTTATATGATCTTGCGCAAATTTCAGTCTTGCCTGTTTATGTGTCTTTTTCAAAGGTGGTTTTAAAACCTTTTTTAGCTACTAAATGTTTACTACCTACGATAACGTATCAAATGGTATTAAAGGAGGAGGAACCTGTATACTGCGCTAAAGATGAAAATATTTATGATGAGTGGGCAGAAATTAGTGGGATGTTCTTCGATAAAGACGAAATTCCTAGGATCGAAATAATACGCGCTGAATCGGTGCAAAATGTCCCTAGACCTATGACCCAGGATTTTTGCCGTAGCGATTCCCAATTTTATAAAATTGTTAATGACGTAATGGGATCGTCCTATTTTCTTAGCTGTGGCTCGGTTTGAAAACCCCACCTCTTTATAACAATTTATTTTTGTTCTTAATACTGAAAAGTAACACCTGATTTCGTACGATGTCTGTCCAACTTTGTCTGTTATTTCTTTACCCCCAGAAATGTAATTCTAGGTAATTCCCAACTCAGACTGTTGCTAAATGTTTATATGGGAACTACAAGATTATGTGGAACACTAGAAACTTTCTTTTAGTAACAGTCCCTAAGATCGTTGCATTAAATTGCCACTATATTGGAAATTAATTCCTCTGCATGATGCAATAACTTTTTATGGCTCTTTTTCGCTTAGCCATTCCCATATTTTATCGAGTAGACAAACACAAAGCAGACGATACGTATTTTTTATTTGCGGTTAATTACGTGAACATTAAGCAACCATAAATCGCTCTTAATTTGCTCCCAATCGCAAGAGGAGATCAGACAATTTCGAGTGGTCGTATATCTTTTACGGTATTTGTACAAAATTTTCACCTACTAACGAACGATGCGTATCGCCAGCTTCTCTTAAACGCTTTGGCAAACATTAAGAAATGTTTTCGACAAAGCCGAGTCTTCGATTTCGACTGCTACGTTACTCTAATCCTTGTAAAAATATTTGCTCAGATTGTAAATATCTAAATACCGAGATACGTGTCGATAAAAAAAAAATTATATAAAAATACACATACAGGTCAAATATTTTATGTAAACAACGCAATGACAAGATTCACATATGTATAACGTAGGTAGTGTTCTTCTCGGTGGCATAGAAAAGTGCAATAACAATGGAACGTTAGAAAATGAGAGAGGACTTGCCTTGATTGATTCAGTTTACAAGGCAAGGTTCTTGCGTACTTCTTCTCGTTTTGGTCGAGGTTTTCCTCTTTCTTTCGTGTTGATTTTCAACAATTTGGATTTGTATTATGCGGGGTCACGTTTTCAGGGTAAATTATCTTCGGTTTTGAAATGTTTTCATTGTGCAATAGGCATGTCCAGTTAACTAGTTTGACAATCGTTATGTCGCAAAGGAATATTGGACGATGATGAACTTATTACTCTCCTAATCATTTATAGACTGAGATTTTTTGTATACGTCCACAATATGTTTTTCATATATGCGCCAACTACAAGTATACAAAGAAAATTATGGCCAGCATCCAAAGCAATCCAAAAGGTTTATTCATGGGTCTCGTAACCGTGGATGAGACTTGGATCCACCACTACATACCGGAGACCAAGCAACAGTCGAAGACCGTTCCATCGGCCGGACCATATTTTAGGATTCTCAGGGTGTGATCCTCATCGACTATCTGCAGAAGGAAAGGGCGATCGCGGGGCAACACTACAGCGATTTATTGACCCGATTCGATGCAGTATTGAAGGAGAAACGGCCTCCTGCTTTTCCACCACGAAAATGCACCGCTTTATTCATTCCGCATCGCCGTGTCTAAATTGAATGGGTCACGCTACGAATTAGACTTTCATCCTCCATATTCACCGGACCTAGCCCCCAGCGACTTTTTTCTATTCCTAAACCTGAAAAAATCACTGGGATGAAAGAGATTTGCCTCAAATGAGGAGGTCATCGCCGCAACGGATGGCTATTTTGCAGATCTCGAAACACCCTACTGTTCCAACACCTTACAGAAACCGGGGCACCGTTTGAATAAGTGTGTTGATCTCTGAAGAGACTACATGGAAAGCTAAAACAAAAAACCACACCAATACCGCGTTTTTCTTGTCGATTCCGTAAACATTTCAGGTCATCTTCGTACGGACAAATTCTAAAGTGCGCTGTTAGAGTACTTTACTAACGTTATTAGAAGCAAAAAGAGTAATTTAACTCAAGAACAAGTGGCTGGAATAGTTGCTTTAATCGAAGATGGGTGATCTCAAACACACGTGGGCAATTTTATTAATATTAATGTCATGCGTTTCTAGGGCAGTAGTCGGAAGACCAGTGCCAGGTCATTCAAGCTGTATTACTCCTTAAGATGACTGGTATTTAAGACGTCGAAAGCATGTAACTGCAAGGTAACAGGTCAACTTGTCTAGAGTCAGAAATACTAGAATAAGTACCCAAACCGTTCGTAATAGGTTGAATTAGAATGGAATAAGAGCTGGAAGAGTAGCTGTTACAGTCTTCTTCTTACTAGGAATCACCACGTGACGCGCTTAAGGTTTTCTAAGGAATACGTCAATTGGGAAATGAATGATTGGGCCAACATACTCTTCACAGATGAGTCAAGATTGTCTTTATACATCAAACAGACGTATACCGGTGTACAGGCGAGTCAGTGAGCGCTATTCCCACTACAGCATCAGATCTACCCCTAATTTTGATGGTGGCTCTATCACGGTTTGGAGAGGCATCTTTTTAGCAAGCTGTGCAGTGTTAGTATTAGTAAACAAATGTATAATGACTGCCCATATTGCAGACGTTTTACAAAATCAGAACCATACGCACTAGTAATAGGTAATGAATTCTTGTTAATTCGCGATCCCATGTAGCGATAATAATGTTCTCGGTTTAATTCAATTTTTCTACTTTCTACTACTATGTTGGCAATTACTGCCCGGATGTTGGCTCTCGGGTCTTGTAGGATCCTTGGACTCTTGACGTGAACACGCAACCTTAAAAAGTCTACAAAAAACGTTATAAAGAGCTCGCTAGCCACTCCAAATCCTCCCTTATTGAGATGAGACGCTCCGCGAAACGTTCCCTCAAAAGAGCGATCGACATCACGGATGAATGAGCCGTTGTCCTATCTTGCTGGAGCCAAATGTCCCCCAAGTCCAATTCTTCAAGTCGTGGGAAAAAAATCCTTCAACATTTTCATATACCGCTTTAGTTTTAATACTGTTACCGCGACCTCATTTTCTTCAGAAAACTAGGGACCAACAATATCAGTTGAGGAAATCGCACACCACACAGTGACTTTAGATAAATCTAGAGATCTATGATGCAATTGTCGTAGATTAGTGTCAGCCCAGTTCCGTGTTTTTCTTGTCGATTCCGGAAACATTTCAGGTCGCCCTCATATGTAGAATTCTCCTCACTGAACGATCGGAAAGCCGAAGAACTAACGCATGTTTGCGCGCAGAACGCCGTGGTGATTCCAAGATTGAAGGTCTCATTCTCTCAATGTCCTCTACGTGTTCTGACAGGTCGACGGAGTCCATTTCTTTGCCATGCTGTACTCGAGGTTTGTCTGAACATACTGACCCACGCAACAATTGATTTCCGGTCCGGTACAGGAGCTAGCGGGCCTAAACTGTAGTGATTTCGGAATGCACGCTGAGTGGCGATCACGGAAAACCCGTTCGAAAAGTAGGCCTCGATGGCAAACACGCATACCTTACTGTTCCAACGCATGGTGGCGACCGAGCGGGGATGGAATGAAAGTTTAGAACCACTCCCACCCCTCTACGATCCATAGAGCCTTAATAGCGCGAAATAAAAAAAAAAAGGAAATTGATTTGCCGCACCCTATAGATAATAGTACAGCAATATTCGAGTCTTTGATCGCGCCCTCTATGAGAAGAAATAGGAAAGCCCATTCAAACGGCACACAGCCGTTCGTTACTGTGCTATTAATTGTCTTTGATTTAAATTATTCTAATAATGAATCGATTTTGGTCCCTCAAAGCTTAAGGACCCCCCCTCTTACGCGCCGCTGATTTTCGCAGTATAGTAATTATATCATTGGCTAGTCAGGGATATGATGCCAATACTACGCATGTGTAGTTCGTAAACAGTCACCTGTACCTCTAATATCCCTCGTATATCCACGTTAAGTTAATGAATAAGAGTTTATTCTTTATTAAATTTCTTGAGAATATAATTTTTCTATTTTATTTCGTTACAGGATTAAACTTATAAGCAGCAGTGTACATCCAAACATCCATAACATTGATAAGACGATGACAAATTAAACAGCGTCGCAACAGATTGTATCTTTTCCGTCTTGAAAGCACATCACACCTTGTTTTGCCTTGTAATAAATTCTTGGTAGCAGTCTCTTGCGCGTGTTTCTCGCACATAACATACCTACATATATCTATACTTGTTATCGATCATAAATCCACCCATCTAATTCTTGTAAATTCTTAGTTGATTACGAAATCTTTAAAACTCACTTAAGTATCGTCTTTGGTTATCAAGCGATAACGCTGTTATCTTCACACCTGATCGCTATTACTTAGTGTATTACAACAGACACGCAGGTACATACGTATAATAAATAACCAGACTTCAATTATTCTGTTAAATCTGACACCGTCAAGTAGGGAGGGTCATTAGGTCATAGTTGGAATCTTATTTGGCATACGCTCAAAGATTTAGAGTAGAAAGATTTTCGACGGATGCTACTGAATAATTTTGCAATTAGTTTGGAAATCTTTGCTAATAAGCGCGCCTGGATTATATGACTACATCTTCTTTATCTTTCAAAGTCTTCATTTCGGGCTTACGAGAAAAATAACTGTTCAAATAGAGATAACGGTTGACGGCAAGATAATCTTCCACAGTGTAAATTGTTAAGTGCTTGGCAAACTGGATATCTTATCGTTTCTATGTGTAATTAAAAAAGAAATCTCTAACATATGTATATACTCGGTTATATACTTAGGTGTACGTATTTATTTATAAAAAGATGAATTCGTGTACAATGACTACGTGATCTTTCTGGATCTGTACGTCTATCTGAAAGGCGTTGGTAATTTCTTTGAAAATTTCCCATGAGATGCATGAATTGGCGCATTTAGATTAACGAAGTTAATATGAAGATATTCAAATGAAATTAGATACTACAAAGGTTCTTTTAAAGAAATTGAAGAATTACTTTGCATTAGCAATTACTTTAAACAATTAAATCATTTTAATATGTAAACATAATTAAGTCATTAATAAATATTGGCTTGGTTACTCATAAAAAGAAAGAACAAGATCAAATTTTATATACGTTCATTAATTTTGTGCTGATCCAACTTTCGAATTACCCGGCTTCTCCTTTTGGGAGTGGGATGTACAGTCCCTGTCCAGTTTATTAGAGCCACTTGCTAAAACAGCAATTTTGCTATCGATAGCAACGACCATTGTGCTTAATTTTTTGGCAAACAATTAGTGACGTAAAACCTCCTCTTTTTCCCAAGTTAAAACCTGTTTTGTTTTAACCTCCGTATATTACTGTTATCCATAACAAATCATGTAACAAGCTGTTGAGAACGAGGATACATACTAGACAAAAAGATGTATTCTATTGTGCGTTATTTTTCCGACTGTCATAAAATCAGGTAATACTACAAATTTTTAATAGCAAAGACAGATACGTAGGGTGATTATCTAACAAATTTGACAACCGTTTTTTGCCTTTCACGCAGAATTAATACGAGTTCTAACCAAGCTATATCGTCTTCATTTTCAGTAAAAGACTTCTGGCAAGAAAAAGAATATTGTTTTGAAATAACCAACGAACATTTTAAATAACTAAGATAATAAATAAGAGCTGTTAACGACAATAAAGTAGATCTAATTGTTACTTAAACAATATGATTTAGTAAGATTTATTTTTAACCAACCAAAGAACAAATAAAAAGCTGTTTTCTACGCGTCAGTATCATATACATACACTTTGCCTTCTTGGCAGCTATAAATATTTTGCAAACCTTTTCGCCTAGAACAAACATTTATCTTAAGTAAATGGCATGACCGCTATCTTTTGTTTTAATTGCATATAAACGCAATAATTAGCGTAAGAGATGTACACGTGCATACACAGTGTGTCAATGAAATAATGACGCATGGTTTTATAAAAATGGAAATCGTCTAATACCATTGTTGTTGGGATTTTACGTACAGACCCTAGCAGTTGAATTAGACACGCTTTATAAATTTCAGATTCGATGCAAATTTACAAGGAATAAAACACGCACGCCCAATATAAAGAATCACATACAAATGCGTTCTTTCTACATAAAGTATAAATTCATTACAACATATAAAATCATCCAAAAAAATTATTACATTATTAAAAAGCTTGTGGTTATATGTGATACAGATATTTTAAATAATTCATTAAATACGCATGGAAAAGCAAAGGGCAGAGGCTAGAGCCTTGAGGAATGCTAGAAGGAATTGAAAATGTATCTGGGGAGTATCTATTGTAAAAAACATACTGTCTGGTTTCCCAGGTAACATTTTATTAAAGTGATGAACAGAGGCCAATACATCCCAGCTTTGCTAACAACGGTTCATGATCCACACTATTGAAGACCTTTGTTATACAACATCAGCTTGTTTCTGTTACTCCATAGTTGATAAAAGATGCTGACCTATACACAATAAGTTAGTGACAGTACAGGGGGTTTCAATACGAACACAAGATTTGAATTGCCCGTTATGTTCGAAAGAAATTCATTACCAAATGCGAGTTGGAATCGTTTAAGACTTTGTTGTTAAACCGACCTTAAAATCGTAGATCATTGCGCGCAAATGCTCTATTGACAAGCCCATATTTCAATGACTAATCGTATCTACCACGTTTGGTCTATGACAGCAGCAATTCAACTGACACTCAGAGTTTACTACTTAAGGATGGTGGTAGTTAGAAATGCAATGTTGCCAGCTCTTACATCTGTATCCCTCGTGTATGTATTTTCATATAGTCTTCCTTTGTAGCCGATTCTACTTGTTCATTATTTGTTTATTCCTTTAATCTATTGTTTGACTGTATGTGTTATTTTATTTGTCATATATTATTTATTTTAATATCAGAGGTTTTCGCAGTCAAATAAAGTCCACCAACGAGTAACTAACGCCTGAAAATTGTAAGCGAGACTCTACAGAAACGTGGTACCGGTCCTTCTCAGGACAGAAACACCAACATGCGCAAAGAAACCCGAAGCAACGCTATCTACAATTTTATTTGTATCCGAAGCATAAAAATATTTGGCATGTTCTAGTGATATCCCAATTTTTTATTTTTTTTTTTCAAACTACTGGTATTCTGCTAAATCAAAATTTTTTCTCTATACGAGGGCAACCTGAAATGTTTCCGGAATCGACAAGTAAAAAACACGGTATTGGGGTGGTCGTCCCATTGTGCGTGTTCATGAACAAACGACAATCTACTCTGGATTTTCCTTTCTACGGTACCTTTCTATGCTTTCTTGCATGCAACCTTACGTGAAACAATTTTAGGCTAATAGTAGAGGTTTAACTCATTTTTAATTGTAGTTGTCTTCTCTGCACAAGTTATAATGTTTCTGTCTTCTCTAAAGCTAGTTTTCCTTTTTTCGCCAACATTTTCTTTCACCTTTCTCTTATTCTCAGCATTTACAATCACTTTCGCAGAAGAAGTGAGGATTTCTTATATAAACTTGCAGCCTTTCCTTCTATTAAGGAGATCGAGTATAATTGCTCTTTTTCCTGATGAGTGGTTGTACTACTTCAACAGCGCAAGACTAGAAAACTTAGAAATTTCCCCTCACGTTATAACCATATGTATTCAGCGATTTTATATAATTTTAATATAGCTACGTCAGAAATGTCTATCACTTATTAAACATATTTTATATCTAGCAACTATTTAATAGTTATTATCTCGCAAACATTTCCGTTTGATAAATTCTTTTCAGTAGTTTTTGATGAAATTTGAATAGCTCATTGAAAAACATCTCTAATTAACCTTATCTTGATTTCGAAATATTAGATCTGATAATGAATAACTATTTTTTCATCATAATATAAAACAATAAACGAGATATTTATTGTTCCCTTTGTTCTACGTGGTTGAGTCTGTATATTATTCATTTCCTGTTTGATAACTTTACTAAATTTATTTCTTCACGAGCTTCTCAAAATTTTGTTTGATAATTGCTAAAGGAAATTGAATTAGTGATGGTGGATTAGAATCCAAAGTTATTAAAAAAAAAAGATGTTTTGCATAAACTGAAATCGACCAAAAATAGATGAACTTCACTTCTAAAGAGATTAAATTACTTGAATCTTAATACCTGATACAGAAAAACAACTAGAGCTTCAACGAATTGATCTCTGGTAGATTCGCTAAAATTGCACTTCAGCTTGTAACTTTAAGAAGTAGCGATAAGTATAATCGTCAGAAATATTTATAGCTCCAGTGATAGGTTTGTTTGATTTATGTAATTTAACTTAGCGGTACCTGTAAAAGAAATTCATCATGTTTCGAACCAAAAATGATTTGCGATAAGATAAGATACGTTGCTATTCTAAGAGATACTTTCTTGGAAAGTTCACAGAAAATAAACATTTCCTTTATATTTTAATTGTATCCTCTTTGGTACGAATTTTTACGTGCTTATTGGAATCTGAGTAATTATTTTGTATGCGTGATGCGTATACACTATCGTCCAAAAGTTTGGAAGCAGCAAAGGATTTTACAAAAAGGTAAAATTTTATTGCGATTATTAGTCTCGGTAAAGTGGGGCAAGTTACAGTCCAGTGCGGAGAACAACGTGGAGGGGTTGAGAGACCGTATCAAGGCGAGTCTTCAGTAATGTTTAGGTACTCACATCATCTATGGTTCATGAGCATGGGCGATGCGGACGCAGGAATGTTAACATATAAAATAATGATAAAAAATATGACTTTAATTTTGGAATATTAAGTATTTCGCCATGACCGATAATTTTCCTGCAATCTAGTAATCAAAATCTTCAGTTGCATACGCATTTTGATATATTTCATATGATTTCGAGTTTTCGCAAAAAACGTAAGGGGTACCTTTTGGGAAAATACTATTATTAATCTAATTATTACAGATAAAAATCTACAAGAAGTGAGTGAACTTTAAATTCTCGATTGTTACAAGCAACTACAAGAGCTTTTATTTATAAATTTTATATTTTTAGATTAAGCATACCCCTGTTTTTCTCATTTATGTATTGAATTCAATTTAAATTTTTTATGCTATCTCTTTCAAAATGTCCCCCAAAATTTCCTCCGCATTAAAGTTATTTGTTCCTGCAACGTAAAAACACGGTGAAACGATGGATATACATATATGAACTTGAAGTCTTCCGTCGTCTCTTACTCACCAAACATTGCACGCTTCAACGTTCAAGTTCCATTTTAATCAGCGTCATAATGTTGTTGCTTGCTTGCTAGGCATGGAGTATGTATGTATGTAAGTAAAACAACGTACAAGGACAAATTCTTTAAACAATTCACGGCGTCCTACGATGTGCGCGTATCTGCGCTTCATCAATAGAAAATTTCTTTCTACCTATTCGATTAATTATAGACAAACATCGATATGAACTGGGAAAGGATTTATGCGGAACAATGGTAAAACTTCTAATATGGCGAGAGAGGACGATACTATTATGTATAAGACCATGATGGTTAATGTAATCCGATCTAAAGAAAGAGTATTGCTTTGACACAGATGGGTAATGAAATAAAATACATGTCCATTGTAACCAATTAGTGCTAAAATTATAGAGGCCAGTACAGATTAGGTTGTAATCATGTCTCTAAGGATATCGCAGAGTGAAAATGAAGTATTTGATCGATTTTTTACGCTACGACTTTTCAACGAAATATTTATTTTAAGACAAAAAAATATATACAGTGAAATCTCCCTTGAACGGACACCAACGGGACCAACTGAAGATGTCCGTTCAGGAGGGGTGTAGTAGATACGAAAAATGAATATATTAAAGAAACTGGGACATTTAAATCGTATATATATATAAATGTTTTTAAAGTAAATAAGAAATTTTAAACTTAAGAAAAAAAAAGTTTATTTCCTTTAGATATATACATACAAAGTATAATATATGTGCATAGATATGTAGTATGTAATACAAAACAATGAAATGAATAGTCACTTTAAGGACGCAAAAATTTATATATTGTTGTTTGTCTTCTCTTTTTCTTTAAAATGCCGTCTTGAAATCGTATTTCTAATTTAGAAAGAAGCTCCAAAGACTCTGTATCTCCGTGATTTTCGACAAAACTTTTGAGCTGCTTGATCAGAGTAATAGCTTTACCATAATTTGGGATAGCTTCTATTGGCACTGGATTTGCAATTTCTTGTTCTGAATCTGGATCTTCAACATACAAATCTCCATCTACGTTCAAAAAATCATTAAGGTTTTCATTATCCGTCAATTTCAATAAATTCTTATTTTTGAGGATATCTCAAAGTACACTGAGAGGCAAATCATCTTCTAGGTCAGATGTATCAGCCTCAGTTAACTGGTCTTCACTTTGCATATTTACATGAGTAAATCCTGCTTTGCGGAAGCAATTTTGAACTGTCTCTTTGGTTGCTTGGTCGCAAGCGGTTTTTGCCAAATAAACTGCATCCAGTGGTGTAATTTTCTTTATTAACTCAAAAGCTGTACCAGCAGTTTCAATGTTTACTAGCAGATGTTTGAGTATTAGACTTCGGTAATAAGTTTTAAAATTCATTATAATCCCCTGGTCACGTGGTTGACAAGCTGATGTACAATTAGAGGGTAAAAATAATATTTTTATATCATTTAAGCGAACGTCTATCGGATGAGATCCCGCATTGTCTAAAAATAACAAAATGTATCTTTTTTCTTTAGCCATTTTCCAATCTAAGTCTTGCAACCACTCTGTCGTAATTTGTCCTGTCATTCAAGCTTTCTTACTGTATTTCCAAGTTACAGGCAGGTTATTTATATCAATGTTTTTAAAAGCTCTGGGTTTAGCTGGGTTTAGTTTATTATTGTCCTTCCGTGTGATAACTGTGTCAGAGTGTACTAAATATCTGCTTTAAATTGTTGGATGTATAGTAAAAATTCGAATGACAACAATGGCTTCTACAAGCAGAATTGTGCGAACTACCCAGATGTTTTTTATTACATTTCTGGTCAATACATTTTTAAGGAAAGTAGAAAACTTAGGGCATATTTGACGTACTTTAACATCCTGTTAGGAGGCCAGGATAAATCTTGGGCACCACATTTTGTATGCAAAACATGCGTAGCAGAAAGAGCTTAAAATTAGGAGTACCTATAGTATGAAGGGAGCCTAAAACCATCATGATGACTGCTATTTTTGTTCTGTTATCATCAAAGGCTTTAATCACAATAACCGGTATAAATGGGTATACCCTAACATGGAGACATCTTCCTCATTCTGAAGAAATACCTGTTTCAACGTTCAGTAACTTATCTATGCTTCCGGAGGATGACTCAGATACATCGTCTGACGAGGTGCAGACTTTTCAGAAAAGTGAAGGTGATAGTGATTTTGGAGGACCATCAGCCAGCCCACAACGCTTCAACCAACAAGAGCTTAATGAGCTTGTTAGAGATCTGAACCTCTCAAAGGGGTCGTCCGAATTACTTGCTTCCAGATTAAAGGAAGACACTTACTGTGTCCAGACAGTAATATTACATTTTATCGTACCAGAGAGAAAAATCTGCTGCCGTATTTCTCTAAAGAAAGCAACGTAGTGTTTTATAATGATATAAGAGGTCTCCTGAAGAAAATGGCGTCAAATGAATACACGCCAAGTGAATGGCGTTTTTTTGTAGACAGTTAATCTCGAACTTTAAAATGTGTACTTTTACACAACGGCAATAAACGTGGTTCTATATCTTTTGGACATTCCATCACTATAAAGGAGGAATACGAGACAATATCATTGGTCCTGAAATATATCAAGTATGAAGAACAATGGAATTTCTCGGTTTCTTCTCAGCAAGGGCCTCTTTTAAATCCCCCCATAAGTTCTTTATAGGATTTCAGTCTGGCTGTTGTGCTGGCTAGACCAAAAGGTTAATGTCTTTGTCTTTCGTTTTGCAAGAAGTGTGATTTGGTTTATTGTTGGTAACAGTTGGTCTTTCAAATTTTACATCTTTTCGAAATATTAAGTTCTTTTCAACTTTTTTTTAACTTGCAAGATTTGAAAGCGAAAAGATAGTTAGCATTTTAATTACATTCACAAGAAGAAAAAATCCCATATATTTCGTAAAAGTATGACGAAACAGATAACATTCTGTTAAAAGAAAATTTATGACTATACCTCATCCATATCATTCGTACAGATACGTTAGTTAGATATTTAAAGCGCCTTCTGACTAAAAGGTATTAAAAAGATTAACTTCTTTATTAAATCATTTTATTGTCATTGATAGATTATTTCTCATAGTCGTCGTCGCCTACTTCGCATTGTTTGGTTTCTTTTAGTCATTCAAGATTTAGGTAACATTTTTGTACTTTTCCAAATTCCACGCGTTCAATCATATCTTATCTTGTACATTGTATCCACGATGAGACGATAAGCAATAAAATACGAGAGACTACATTAGCGTTAAATATAGAAGGTAATTGTGTTGCACGTTTCTTTTATTTGACGAAACCATTTCGCAATTTCTACCCAAGAAGAAAAACCTGATAGATACGAATGCATGAAGTAGATGTAATGCTTAGTCATTATTGGTACAAGTGTGATCACTGTTGCTCATCAAAAAACGTATTAATTACATTTATGGTTCTTAGAATGTTTTGCTTCAACGTATTTCAGATAGTATCTGGTCTAAGGTATTAAACAATAATCCCATTTAACTTGGAATTTCGTCAAAGTAGTCATGTGACTAAAAGATAACGAGAGAAAAATGTTATTTTTCTCTTCGTATCAATAAAATGAAAGAATACACTAAAGATTTGACCCAATTAAAAACTTTAAAGTTAGAGGACTGTCTCAAATGTTGGCCATCCGTGTGAGAACTATGGTGAATTTTACTGAGTATATCGTCCTGATGGTAGTCATCGAGGGTGCATGGTTACAATGAGCTGCATCCAATTTCTTTTCGATTTTTGCATTTATTATCCCATACAAAAAAAAAATAAATGGAATCACTGTTACCTTCCATGATTCTATAGATACATAGACTTACTTCTCAACAACTCTTAAAACAACACTACTTAATGAATTTATCGGGAATTTTGACAGACGTCGGCTAAAGAGTAGTAGTCACACTCGGTATCAATCAGGTAACACTGATTTTGACACGACGCGTGGCGGTACTGCTCATACCATCCTCATATGTTTTTCTCCTACCAGCGCTGCCTGTGGTTTGATGATGTATTTGAATTTGCGAATCTTTTAGTATTAAATTTTAATTGTCTCTGTCAATTTAACTATCTTTGTAATTTCTATGAAGCAAGATTAGCAATAGTGCTGACTTCACTGAGCACAGAGTATGCTTCTTCTTCTTCTTCTTGTCCTTCTTCTTCTTACCAAGTGTGATTTGGTCTTTCTTCCACTGGGGGAATAGAAACATTTCTGAAACCATGAAATTAGAAGCTCTCTCCAGGACTTAACCACCAGCAAACTTGATATGTTGTGAGGAGCTGGGAACCCAGTGTTAATTAGGATTTCTACTAATAAAGATGATGGTTTCTTAACGGAAGGACATCCAAAAAATGTGTAGTTTAGGGCACTCTCCAAAGGCAAGAGCAGTAAGATGAATTCAAAGCCCAAATATGGAAAAGATGTCGCTCAACCGGGCAGCAATCCGTATTCTGTTAAAGGTTGTAAAAATTAAACAAGCTTCTATAATATGGAAGAAATCATTTCAAGAAAGGATCAGAGTGTAATCTGTTCGCGTTAGTAGGCATATTTGATAAAGACGCCTTGCACAGTGCATTAGAACGGGCTCTAGGCATATAGAATGTGTCGTAAGATCTAACATTATATTTGAGCACAATGAATTTAATCTGACCAAGTAGTGAGGGTGAATTAATACGGCTACTAATTAAATTCATTCAAAATTTAGGCCAGTCTTCTCTTCTTTGGTTCAACAAAATAAAGTTATGTCTGCGAAGTAATCCATTGTAATCAGTGCCACGTGGTGGATAAGCACCGTCCATTTTAAAAGATAAAAACTTTAGAAGACGTTTTTGCACACGCTCAAGAAGCAGCTGTTGGTAGACATAGTGTGGTTACCATACCAAAGTCGCAAATTTCAATTTAGATCGAATGAGGAACACTGCTGACGACGCACTCACACTGTGAAAGGCTTTATATGATGTTTTAGGAAACCTAGATACTGAATATTGAAAAGTAATAAGACCACGGCGTTTAGAGAAAGAAAGCACTGTACATTTGTCTATATTTAAGTGAAGAAGTTACTACACCAGTTATTGATCATCTCAAGATTTCATTTGCAAATTAAAGCAATCAACTGTAGATGTGATATTAATGAATATTTTTAGGTCGTCAGCATATGCCGGAAGTTTACAGTCAAGGAGTTGTAAAAGGTCATTGATGTAGTCATTGAAGAGTAAAGGACCCAAATTTGATCCTTGTGGAACACCACTAGAGGCAGTGAAGTAGTTGGAATGGTAGGATTTGAACCCACGACTCTCTGAAACCCGCGGGAACGTGCCAATTCATTCATATTTAAAAACGTCAAATGCAAGAAAACCCTAATTTTATCACAACCGACACCAACGAGTTTCATATTGATATTATTGATACTAATTGCTTATTGTTACCAACATTAAATGAACTGGATGTATTAAATCTTTCTTCTATCTCTGGTTAATTTCTACTTAAGCCATTCTATTCCATTTGAATGTAATTCTTGCTCATCAGTATCATTTTAGACTTGCATTTCAGTTACAACAACATCTAAATCGAAAGTGTACAAAGTAAATATAACTTTGTTGAACCGCTTCATAACTTAAATCGTTTAAAATACCCTAAGTCTTTAAAAATAAATATCTAACAGAGGTGCTTTTGTTTAAATACTGCGTCCTCATTATTTCACTTAAAAAAAAAAGGCAAATAATAAGAAGAAAAAAGTAATCTCTTACGACAAAAGTAGAACATGAGGTATTCGAGTGATGATAACTAATCGCCGATAATTGCTTCTTTGTTGCCTACGTGAGCTAATGTATTACTACGCCCAGGTCTTCACAAGATAATAAGTCCGCGATAACCGCTTTCATGCCGCGTGCCCACACCTCTGAATATATTCAGTGTATACGAGGACAACTCGTAAAGTACATCAAAGGCGTAATCATTGACTTTCAGTAATTTACAACATTCATATGGGATCATTCAAATCAATTAAATTGTTGGTAGCAAAAAATATATTCGTAAATAGAATGCACGCCACCAAAAAGTATCGTATAATTCATTTTTGTACCACATGATTCTATGACTAAAAGAACTTTTAAATGTATCCTAATATACTCCAAGAAACAATTGTTATGATTATTTAAATTATATATGGACCGATTTAAAACAGAAACTCATATTTGAAATTATATTTTCGCAAAGAAATTACAGGATAGTAGTTTAATACACGATATTGCCACCACTGGTTCTTAGGACTGCTCGCATTTGATTTGGCATGCATTCAATTAACAACGTGCTTGCTCCAAACTCTCCTACTCCTCACCGAGGGCATTTTTTAATCTCTGCAGCTTCACTAAGGCAACATGTTGGGTCTGTACCATTCTATGAAGATAGTCCGATACATTCTCGATAGAATTCATGTCTGGACTCATAGTAGGCCAACCTAAAACTGGAATGCTAACCTCATCAAGATATTTCCGGACGATGTCGCTACATGGGGTCGTACATTATCGTGTATTAACAAAAATGCGTTGCCTATTACTGGTATGCCGTCTCGTCTGTACACTGGTATACATCTATCTGAGATGTAAAGACTAAATATTGACTCATCTGTGAAGAGTACGTTGGCCCAATTATTCATTTCCCAATTGGCGTGTTCCCTAGAAATCCTTAAGCCATTTGGTGATTCCCAGTAAGACTAGGAGCTATAACGGCTACTCAAAGTCTTATTCCACTCTGACTCAACCTATTACGAACGGTTTGGGTACTTGTTTGAGCATTTCTGGCTTTAGCTAAGTCGATCTGTAATTGCCTTGTAGCTACATGCCTTCGACGTAATACCTGTAATTTTAAATACCTGTCATCTTGGGGAGTAGTACAGGTTGGACCACTTAGCATCGGTCTTCGTGTGTAACCTCCTGTTTCTCTATGTCTGGCTACTGCCCCAGAAACACTTGACTGATTAATATTCATCAAATTAGCCACGTATGTTAAAGGTCGCCCCTCTTTGATTAAGGTAACTTGTTCTGTTCATCCTTCGAATAGTAAATAACACCTGAGCAATATCTGAAACGTCTATTGACTCATCCAGAGTCAAAAAGAACCACTCAAAGTGTCGATTTTGACAATTGAGTTAATATATTTTTTTGCCACATTATTTACTTTTCGGACCACAATGTTTGCTGACAAATGGATATGTTTAAATTAATTAACGTCTTCTACTACTGCATTGATGCAATCCTTGATTAATTCATCTTCAATAAGTAGTTTCTCATGCTCCGTTGTTGAATAAGCTCCGCAGAAGTTGCCACGCGAATTGTTGCTTCTTGTTCAGCATTTACTTTCTTACTTCGATTGCTGAGATTTCAACTTACGCTACAAAGGATTAAGAGTTTTCTAACCTGACTTATAAGTAATTCCGAGAACGTTTAGTTTCATAATAACGTTTTTTTTTGAATTCCTAGAGAACTGATATCACTTAATTGCAAATTATACGCTCCATAGGCTGTGAGCTATAGGCTGAAAAGTCGAACAACTTCTTTAGTAGCTTAGGCACTGAACTGGTGAGTGAAATCTCGACTTTTAAATATTCTCGGCACTAACTACATCCTCTTTAATCTTCTTCAGCTACCTTTTCCTTAGATTCTGTTGATACTGGTAAAGTAGCTTGTCTTATAAATGCGTTAAATGATTCTAAGTTCATTAACTGTTATGACTTGGATAGTTCAGCATTAAAATTTGGCAAAAGGAAATTAGATGAACTTCCTCTTAATTGCAAACTTCATAAATTTGTGCTATATATGGTTTTAAGTCGTTGCATTAAAAAGTAATGGCAAAATTCTATTGACATTTTAGAAAAACGTCGTTCACAGGCTAATCTGCTTCCTGCTTAGCATAAAGCAACTTTGCGAAGAGTAATAATGTTAATAAATCAGAAGAAAATGCTCTTATCGTATCAAAAGTATAATTTGTGTATAAAATTGATATTTCCAGTGATCGAAAAGTTTTAGGCGGCAGTGTATACGTAAAAGTTAAACATGTATATGCACGAGAACTTGTTTTAAGTGTGAGTGTGTTGTGGCATTAGTTCTAAGACAGATCGGCGACTGTAGGATCTGTAGAGATCTGCGGAATTAATACGGAAGATATAAAATTAGTTTAAAGGTTAAAGAGGCGTAAAGCATAACGTTGCTATGTATCTAAATGCTCGTGGATGCCTGCGATGTGGAAATACATTCTTGCACGTTCGTTTTTGTTTTTGCCAAAAACTTCACGTTTTCTATGGGTATGTTGTATATAAATACTTAACGGGTCTGTAGACTCGCTATCACCGAAAATTTGTCTTAATCTGGTAAAATCTGAATCTTTGATTAACATTCTTATGTAAATAATTTGTAAGTTTACTTCAACACGAGAATCTTGCAATATCTTTTGACTTTCTTGGAGTAGTACCAAATTGCGAAACTACAGCCTTATTCTTTTGGTAATACTGACGATAACGAACTGGTGCCTGTAACCAAGTTTCGTTGGTATATTGTGAAATTTGCGAATACGTCTTCGGGATTTCAGAAACACTACATTCTTCTACTCTTTTATAATAATAATAATAACATTTATTCAGCAATGTATATGTATACTACCGGCCAAAAGTGTTTTCCTACCCTTAAAATATTACAAAAACAAGTCAAACACTAATTATAAAATAAACCTTTATCCTTTACTTATATAAAGAACTGTAACAGTTATAACAACAATGTGCTTACCAATTTGCTAACAAAGATAATCATAAATTAACTTATATTTGCCGCACACAATGTTGGCATTCTCTCTAGCATCGCTGACAGTGTTAGCGGCTCTACTTTTCTCCACGTATCTTGTAGTTGCACCCAAATTATTGTTGTCGAATTTGGAGCAGGTCTTCAAAGCTGTTGGTCGAGTTTCTCCCACAAACGTTCGTCAGATTGGGATTTCGACTTTAGGGTGGCCGCATCATAACAATTTTTAAAAAAAATTATTTTGTTGGGCGGTATTATTTCATAAAGATGTCCGGTTTGTTAATTTCTAATCGTTATGAAAAGGATATCGTGATTCAGTAATTCTGTTCACTTGGGACTCAACTACTGAAGATGTGTATGAGCTGTACACGAAACGTACATTTAGTGCAAATATAAAATTTTGCAAGAGACAGAGTGTCTTTATTTTCCTTGATGCAATTCCGTAACGGAAAATAGTGGATTGTTAGCAATACGAGGGCGACCTGAAATGTTTCCGACATCGGCAAGACACGGCACACGAAGTTTGGAGTGGATTAGGGCAACCTTTTTTATAGCAACTCATGTCAAAATTCCAGACGTCTACTGTCAATCGTTGTCGTTTCAAAGTGTGTTTTGTGTAGCAAGTCAGGCGTCTTTGCAAAAATGGATAAAATCTAATTTCGTGCAGTGATAAAACACTTCTAGATGGCTGGGGAGACAACCACGGAAATCTGAAATATTTTGCTAGAGGTTCATGGCAGATGCATTCCATCATTTTCGACCATCAGCTTCTGGGTGAGCGGGGTTCAAACGTGGCCGCACAAGCACAAGTGACAAACCACGCAGTGGACGCCCAAAAACCGCTACCAACGATAAAATGATCGACAAGATTCATGATGTCATGTTATCCGATCGCCGATCGAAGCTGAAAGAGACAACAGAGACAATAGGTATCTCAGAAGAACGCGTTGACCATATCCTATATGAAATTTTGTGTATGAAGAAGTTTCCAGCGAGATGGGTACCGCATTTGCTCATACCGGAGCAAAACCGAAATCGAGTGACCATTTCGGAGGAGTGTCCGACCAGGATCCAACGCAACCCAAGGGATTTCTTCATGCGTTTCGTAACCGTGGATGAGACTTGGATTCACCACTACATACCGGAGACCAAGGAAGTGGATTTTTCCGGACGAATCGACTACGAAGAAAGCTAACACCGGCGACCGTCTTTTTGGAATTCTCACGGTATGATCCTCATCGACTATCTGCAGAAGGGAAGGACGATCACGGGGCAATACCACAGCGATTTACTGACTCGATTCGATGCAGTATTGAAGGAGAAACGGCCTTGTTTTGCAGCGGAAAAAAAGTGCTTTTTCATCACGACAATGCACCGGCTCATTCAACCCGCATCGTCGTGTCCAAATTGAATGAGTTGCGGTACGAATTAGTCTCTCATCCTCACCGACTTTTTTCTATTCCTAAACCTGTAAAAATCACTGGGAGGAAAGAGATTTGCCTCAAATGAGGAGGTGATCGCCGCAACGGATGGCTATTTTGCAGACCTCGAAACATCCTACTTTTTCGACGACTTGAAGAGACTGAAGCAACGTTTTAAAAAATGTATTGATCTTAGAGGAAACTACATCGAAAAATAAAAATGAACAACCACACCAAGTTTCTCTTGTCGATTTCAGAAACATTTCAGGTCGCCCTCGTAAAAGTCAGCCCATCTTATGCCGTTAAAATTTTAGTAAAACAATGTTGAAAGACCTCGTTTAAAGTCAAATAAATACATATTATTCAAACAGCAACTAGCAAAATATTTGCTTCTAACAATTAGCTCGTCAAAGGCGAATTCCGATGAAAGAAAAAGTTGTTTATCCGAACCTATCGGTTATTTCTCGTCGCCAAATACGACCCGTTAAAGTGGGCTATGTATGTACATCTTCTATCTTTCGAACGTTCCTCTTCGAAAGCGAAGACGTCCCCGCGTCATCGGCGATAATTAGCTCCATGCCGAAAATAATTACGGATCGGCAATGGTGTATAGTACATACAAGCAAGTACGTTTCTATGTACGTAAAAGAGCGGCAAGGCGCAAGACAATAAACAATAACGATACATTGTGTCATATTCGTCGCTATGAATATTCAAGGATACTTTCTTAACGCGCGCGGTGGCGGCTCGGTTTTACATAACACAAGAAGCAAACAACTCCATAAATTCGTAACACGTGTCTGGCAGAGGCAATACGGAGACGATCCGACTTGAAGGTGACTGTGGATGCGCGCTGAACGCTCGTTGGACTGTACGTAATTGAGTCGGGATCGCGCATACAATGCCGGGGCATCGGTGCACTCTATACTCTGGTTTGAATATACCGTGCGATTAACAGCTAATCGAACACGACCCGCATTTCCGATTTGACATAAGAGGCGTCTGGAGGATACAAACCAAGTACTCCTAAGATAGCCTAATCCCATTGAAGTTATTAAGTTATTAAGAGATTTATAACCATGTGTGACGTTCGAACTTTGACATAGGTCCTTCAGACGCCATTTTAAAAAATGATCTTGAATTTCCTTATACCAGGTGTATACATAAGTTTTTTCCGGTTTGACTAAGAGATGGCGCCGGCGAAAAGTACGCAGCATATTAATTTGGCGCATACGCCATGTTGTTCATCTGACATTTAAACTACAAACACACACAAATTGAGTCCGCCAAAAACTAGCGTCTTTGCTTTATCGTTCAGTGATCATCTCAAGTTTTGTGCCTGAAGAAGAACATTTACGGCACCCATTAATTTTCTTATTTAATCAAAATAAAGAGGCTGTTGAAAGGGACACAATACCCCTCTGGTCCCACCAGACACAGAGCATGGTCTTCTTCTGGAAGTGATTTGACCTTGATGTTGAAAGACCGGCCAGGATTTATACGGCTTCGGATTTTCAAAATAAATAAATTTTCGTCACCCGTCACAATTCGATACAAAAATGATTTCCTTTCACTTCTTTGAGTAAAAATCAGAAACAATTATCTTCTCTCGAGGCAATCTAATTTAATCATTAAGCCATAGAGACCAAATTACCGAGTGTATAACTGATCTTGCCTGCTATGCCTCTAATGCATAAAACAATTATCTTTTTTAAAGTTACGCATAGGAAAAAAGTATGTGTAATGATAAAAAAGAGAACCGGGTATATACTAATACTTCGAAGTGTGGATGACACAATCTATAGTAAGTTACGAGGGGAGGTCCAGAAGTTCGTGGAATGGAGGGGTTGGAGTGGGGATAGGGGCGCTCGCTAGGTGTCATTCTGATTGGCAACTCATCATTAGTATATAAGTTAAGTTGCAGGCCAATAGCGTCAGTCGTTTATGAATGCCTGCAAAACAAGTCAATCCGGAAGAAAACTAAAACTATGGAAGAAATTGAACACCGTGCTGTGGTAAAGTTCCTTACAAAGCAAGGAAAGAGCGCTCAAACCATATTGAGTGAAATGGAAACCGTTTATGGGGAACAGTGCCCTAGTAAATCAAAATCAGTCTTTTTAAACATGGTCGGGAGTCGATTGAAGACGACCCCCGCTCAGGACGGCCAGTTGAGGCCACCACATCAGACATCGTCGAAAAAATGCAAAAATTTGTACTGCAAGATGCCCGTATGAAGAAAAAACAATTATCTGCATTAGCTGGAGTATCAGATACCACCATTTTGCGTATCCTACATGACCACCTGGGTATGACAAAAGTCAGTGCAAGATGGGTACCGAGAATGCTCACGCCGCTGCAGAAACAGCAGCGCGTCTGTGCATCTAAACAATTTTTGGAGCTGTGTGGAGACAAACCTGCACAGATTTTGGAGCGGATTGTTCTCGGAGATGAAACATGGGTTCATCACTTTGAGCCTGAGTCCAAACAGGAGTCCATGCAATTGCATAAAAAGGGGACACCACCGCCAAAGAAATTCAAAGTGTCAGAATCGGCTGGAAAGTTGATGGCTACTGTTTTTTGGGATCATGAGGGGATATTATTGATTGATTACATAGGAAAAGGTAGGAGCATAACCGGAGAATATTACTCAGCGATATTAGAAAAATTAAAGGAGGCCATCAAGGAAAAACGTCGAGGAAAATTGACCAAGGGTGTGTTGCTCTTGCAAGACAATGCACCGGTTCACAAGAGCAAAGTTGCAATGCCTGCTCTGCACAAGCATGGCTTTCAATCAATAGTCCATCCATCCTACAGTCCAGACCTGTCACCTAGTGATTTTTATTTGTTCCCCAATTTAAAAAAAGACTTACGTGGAAGAAAGTTTTCCGACGACAATGAGGTAAAGGAGGCAATTTTGGCCCATTTTGAGTCGAAAGATAAAAAATAGTTTTATGATGGTTTAGAAAAATTAATTCATAGATCTAATAAATATATTTGTGCTTAAGGGTGATTATATTGAAAAGGAAATTATTTTATTTAAAATCCTTTCATTCCATGAACTTCTGGACCTCCCCTCGTATGTTACTAATTTCTAAAACTTACTGCATACAACGTATTTCTAATCTTATCTTCAAGGTAAATCTCTCTTGTTTTTAATTTATAGGAAAATAAAACTTCTTCTAAATACAGTAACCTAGCACTATAAATCTAGGGAAGCTACGCTAGGAAGAGAATTTAATACTTAAATCTATAATAAGTAGTGAAGCATAGTATGTAGCAAAAACGAATACACTTTTAAACTTAACTTGTTGATAAAGTAATTAACAGCCTAGTTGACAACAAAGATATCGGACAGATAATGAATAATAATGATATAATGTAAATAGGCAGGTAAATAGGTAAATGGGCTTCCTCTTGAGATTTTACCCTGCTGTTTCTAATGGAATTAGTTACTTGTGTTAAGAAAACAAGCCCTGGTCGACAGTATGTAGCAGAACGTAACAAGAGTGTTAAAAATTAAACTTTGATACATTAGACGAAACACTCAATAATCGTCTCTGTTCTGTTCAAACATACATGTCCAATCTACCTCCCTATATTTCCTTTCAAATTTTGATAGATCGTAGAGACTAACTGAGCGAAGAACATCGTAAACATTCTAAACGAAGCTGGGTAACATTCCTTCGTCGGCAATTGTCGAAAACGGATTCCAAGGAAAATATTGGCGTTACGCCATCGCTGAGTTCTTAACGTCGTATTAGAGGAAATCGTCGGGACGATGGTTGTGCGATCTTCGCTATTCGCTCTTGTTCTTTTGCGTCACACCACCGGTAAATATATATAAATAAAAATAAGTCGCGTCCGTTCTGCCACCGTCCGCGTGGCCGTTGGACAATTTGGCAATGCTATGCGGGAGCCTAGTACTGGCGAACTCTTCGAAAAAAAAAAAGGAACGAGTTTCTTTTTGGGATCTAGACGTATACGCTTAATTGAGGACGCTAGGTCGTTAGCTGTTCTCTCTTTTTTTTTTTTTGACGAATTTAAAGGTGTTATTTATGAGAGCATTGGACTAATATCAGAAAAGGTGGCGTAGTTTACGTTAGGTTACTAGGGTTGTGCGTTCCTTCCATTGCAATAGACTCAGCGAAATTTCTATAGATACATTAACATAAAATGAATAAATAAAATAAATACATAAAAAAATATAAATCTTTCTGAACATCTCTATTCAAAATAACTTAAAACATCGGGCTTCTTCATACTGTCTATCAATTTGGTCAGTATTGAAATAAGAATTTCATTCCAACACTTCGTTATCGCTGATTCTTTTGTCGTATTGTTTATTATTGGCATATATCTTTCTTGCCAATGTTCCCCAAAGGTTTTCGATCGGTTACAGATCGGGTGAGCGAGCAGGCTATTGTAATAAACTGATTTCTTTTTGATGAAACCACTCCTTCGTTTGTCTGGAATTATGGATAGCTGCATTGTCTTCTGAAATAGTCAGTCTTGCAGTTGTTTAAGAATTAGAATTCATTCGCGTAGATATAAAACATATAGTGGCTTTATTGTTAAGAGTAAAAGTCTTCCAAACCATTACATTACCGCCACCAAAATGTCGGCTCATCACAACGGCAATAATACTTGAAACCATCAGACCCTTCCGAGTTAAATTTCTTCTCGTCAGAAAATATGACATTGTTCTACTCATGATCCCATCTCATATGATCTTGAGCAAATTTCAATCTTGCCTGTTTATGCGTCTGTTTTAAGGGTGGTTTTGAAACCTTTTCTAGCCACCGGAAACGTTTACTGCTGGATAAAATTTGTTGTACATGCCTGCTTGTTACTGATAAATTTAAATTAGATTTTATTTGAAACGAATACGTAGGCTTCCGCGGTCAGAGTTATTAATAAACGAACTACTTCCGGAATTGGACCGTATCATGATGAGATATATATACAAAGAAATAAGAGTAAGAGGAGAAAGAAAAATAAGAAGAAAAAAGAAGAAAAAGATAAAAAAGAAAAAGAATGATAAGGGGGAGGGGGCGTGAAAAATAGAAAGAAAGGTGAGAAGAATAAGAGAAGGAAAGAGAGACAGAAAAAAAGGGGTGGGGGAGAACGAGAGAAAAAGAAAGAGACCAAAAGAGAAAGGTGAGATCCCACCTCTCTAAAGTTTCACAATGTAGGTATGGTTTTGTATTATTTTTTGTCCTGTAGTTGGTATTCTGTGGGACAATAAATTCTATTATTATTATAAATAAATGAACTTTCGAAGATGTTTAGAAACGTAATGCCTGATTTCGTTGTATGTCTGTTTAACTTTAAAAATTTCCTTCGTATTTATACCTTTATACAGCAGGTACTTCCCCTACATATATAACAGTCAAAATAACAAAATAATATCTCTGCTATTTTTATTTCTTTACGTTCAGGAAAGTACTTCTAGGTAATTCCCATCTTATACCGTTACTAAATGTTTATAAGGGAATTACAAAATTATACGGTACTATAGAAATTTTGTTGAGTGTCATTAATGGGAATACAGTTGTTTTCTTTGAATTTAGGTACTTTTTCTTTCAATTAAAATTCTCCAAAATCTCATGTGATCCTTGAGTAGCGAAAGGAACTTTCTTCCACATGCGAATATATACAAATTACCAATGCTAATTTTTGCGTGGTTAATTTTAAAACTGGAAGTAGGTAATATAATTATTCACGAAAGACATTAATATCTGAATAATTAAATTCAACGTTAGCATTTCTTCGGCTTGTAGAACTTTTCGATGTAAAAGTTGTTCTTCGTGAGTGTAAGAGTATCAAAAGTAAATTTCAAGGTAGTAAAACACAAGGTCACTTGAAATATATAGAAAAATTATATAAATTTGTTTATTATGTCGTATAATAATAAGTACATCTGATCATTAATTTCTACAATAGTTAATATTTGTGAAAAAAAACGCAAAGAAACTTAACTGAATGCTAGATAGAAGAATTACTATAGAAGAATTACTACTCAAAAAAATTACATGAAACATTTAGACTCCACCATACTATAACTGACAAATCCAAGAGTAATCGCATAGATATTAATACATTATATAAGCATTACAATGCAACAGTCAATACATTACTAAATCAATTTAACTCCTACTGCATTTATATCGTTAAATCTAAAAGTCATACCAATGATAACATGGAGAACACGTCTAATGAAACAGAAAATCTATGTTTCTATACAATATAATTTTCAATCTAACAATTTCATTTAACGGAACATTAGCTGTAGGGCCGAACAAACTACTAACAATATTGATAAAAAACTGTGCTGATATATTGTGCATCTGTGTGCAATGTTGATTAGTTTATGCTTCAGAACAGATGTATTTTCTGACAACCTTAAAATAACCACAGTGAAGCCAGCAGTGAAGTGGTGACGTACATAATATTAACTACAAATCCATTGCTTTGATTTCAATTGCCGCAGAAGTTGTAGACAAAGCATTTCCACCACGACCTGTGAAATTAAAATATTACACTGTGGATGCGGGGGCACAAGGACGTAGCAAGACGAAATTATAAACTAGCTAACAAGGAAAGATCCTGAATTTGCCTTCACTGAGCCCGCACCGGTTATAGGTATGACAAGAACTGCAGTAGGTGGTGTAATCAGAGAGTAAACTGCACAGCAGCATCGACTCTATTTGGCATCAGATGATTGGACATAACCACGCCAAATGAATGATGGAGAAACTATCCCAAAAACTTAAGACTAGCATATTAGCAATGAACAAAGTACAGCTTAAAGCAGCGACACGTCTACTAACAGTACTTGGTTGCTTAAGTAGACATCTAGAGCAAATGGAAGGTTTTGAAGAAGGACTTATATACAGACTATATTATGAATACAAAAGGTTCTGTTATGAATATAAAATTCCTAAAACAATGGTCAAGTTTGCCTCATTTTAATACCAGCATCAACGATGATATTCAATAAATATTTTTAATAGCGTTTTAATACGGAATAACAATCAATTTGTGTATGTTACCTATATATTTTTCACATTTAGACCCAAAAGGGTGTTATACTTCTTTGATATATTAAGGTTGGTAACAGTAAAAAAAAGATAATCATAAAAAAAAGCATTAAAAGTTGTGATGTTATTTAGACTTTCAAAGAGCAGCAGCATCAACCTGCTATGACTTATTATTACGCCTACGTGCATGGTAAGTCTTACGATATTTGCTTTCAGGATTCCCTATGGAGTGAGGAAAACCACAGAAATCCTCAGCCCTGAGAAATAACTGCCCCGAGGTTCGAATCTGGAACCCCGAGCCATCAGCACCGTCAAAATATGTGAAATACGAATGAGCGAACACATCGAAGAATGCCTAGAAAACAATACCTAACATAATGTGTTTAATACATCATGGTAAGCCTGAGGCATCAATCACATGTGCAGCTGCCCTATGCTGTTGGTGCGCGCCCTCTCTGGTTTAGCAGTCCATGAGCTACTCGAGAGAAGGCTTGGAAAATTATACCCACTTATTTCGCTGTGTTTGAACCAAAAGACTAGTGTGTTATTCTTCTGGCACTAGATGGCGCCTAGAATGCCTACTTCGGTGATAGTAACCGAAAGAGAATTGCTGAAAAATGTGTTGAATTAAAAATCGCTCGAAACCACTCTGATGACGCCGAGCTGATAGAAATATGTCCATGTGTTAGCAATTTTTCTCTTTCCACATTGTCTTTCCTGTGAATGATTCCATCAACACCATGAGTAGCTATATTTAGCACCATCAATATGTCAAGTAGGGATGAGGGAAATGAAAATAACAACAGAGGTCAACAGCCATTCTCAAACGATGAAATTGAGAAATTTATTCCTAACAAGAGAGACTGGTGTTTTGAAAAGAAACACCAAACAAAGCATTGTTTCGAATTTTTCAAAGAAATAACGTTGGCAACTCTTTAGCGGAGGTGCTAGATCAAAGACGTGATGTGAAAGCTTTAGATAATATTAGGAAGACTGACTGAAGGAGAAACAAGCTGCAAGAATTATGAAATTTATAAGTGGGTGATGATTGTAAACTTTAATACCACGGCCGGTAAAATAGAAAGTTAATACTACGCTTTAAACGTTCTTCTATAGTGACCAAAGTTCGTGATCGCTAAAGACATATCATCGAAAACATTGTGGGTGAATAGATTTCACAAACCCACTTGGCAGTTTCCTCCAAAGGGAGCTACTAGATTCCAAACTCATAAAGTATACCAAAAACCATTCAGAAGTATGGCATGCTGAAAGAAATTTAACAGTAGATAATGAAATGGTTGACCAAAGAAATTTTCATATGGAAAATATAAAATCTACTTGAAACATAAAGAAACATGACAGTCGATTAGGATTGCATGTTGTAAAATTCCCAGAATTTACCAGGGCCACCAGGGTAGCCAGGAATCAATCAAGCTATTATAAACTGGAGTAGAGCATGCAAATCAAACACCAAATAAAATGAAATGCAAAAGTTACTTGTTTCAAAATAGTCAAGGAGTAAAGAAGGATCAAATTGGGAGTTAATTGATTTAAAATACCGTAATGATAAGGTTAAGAATGAACATTTGCGTTGTCGTCATTACATAAAACATTTTATCTTATTGTCGAATCGAATTATTGTTAAACTGCCTATCTTTCCTTCACTCAATAATACGGCGAAGTTGGAACCGATAATCTTCAAGACCGAAAATGGGATATCTTAAAAACGTGGCCTCAAAACGCATTACGTGTACTTAGACCATGCGCGATAATTATAATTAATAAAAAGAAAAAACAATTATAAAATGTTGCCATGGCAAAACAAAAGTCTTAAGTGATTATACCTGCACAATAAAAAATATATATCAAAGATAAGAAATAAATTACGATCAATTCAACTTACCAATATTAATTCTCTAAAAAGAACATAATCAGACGTTGATAACATTGTTAAAATTGACAAGATTATAATCTTTTATGTTTGTTTCTTACGAACGCGTTTGATACGGACGAAAGAAAAATACGCCGTGCGAACAATGGAGCTCAGAGTTGGGTTTAAAGTACGTACTTCTTATATTATTAAAATCATGACAAAGGCTTTCACGATCAGCATTAAAAAATAGGAAATGACGAAACATCTAAATATTTCTTAATTCTCTTGAACAGATACCATTTTATATAAAGTTATTGACAGTTCTATTATCTACTCTTGTCCTAAACATATACAGCGGAAGTGGAAAGATTCATATAAATTAATAGCGGCAAATATAAGTATGCAAACTCTATGTTTAACTTTTAAAGTTTTATCAAAATTACTATTATATTAATTAGTATTTCTTTAGATATTGAACATTTTAATTTAAAGAAAAATGAAATCTATGTATCTATATATACGTATTTGTATAGTAATTTATTAAACCAATAATTGTTAACTGAAAGAAATAATAATAAGGAAGAATACATATGACTAACAAAACAAAATACGTAATTGTTTTTCTTTTTGTAAACAAATATGACAAACCAGCCATTTTACTTTTATAAAATGGGTGACTAACATCTTTCCAAAGAAATTAAGTTGCAAAATCATCTAAAGCATTTCATGTGGTTAAATAAATTATTTTAAACAATGTAAACTAATAATAACTCAAATGAGCTACTGATAACTGATAGTTTAATTTATTATAAACTAAATTATGAATCAAAAACTAGCGTAAGATAACTTACTGTACAACATACAGGTCTGGTGAAGTTCAATATTTACTATACCGTTCGAAATATTACAAAAATGTTTAATTGCACTGCGTGAATATTGGACGGAGTCGAATAACCCATCTTGTAAAACTGTTTTCAAGTATACAGGCTATTTCGGAAGTAGACGATGTTACCAAGTTACTCCATAGTTTATTAAAACTTAATTTCTTGATAAATTAAAACAATAATTTTCGTAAAATAATTTTCAATACTTTAAGAAAAACTTGTTGATATTCTACGAAGGCGATCTGAAATGTTTCCAGAATCGCAATCCAAGGGATTTCTTTGTACGTTTCGTAACCGAGGATGAGACTTGGATTTACCACAACATTCCGGAAACCAAGGAACAGTCAAAGCAGTGGACTTCAGTGGACGAAGCAAAGGTAATATGTTAAAAGATACGTTTGAAAATTCCATGATGGACGCTCAGCTGTTGTTTAACTGTTGTTTGTGTCAGTCAATGTTAGTGTTTCTTTTAAAGAAAATCGAATATTAGGTCGTCGTTAAATTCTTGTATTTGAAAGGTAATACGTCTGTGCAAATTAAAGCCGATGTGGATCCTATTCACGGCAACTCTGCACTACGATTTGCCACAAAGAAATTTTGGGCAACCGAATTTAGAATATATATCATCTTGATATGATCACTTGATGATAGACGACCCTCGAATTAAGATTAATGAGACAGCAACGTCCGTGGGCATGTGGAAAAAACGTGTTTGTCACAAACTGACTTAAGAATTGGTCATAAAAAAAACTAAGCTCACATTGGATGTCGCACTTGCTCATTCAGAACCGAAAACCGCATTCGAATGAACATTTCCCAAAAACCCCGTTGAAGAAGTTGAAACGAAATAAGTCCTGGTGCGAATTGATAACTGTAAATGAAGTTTGGACAAACCATCTTGCTCCTAAAACCAAGCCATAGTTGAAACAGTGTATCGGCTCCAAAGATGAAGACTATTGTATAACGCCGGAAAAGTGATGAGGACTGTTTTTTTTTTTGAGATAGTCATGAAGTTCTGTTGAAAAAGAAAAAACAATAACTGAGACGCATCATTACTTTACAAGCTGAAGACAAAAATAGAGGAAAAAAGAATCTGACCCCCAGCAGTCCTTTCCTAGACGTCCTAGGCTCGAAGCTTCACTCAGAGCATAAAAATTTTCATCGAATGAAGAAGACGTTAGATTCGCAAACGACAGATTAAAGATATGATAGCATCGGTGGGAAGAGACTTACAAGGATATTGAGAAATACATCTAAATTTAACAAAAAAAGATGGTTATTTCTGTGTTAGGCTGAAAACTTTTCAGACCACACTCATGTATAGAAAAGAATTCTACCTTTAGAATGTTCTAGCCGCTTTCGAATCATTTCATAATTACAAATAATTATAAAAGTTAGACCATTTAATTCTAAACAATATTCGTATAAAGATTTTTTAATATCCCTGATTGTATACGAAGTATTGAATTTTGCATTTGACATAGAATGACTGCAATTGTTCTTCCAAAATAAGAAAATTCATATCACCACTCTTACTAGTATTTGTTTAATACCTCTGAATCTCTAGAGCACCACACTGGTTTCAGTTTGACAGGGAAAATTTAAATCTGACGCCACTTCTCTTGACATATTACCAATTGATTTTTGATTACACGTCATTAACGAAAACAACGAAGCTTTTTATGTTTAAAACTATCTAAGTTCATTTCCATATATATTCCTGTGCTTAATTATTATGGATGATTTAGATAATTGAGTTTTGATGTGGTTATTGTATCGAGTTAATCATTTTTAAATTTCGCAAACGATTTAGGTTGGTATTTCCGCCAATAAAGATCATATTCGCTAACTTTTAGGATAATACATGCAAATATATACCTTACTGCCGGAACTGCCAACTTAAATTTAAAAAAGGTGAATTGGGTAGTTTACTCCCAGTGAACGTGTTGGTAAAATACTGAGCAAAATCTTTAAACTAAATAACTTTTGAGATTTAGAAAGCCAAATAGTTAAGGCGTCTAAGGTCTTATCAATCGGAAATTTATTCTATATATTCCGATTTATAGTGCACTGTTATAAATATAAAAAATGATTCTTTTATTGTGCACACATGTCATGATAGTACCTAATATAATTTATCATTACAAGATATTGTAAATGAATTGCTTCATAATATCCAATATAATACATTTCGAAAGTCGACAAAGGACAATGGCAGACTTTGATTTCGATCGATGAAAACATAAGTATTTCTTTTATCTCCTTTTCAACAACTAATAAGAGATACCTACATATTTAAGCTGTGTCATTTCTTTAGAAACTAATTACATACGGACGTGATATATTTTATTGTCTGTTACATAAGAAGACCTTAATGTAACTGCATTATCTGTAAGGTGTTCTATCGAACAAATTAAGTCTACATCTAAAAATAAAATTGTATCTGTTTGACGAGTTAATATATTAAATTATTAACAACTGACACATACAATACAAATTATAGGTCTTCAAAAAGAAAAGAAAAGATTTAGCATTGGAAAAAGAATAATCCGATGATATTGAAGTTTTTTTCTTATAAATATTGGAAATTCTGTTGAATAGATTGTTTATATCGTCAAATATTCCCCCTAGTTCCACGAAATTATCCAAAGTAGGTCCACTAATGGGTCCGCCACAAGTTTTAGAGGAAGTACGATGACGCAAATATTATAAGTACATATGGTAACAATTTTTTTGTGACTTACCTCAACTTTAACGAAAAAAAGAAGGTGCAAATTATTACGTCTTATTGCATCGTAAATTAAGAATGTCGTTACCTAGGTGGTATTCTATCGTCACCTAAATAGATCATAATCCATGAATAACACTTTTTAATACGAATTTGCAATTTTTAAGAAATTAATATAGAATTATTGAGTAAGAAATATGTTTTAATTGCTATTAATTAAAACGAATGCAATTATGCAATTTTCACTAAACTAAATGAAAATTCTTAACATATTATTAACAACACGAAACGGTTTGAACTGATTTAAATTAAATATGTGAGATAATATGTATTGATTATTTACTTATTTACTGTTCATTTTACACTTTTTAATTACAGTAAGTTATTGAAAAATGAAAAAAAAATAATAATAATTTTAAATATCGCGCAACTAACTTTAGATTTCTTACCAACATTACAATGTCTAAATGTTTCTTCTTATTCCCACTATAAGTCACTAGTATTTGAGGTTAATTATCTATATTTATATCCATGTAAAATGAATTAAATAGTAAATTTAAAACTAACAATTAATAAATAATTCATTTGAAAATGTCGAGTAATATCACCGAAAAGGCCTTAGGTCTTTTAAGAGGATTGCCAAGAGTATGTTTGGCTAACCTTAGAGATGCTCCAGGAGCAAAAACAGTAGGATTATATTTTTGACTTTAAACAAATATATAATTTACGATGATTCTAGCCAAAACGAAGAGGTAGAGGACAACATGGAGGTGATAAACATGGTGCTGGAAACAAGGGTTCTTTACAAAGACAAAACTATACCAGAGTGGGATATGAGACTGGAAACAATCCATTTTATCTACGCTTTCCCTTGGAGCCTTACTATAGAGGTCAGCAGTAAGTACAAATAATGTAACAAGGTTGATATCGTACAAATTCAACATACATATTTTTTTAGTTTAAAACGACAATATCCACCATTATCAATGTCAACATTACAAAAAATGATTGATACTAATCGAATAGACACCACAAAAGCGATAGATATAGTCGCTTTATGTAATACGGGCGTGTTCCGTATTTCACCCAACGAACATCATTTCGGTGTACATTTAACAGATGAAGGTGCAGATATTTTTAAGGCAAAAATAAATATCGAGGTACAATGGGCAAGCGAAGCGGTTATTGCGGCTATTGAAAGGATGGGCGGTGTCATTCGCACAGCATATTATGACCAACACAGTTTACATGCAATGATGAATCCCGAAAAATTCTTCCAGAAAGGTAAAATCAGAAATACATAATTTTACGTTATTATAACTTTGATTGTAATTTTTGCAGGAGTACCTATTCCACGTAGAAAAATTCCGCCACAAGATGTTATCGAATACTATTCCAATCCAGCAACAAGGGGTTATCTAGCGGATCCAGAAAAAGTATCGTATGCACGTTTTGTTCTTGCTCAGAAATATGGTTATGTGCTGCCTAAATTAGAAGAAGATAAGGATTATGAGATGTTGGTGGAGAGGAAAGATCCAAGACAAATATTTTATGGTTTGAATCCCGGATGGGTTGTAAATTTGAGAGATAAGATAATACTCAAACCGCAAGATGAAGAACTAGTGCGATATTATAATTCTTAGTTTTTTCGTTTTAATAAATAGAGCTATTTATAGATTATTTTGTTTTATTTTTTTACGAACTATTGTGGTTAATTAATATCCCAAAATGTCTTTATTTGATCCAATTTGACCCTAGGTATTATTAAGATAGACAACCTGATTGGCACTTATTATGTCAGAAAGATAGTATATGGTTGGTTGCGTGTTTTTAGCTCTTAGTACTTCAAACTTGGCAAATTGAAGGGCAATTTCTGAGTTTTAATGGCTTTTTTTACAAACAGAATTTTCGACGAGAAAATCAAAAACGGACTCAACCAGAATTTTCTACCGTCTTTTAAATATTCTTCTAAAAAGAAATTCAAAATACGAAAAGAAAACACCATAAAACTAAACATTAGAAATGAGAATAAAGTTCGTCTAATATTGTACCCTGTAGTGGCAAACCGAGAATTGCCAATAGGTCAATTCTATTGACAACGTTGCAAAAAAGTGTTACCTAAGTCGCATATACTGCAGAAGATTAGTAAAGGTAGTAGTATATATTACCTAGATGTTTACACATCGACGCGTTTACACAATGGAATTTTTCAAAGCTGGGGTTTTACACAAGTTGTAGTTGCATAATTACAATTACAACACAAATTTAGTGAGAAAAATTAAATACAAACACACTCGGAAAAATATACGATCTAAACGTCAATTGTCGTAACAATATGGCTGCCAGTAATATATTAAATATCGCTAGTGTAATTTTTGCCGAAAACTAACCAACAGCTAACCTACTTTTTGGCGGTTCAATTTGAAAACATCGGAGGAGTGTCTTTTTTGTTAAAAAATAGAGTAAATAAGAAGCATTTTCCACGTTTAATCAAAATTCCGTAAATTAGTCGATTACGGTAAGTATGGATGCCTATAGAATATCTTCTAATTTGGACAATCTGTTGCAATTTCTTTTTTCCCGAAGTTTGAAACGTTAATATTCTCATTCCTCCATTATAATTGCTAATACGGAACTACTATCTTGGCCTTGGGTAGATAATAAAGGGTGGCAACTTAGGATCAAAGCCTTTCTAGCAATAAACAAGTACTTAAAAACGAAAATTAAAGCAATAGAATAAGCGCTATAAAAGGACGCTACTGATTATTATTGCTACTTCTAAAAGTGCCAACTTTCCGGCACAAAAAATTGCGGGTGATTCAAACAACTTTCAGTCATTATCGCACACAGTGTACACTAGTCACTTTAGTCGGATCGTTATATCGTGAAACGAACTATATACAAGGAAATGCATGCTTAATTCTCGGTTATTAGTATCAGCGTTTAAAAGAATATAATGTAAGACAACAAATTTGTGGTAAAAATGTTTATGTTGCGTAATAAATACAAGGTAAACAAAACATTACTAACATGGGGCCATCTTTACAATAACAAAGTGAACGTATCCCTTAACTTTCCTGATTCTCTCTTTTGTAATTACACTAAAGCATAAATTCAGTATAACTATTTAGTTTTCTTAATCCAAAATCTTTCAGGCAAGTACTTGGTGAATAAATACTGAACAGATTGATTTACAAATCGCGGTTTAACATCCTGCATTTTATAGGATGGTATTTCGTGGTCTGTCGATTCTTTTTCGGCTACATCACCATTTCTTTCCTTCCATCTTACATTTTCCTGTACCAAAACAGTATTAACAATTCGCAAAAGTGGCGCTATAAGTGAAAAATACTAAATTGGAAGTTATTGCTAAATTAATAAATGGGCAAATCCTTCATATGGAATGAATTCACTAAAGGAAATAGGAAAATAACGAAAGGGTTTTATTAAGTGAAAACCTTTTAAAATAATTGAATTTATCACAACGTGTGTTACGTTTCTTTATTTTCCACCTTCTTAATATGATATTGTCCTAAAACTAGTTCTGGAAGAGTTTGATCAATAGGCCATCTATAAGTACCTGGTTTTGACATGCTTAGTATTTCAGAATGCTCTTTCCAAAAATCCTCTTTGATAAAATCTTGGTGGAAAGGTGTCACAAGCGTTTTGCTCTTATCGGAGTCCCCCTGAATAAGCTTCTTGTGTAACAAAATTGTTCCCTTTTTAAACATCACAGATTCATTATTGTAGTTTATACCAAATGCACTAAATAGTATTTCATTCTTATCCGATGATACTGTTCCTCTTAATCTTTTCTCAGCCTAAATCATTAGAAAACAAGAAGAGAATAAATATTTTCACTAATTTTCGGATGTTTACCTCTTCATTCGTTAAACCACCTTTATCCACTAAATTCCAGAATGTTGTATTGTATAAATTATTTATATGACAATCAACTTGTCTCCAAATCAAATAATCTTTCATCGTTTGATCTGTGGGATATAATATTACACGGGCATCAAAACTAGGTGGATAACGAAGTTTTATAGGTTCCATAATCTTTGGCCAATGAAATACATAGGACGAGGAGAATAAACTACATACGCACGTGATAATTTTCGATGCCCTTCTATTAAACAACTCCGTATCTTTCCGAAATAAAAAGGAATATTCATCACTTTGCCCGTAAGCAAGTATGATCTCTTTAAATTCCTCCATTACACTCAATGCAGCTTTATTCATTAAGTCTAAAGCTCGACTATCATTTGGCTTCCTGAAATTATGTTTCTGTGCAAATTTATGAAAACCTTTTCCATCTAATCTAACAATAAGCCAACAGTTGGGTAATAATCTATCATCTGACTCGTATTTTCGAACGTATTCGTATTTACTATTGGCCATGACGGGAATGTTCAGTACACAGATCCTTTTTAGGAGTGTTTTTGGGAATAACCTGTATAAATAAACAATGTATAAGTTAGAGACCTCCGAAGTAAAATGGTACTGTAAATTTAGCTTGAAATATATTACTTGTAGAATAAATTAATTACATAGTGTAGTGAGACTTTGCATACTTCAAAAATATGTGACTATTAAAATTTGAGGTTATATTTACAATGTGAAAGAAACAGATACGCAAGCTCTAGCGGCATCTTTACTAAATATTGCGAACAATTTTAAGTTTCATATTTCTGGGATTTATGAAAATAAATGAAATTATTACAACCCAAAAAAATAGTTTGAAGATTTGACTTCGTATTTGAAAGTAACATTTTCAGTGTTTTATTTGGATTACATCGTTTGGGCCTTGTTTATTTATTAACTTTCATTTATTCAACTGTGTAGAAGTACGTTAAGGTGTCTCTTAGATAGTGGATGGCTTAAATGAAATTTTTAGATTGGTGATGTGCGCCATCTAAGGTACTTCCATGCAGTTGAAGAACTAAACGAGTACCTATTAGGATATAGTGTGAAACATGTACTTATAGCGGGTTCCTAAGTATAAATTTTATTATTGTATTATTAAAAACCTAATAAATTCTACTATTAACGTTTAAGCATGTTTCTAAATTTCGCGGGAGATTTAAATTAGTGTTTCCGTCAATAAAGATCATATTCTCCCATTCTCCAAGTTGGTACAGGCAAATATGATTTCTATTGTCGGAACTACCAATCTAATTCATCCTCAAAATTTAAAAATATCTGCTTAGGTAGCAACTATATAAAACTAATTGAAATATTATACATGTTAGTGAAATGTGCTGTACTGGGTAGAACGATATGTCAGGAACTGTATAATTTGTCAAGACGTCATCAGAACATGAACAGAAGATAATAACCCAAAACATTCCTCTAAATTATGTAAAGACTATTTACGCCATTTAGAAGAGGAAGGAACTCTCAGAATTACGGAATGGCCTCCCCAGAGCCCCGACTTGAATCCAATAGAGTTACTACGGGGAAGAACTAGATCGGAAAGTACGAAAATCGGCTCCGACATTAGTTACTGACATGTGGAACAAATTGCAATCGAGTTGGATCTCAATAACACAAGGAACTCTGGCAAAACTTATTGCGAGAATGCCTCGATTGTGTGCTGCAATTATTAAATCAAGAGGTCACATAGATGAAAGCAAAATTTAAATTAAACGTTTTAATTTTCACATTTATTTAATATATTTTTATTCATGTACGTGTATCTGTACATAAAAAATAAATATTATTAACATTTTTGCTGTCAGTGAGAGTGCCTAAACACTTTTGAGCGGTAGTGTAGGTTCACAAAACAGCACAGTAACCATGAGGAATTGATAAAAGTAGGTTAGTTTTAACACATTTCCGTTTTGTTTGAAAACTTTTAGCGGCGCCATAATACTTACTGACGTCATCAATTTCCTTGTCCATTGGACTAAAATGAAAGAAAATCCCTACTTTTCATTTTTCAGTTACTATTACAGGAGTTGAAATTTTAAGGTTGTCAATAGGACGTTTCTTGTAATCACCCGGTTAGAGAAAATTGCAAATATAAAATAACATTGATACAAAATAACGCATATCCAACATACTGAAAGGTCATCTGAATTTCGTATTTGTGAAATAAATTTAAAAATAAAAAAAAAAATTGAACAGAATGAGATTATTGCCAAGCAATGTTTGAATAATAACACAAGTTATCAAAAATATCTTTATTTTCTTCAGTCTCATTTATCAACACAGAGATTTTTAGTATGATGTAAATTAATAATAAGCACATCTTCCTCCATCAAAAAAGCTCTACTTCGAAATGAAAGCGCTGAATATCTTCTCTTCATTTATTCACTCAATTGTTCGGAAGATCATCGTCTTGTTCATCCTAATAACAGAAGGAATAGATTAGTACTTCGTCGGCGTTCTAAAAACATTCAACAGCAATAAGGGAGAAAATACGTTATGAAATAATCAGAGAAAGATTAGGGATTGAAAAAAATTCGATAGAAAACTGATTTATCTCCTAGCAATTGATAAAACTAGGAGTTAATATCGAAAGTGTACTTTTTTATTATTCATAAGCTGCAATTATAATTATATAAAACTATAGATCACTGCATCATTGATCGTAAAAGAGATTACAGGAATCAATTTCCCTAACTAGATAGATAATAAATTGAAAAAGGAGCAGCGTACTATTATTCCCTTTAATATAATAAGTATATTATAACTAATATATCTCAGATACATTTAGTGTGTTGTAAATAAACTAAGAAAGATTAAAATAGATATATATTTATACTTTACCTAATATATCCACTCGCTGTTAATAATTAATAACAGCATTTATTGGGGCCACAACAAACAGGGACTTTTACAATTTCAATAACTTGAATGTACAGATTTTTTTGATCGTACATTGCAATAGTTAGTTGTTTGTGTGGAATTTTAAAGCAGTTGCCACTTTTTTTGGAAGATAATAACTCCATCATCTTGTGTCTATTTGGATGCTTAGCATAGCTTGTGCCGCTATAGTATTCATTTGATGAATAGTGGTAGTGCTTCATTTGTTTCACGGATAAAATGCTACAGAGATTGCGGATGTGTTGAGAAGTAATTTCCCATTTTATATTTAAACATAGACAAGACGATAAATACGCAGATGCGCGTATTATTCTTTAAATTACATTACAGAGCTGTAAAAATACGTAAAAAAAGTAATGTATTTGCAATTAATTTTACATGCAAAATAAAAAGGTTTCTGTAGTAGACATAAAAGACATATGTTGTTCTTGTCGTATGTATATGTATTTTTCTAAATAATGACGTTCGTGGTGTTATACTAAATAAACAACAATTAAGTAAATCAAAGTTAGTAAAATGAGGATTTATTGGAATCTTGAAGATACTGTATGATAAAAAAAAGTGGAAGCAATATTAATTTTTATTATTATTATTAGGTTGTCCTGATATATCGTAGCGATTTTTTTAAATACCCTTTTTTCTTACTTGGCGTACATGATAAATTCAGAAAACTATTTAAATTCTAAAATTTCTGTTCGTTTCTATTAGTTAAAATAGCAAAAAGTCACTTCCAAATTCTGGCGTAATGTTTACACATTGATGAGTTATTTAGAAAATTGTGGTTTGAATTTGATTTTACTGAGTTACACCATTCATTGTATTCAGAGGAAAATAATTCTAATGAGGGACGGAGCAACGAGAGAGATTTCAGAGAAATGGTTTAAAATACCGCAATATAACTCAATATCCTAGCTCGAGGGTTTCCTAAGTATGCGCCGTAAAACACTCCTGCGAACACAAACAGACATAGCGGTCTAGAATATTCTACAATGAAGCGGCTTCGAAGCTGATGGAAGTTTTTAGAACATCGAGAGTAGATTGTTGCACATAGAATATTTTAGAAAAGTGGGGAACTTTTACTATCGAACATTGCCGAAGTTTCGAGAAAGTTCTAAGTAGGTGAAGCGGATAGTATAATTACGGCTCCATTTCGGCCAATCAATTCACTCCAGAACGGAGGTCAACTGGAACAGGAAAATCGAATATCTTACAGCCAGGAACAGAGCGATCGGCAGAATGAGCTAAGCGTACCCTATCCCATCCACCTGCTCAATCCAAAGACAGGTGTATAATCTTGAACAAGATACATTCGCCCGACGCTAACATACGTCAGCCTCACGTGGGTCGCTGAATCTCTCGGAAAGTTGTAATCGGACAGAAAGGGAGTATCGTTCTATATATTCAAAGCTACCTCAACTAATTCCTTTCCTTTTAGAATTAAGAGACACCCCAACGAGTCATGTCATTCAAGAAGAGAATCAGAAACTCCCCAGGAGGAAAGCAACTGGGAGAAGATGGGTACAGAAGCCTGGAAAGTACTCAATATAAACCAGTTCAGTTCCTAAATAACGACCGAAGAGCAAATATCTTTTGTTTCAGTACCATGTATTTTCGTAAAGTCGTAGGAAAATGGAAAGATTTGTATTAAATAAGCCAGTTGACAGTTCAGAATGATCAAGCATCGACAAGTGTTGGGATAACAAAGTATTTTAGCTTTACTTCAGTAGAGGTAAACAATCAAGAGAAACTGTAGTGTACGTCCTGCTTAGAAATTTTAGCGCATTAGTGTATGCTGCTCTCAAGTAAGCTAAAACGACACCTCAAGACCAATTACTCTAATACGGTTGCAAAATTTCGAGAATTCTTCAGTAGAAAGTTGCAAGATTTGTAAAAGCGTGTTTACTAAACAAGCCTTAATACCAAACAAAATACCAGGTGTATGCATAAGTTTCTCCCAGTTCTGATTTTTTGCTAAAAAGAAACGAATTCTCAAGGGAAATAAATTTCCTTTTATTTAAAATATTGGCCATCGACTTCTACATATTTCACCCATCTTTCAGGTAATTAATGGATGCCCTGCCAAAAAAAAACCGCTTGCCTTTTGCGGCAAACCATTCGTCGAATCATTCTCCAGCTGCCTTGCGAACGTGTGCTGCATTGGTGCGAAGAGGTGATGGGTCAGATGGCGCCAGGTCTGGGCAGTACGGCGAGTGCGGAAGGATATTCCATCCAAGGGATTTCAAAGTGTCTCACTGATTTTGCTGTGTGAGGCGGTACACTGTCGTGCACCAAAATCACTTTGCTATGTCTTCTGGCCCACTCCGCTCGTCTTATTATTAATTAATGCCTGGTTTAAATTAATCATTTGTTGACGATAGCGTTGTGTATTAACGGTTTCGCCGGACTTCAAGAGTTCATAATATATACAATACCGCTCTGGTCGCACCAGATACAGAGCATGATCTTTCTGCCGAAGCGATTTAATCTTGGTGTTGAAGGAGCGGCTTCGCCAGGCAAAAGACGCGATTTTTTCCGTTTTGGGTTTTAAAAATAAATCCATTTTTCGTCACGTCAGAATTCGATACTAAAATGATTTCATTTCCTGACGTTAAAGCAGTATATCACAAGGGACTGCAATTTTCTCAGTTTATTGATTTTCCCCATTGCTTGTAAACATCTGCGATTGTTTCTTGTGACACATGTAATGCTTCTGCTAATTACCGTTGAGTCTGAGCATTTTTGTGGTCTATCAAAGCGCTCACTGTCTTTCCCATTGAAATCATCACTTTTAAATTGTCCAAACCATGTTTCACGTGTTCTAAGCGATGGAGAGTGTTCGGCATATACAGCTGTGGCCATATGTATTCGCCACTCTCGTTTTGAACGTGTTACACGAATATTATTGTATTTCTAAGAAGCAGGGTCGATGACGGACTTAACTAGGTACCTGGTAATGAGGGTTTAATGGTTTATTATAGGCCATTCTGAGTAAATTAGAAAATAGATGTAAAATTGTAATTTCTGAATATTTCTTCAGTCTTTCTTAAAAGTTATAAGAATAAGGTTGAGCTAGTTAGAGTGAAGATATTGTGTCTGTGATTTTGTCTGTGTAATACGATAGTATACAGTAAAAAGTAATGCCGAAAACACGCGAATTGACGGAGGTTAGAGCGAGGACAAATTGTGGTGTTAGAAAAGCAAGGGTTGTCGGTGTCTGCTATTGCCCAACAAGTGAAATGTGCGCGATCGACAGTTAGAATGACGATAAAACGATACAAAGAGAGTGGAAAACTGGTCGAAAAAGGAAGACAACTAGCAGAGATGAGCGAGTCTTAGAGCGGATGTCTTTGCGAGACCGGAAAAAAGGGTCTAAACAGCTTTCCAGTGAGCTTTTCCGGCTACATAATGTTGCTATTTCTCCTCGCACGGTTAGAAGACGCCTTTGTGAATTAAATTTAGGTGGATACAAAGCTCGACATAAATCACGGTTGTCTCCGCAACAAAAGAAAAAGAGACTGCTGTGGGCTAAAAGTCACCGCGACTGGACCATTGACAATTGAGCCAATGTTATGTGGACGGATGAGTCAAATATTGAGGTAAGTAATACATAATTATTGTATTTGCGGTATTCTGTATTCAATTCCTGATATCTACAGTGCTTTTATTCTTTTTAATAGGTTCCAAAATGTAACAGTATTCATGTTTTTGTTGGTAGCTTTGTGGTAAATCTGGGCCTCAATACGTGCGACGCAGGCGAGAGAGGCCTTCCATCCAGACTGTCAAGTTTGGGGGTGGTAGCATAATGGTTTGGGGTTCCAAGAGTGCAACAGTCGTCGGAGAACTGTTCGTCTGCGAGGGCCGAATGAACAGTCGGACGTACATCGACATGTAGGAAGTTCTGGAACCGTGTGCGTTAAAATTATTCGATAATGATGAGCCAGAGTATTACTTCCAACAAGATAATGCACCGTGCCATAAATCTCGCGAAGTAATGCGCTGGTTCGAGGAAAATAATGTGCGGGTCCTGGAATGGCCGGCACAATATCCGGACTTATCGCCAATTGAGCATTTATGGTACATTTTAAAGCGAAAACTCACCTACCACAAAGCAATGCTTAAAAACAAAAACATTCAAAGAGTGGAATAAAATCACCCCCGAACAGTGCTACAATTCGTGCGGTGATAAAAGCCCTAGGAGGAGCTACTAAATATTAAGCAATATCTGTATACACTCACAATGAAACATTTTCATCGATCAATTTTCTTTTATTTCTTATATATTCGTCGGAATAAAAAACAAAAGAGGGTAGCGAATACATATGGCCACAGCCGTATTCCTACCAGCAAACAGGACCGAACTTACAAGTGCCGCAAATGTTTTTCTTTCAGGCACAAAACTCGACATAATCACTGAACAATAAAGCAAAGACGCTAGTTTTTGGCGGACTCAATTTGTGTGTGTTTGTTTGTAGTTTAAATCTCGGACGAACAAAATGACGCTGGCGCCATCTCTTAGTTAAACCAGAAAAAAAAAAACGTATGCATGCACCCGGTAATGTGTTTTGTAACACCAGGCTGCAGAAACAGTTACGTTAAAATTTTGCCATAAGTTTTTCACCAAGTTCAGCTTCAATACCTCACCCGCCCTCCTCCTCCTTTGTAATTTGGTTTTGGAAAATATTATATTCTTCTAAACTTGTAAAAATCGCTACGATGTTTCTGAACACTAATATCATGCTAAATGAATAAATTTAAGAGAATGTTGATACTCTAGCTTGTTCTTACTAACTTTCAATCCGACGACATCCAAGCTACATTTAAATATTAGCACATTTAAATCGAATTATTCATTCATTTAACATTTGTTAAAACTATTTATAAACAAAGAGTATTATTCTGAAGTAATAAAATAAACACCCAATATTCATTTTACTGTACTATTAAAGTATCATATATTGTTGTATTTATTATATCTATTTGCACTATCTTTTAATAAATTTTGGCATTCAATTTTAATAAATCGAGACAGAAATTAATTAATATCATAATTACTTCGATTACAGGAAATACAGTATGGTGACAGAATAAAATAGGCACCAGGTAAAGCGGTATAAATATGTAAACAGCTAAATTCTAAGAACGAATTAAGAACTTTCTCTTGTCATTAGGGTAGGGGTAGATGTATCGGAAGGAATTCGTCATAGTTTAGTATCGTTACAACTATGCCTCGCTTACAAGGTTCGAGTAATATTAGCGACTTCACCCGGGGTCGCATCGTTGACCAGAGTGAACGCGGCGCTTTGTATCGTGAAATAAGTAAATTTTTAAATATTCCGTTGTCCACAGTTAACCGTATGTTTACACAAATTTTAAATTTTAAAGGAAAAAACAACAGTGGAGCCGAGACAAGGTCGTGTCGGACCTTCTGAAGGAAGTAAAAGGGTGCTTGTGCGCGAAGTGTTAAGAGAACCGCGAAAAAGTATAGCTGAGCTTGCGGTAACTTCACAGAAAAGTCAGCGCACCGTTTTGCGATACCTACACAGTGTGAGGATGTATAAAAGTGTGGCAAAGAAAAATCTCTCCTTACGGCGTTTCAAAAACGGCGCCGAATGGCTTGGGCAATCGAAATGCGAACGAAGCCCGAAAAGTTTTGGCGGTCAGTCATTTTTTCAGACGAAAGCAGATACTGCCAATTCAATGATAGTGGTCGTACGTGGGTATGGAGACGTTCGTCACAGCAACTGGACGACAAATGTTTACATCAGACGGTGAAATACGGCGGTGTGAACATCATGGTGTACGGCGCGATATGGTATGGTGGAAGATCGCAATTAGTAATCTGCGACGGAAATATAAATGCGGCAAAATATATCCAAATATTAACAGAAGGACTACTACCGATATTCGACAACGCCATTTTATCTAAAGAAGACGCCACTTTTATGGAGGATGGAGCACCCTGACACAAAGCAAGAACAACAACCACATGGAAAGAGGAACAGGGGATTCGGATTTTATCATGGCCAGGCCAATCACCAGACATGAATCCGATATTGAATGTTTGGCACATGATCCAGACAAATATGGCGAAACGACCTCGACAACCCAGCAATAAGGAAGAACTCGTGGCAGCTATTAGAGAAGAGTGGTTAAATATTCCAGAAGACACCATTAATCATTTAATAGATTCTATGCCACGACGATTCGCAGCACTTCACGCAAGTAAAGGTGGAACGACAAAATATTAGTCTAATTTAAACATTTTAAAGTATTTAGTATATATAACGAGAATAGAATCCTTTTTTTAATTAGTAGGTGTCTTTTTTATTCCCTCACCCTAGTGTATATATGGAAAAAAACAAAAACCTATAACTTCAGCATAATACATTTTCTTCTGATAGGACATTCAGAAAAGGTAACTTACCATATTTTATGAACACTTAGATTGAAATTTTGACGTGTTCAGTCAGGCCTTGATTTTGGAATAAAATAAAACGATTCCAATGAATTTTAATATTATTGAGTCTTATATATCGTATTACACTGTTATTCACATTTCTGTTAAAGTATATCCGTAAATCAGTTTTAGTGTTAATTTTTTTAATTGAGTTTAGATCGTTAAAAGTGTTCTCAAAAGCACTATAAGCTTAATTATTTTATTTAATTCACTATATACACTACCATCTCCTTTATTTGCTTTCAGTTTTTTTTTTTTTTTGGAGAAATCTTGATGTTCTTCAAAAATCATTTCGAATCAGGTAATCTCTTCGCTTGAGAAAATTTTCTGCACTTTAAAAGAGGGGTGTGACCAAAAAGAAATTCTTTTTGCATTGAATACAGAAAAGTCGTTAATTGTAAGTACACAAATACTTTATTTTTCCATATATTTAGGTTTTTCTTAGAAAAAATTTAAACTACTAATTATAAATCATCATACTACTAATATTATTTGCTGACAAACATTCATCGATAGCAAGAAGTTATCAGTAATTAAGTTAAAAAAAAAAAGAAGAAATAATAATATAAATCTATATAATATGTATACTACTTAACCTAAAAGACACATTTCACTGATAATAAAATAGTGGTAATCATGGGAAAGATGAAGAAATTCCGAGTCAGAATAATTTTAAAATATATAAATTTTGTCTATTTCCATCATATATTACACTTATCATTATTTAATGATGATTATAAACAAAACGGGGACGTACATTTTGTTCAAAAAAAATAAAAAATAAAACTAAAACACAAATTGTGCACTATAATGCATAAATATTATTATTATTGAACAACTTTCATTCTTTTCTTTCGTTCCATTTTGGGTTCTACATATTATTTCATTTTTCTTATTTTTAAACTTTTTTTTTTGTGTTCTCTTTAATATAAATTAACATAATAAACCCTTGATGAGATTTTTAGTAGCGTCTACCTTGGTTTGCTGTACCTGAAATGTTCAGTCAAGAAAAAATGCAATAGATTAATCAAACATGTTCACATCTCGCTACAAAAATAATCTAAATTAATTAATTAGAAAAGGAAATAAATAATATAGGTAAGAATAAAAAAGAAACATCTAAAAAAAGTTAATACATACTCTCTGTTTTTTCTCAATAACATCTCTGTGTTCTCTATTTTTCTGTATCATTTTCAAAGAATTTTATTATGTTACAGTGGCAACTTCCATTTCATTTCGTGTATTACCTCTAGGGTTGTTTAGTTGATTACTCGATTACCAGAGAAATCATCATCGATATCCAAAAGTGATATATATTAACCTCCGCAATCAAAATTAAACAATCTCTCAATAGAATATTTATATATTTTTTTATATTTTACATGTCATCGATTCCATTTATCTAATCGGAGTAAGATAAAACAAAAAACCAGAATAAAAAAAGTTATCAATTAATCAAGAATTTTAACATGTTAATATTGAAGATGATTGTCGATTGCGTTTATAAAAGAGGTCCTACTTGATCACGTTTTTGCAAGTTTGTCAGCATAAGTAGCATTTCAATAATTTTGTAAACTTTCTCTCTCTCTTTTTTTTTTGTTAATTTTATTCTTAACAATCCTCTTGCTTACATACTATTTTTCGCCATTTTATTCATAGGCACTGTAACGATTATAAATTTGCATTAATTTATAAAATCAAAAATTATCATAATTCTTTGGGGTTTACCATAAGCTACGTATATTTCTGTAAGAAATCTTATCGTCGTTGTATTTTAATTTCGTAAGAAGTAATTTTATTCATTTATTTTCTTTACTTAGCAATTAGCAATTTATAATTGAATATCTTTTCTCTCAATGCAATTATGATATACCCCAGGCATCTAGTATACGGATCTTTGTACCCCCAGAGTATTTCTTCTGTGTATGAATATTGTATATGTACAAATAAAAAAAATATATATCTCCTGTAACTTATAAGCTAAAAGAAGGTATATTAAAAATGTAAGCATAAAATATAAGAAAAGAGGAATAATTTTGTGCTTTTCAATATTCGAATTTATTTTCTAAAATTATACAGAAATGATTGCACGACTCCGTTAATATTGATTGTTGCATTAAGGGGACAAATGTATCAGTGATTAAGGCAGTTATAAACACTATCAAAAACTGATAAAACTTTCTAAAATAGACTACAGACCGTGGAAGCCCTATACTGAGAAAAATTTTGCAAAATTGGTGGTAAAGCGAAAAATACTTATACATCATTGTACATAATATTTTTGAATAACTTAAAGTATTGTGATTGAGTGGGAAAATTGCATTTATGGCATAAAATTCGACAACAGAATTAATTTATGACCTGTTTCTTATTTTCTTATTTTTGGCCCTGAAGGAACGTCAACTAGCGGGTAAATAAAAATAATAATGCAGCTATACTAGGAAAAGTTCCAACTGTGTTAAGCGAAGTGCACAATAAAAATAATAGTGTAAATACGATTGTTACTATTCACAGGTATAGCAGTAAACTCCACTCACACAAATTAATTAATTATGCGGAACGCAGCGTTTCGAGAGCACGTGGGCTCCCATTGTCAACCGTGTTAGATTTTTTAAATCAATCTGACACTACTTAAAAACGTGAACTCGTATAGAGAATTAAACGCGTACGAAACGGTATATATGAAAAAGAACGGAAACTTATTGAACAGAGAACCACCCCCAATTGCACACTCGAGTTTGATGGATTTATTACCATAGGCCCTGTTAAAGATACGGTTCGCTTTCGGTCCATCCTTCCGCGTAAAAGGCATGAGGCCACCGAGTAGATTGTAAATAGCCATATGTTTTAGAAATTTTAGAGCCTGCGTAGAAAATAATTTGCATGTGCGATACAGTTTTTACTTTCAGTCGGTAACACGGTTGACAATGGGAGCCCACGTGCTCTCGAAACGCTGCGTTCCGCATAATTAATTTGTGTGAGTGGAGTTTACTGCTATACCTGTGAATTGTACATCGACACAGTCCCTGCAATCGTCATACGATTATTACTACTGTAAACACCAAATTGCATGAGAGATGGGGATGCGCCATAGTCATCTTATTGAAGTAATAGAGTATATTTGTCAATGGCAGATCTTTGCTAAGGGGATTATAAAATTATACACGTTCAAACGTGAGTAGTTTTTAATGTTTATTATAATTTTTATAAATATTAAAGTACATCAGTACCATTAAGTAAAATAAAAGAATGTGTGTTGATGAAGCAAATGGTGCGTCGGTCAAAACAATAGAAAGAATAATTCAAAAGGGAAAGATCATTAAATAGCGATGAAAAAATAAGTAGAAGTATTGGTAACAAGAGACAAAAAACAAAGCGTGTCATAAGTCTGGTTGAAGTACCAAACACGAATAATGCCAAAAAATGCACGATGAATTGGAATGGAAAACATGATTAAGAACAATTTTAAAAGATTTAGGATTTAAGTACACAGAATAATAGGAAAATATTGATAGAACGATTAGATATATGTAGATAAATTTAATAGTTCACGCGACAAACCATTAATCGTTGCTACTATTAAAGGAAGATTTCTAGAAGCTAGCTTGCATGGAAAAATTGGTATACCAAAACTGTGAAAGCAAGACAAATAAAAAAAAGAATAAATTGAGTGCAGCAACACGAGGAAAATTGGACGAAGGATTGGCAAATTTAAGGGTTAATATGTGTTCGTGCGCAGATCGACAAACGAATGAATGATAAATTAGCGTATTCTGCGCACAGCCTATAACTTTGAGTAGAATCTGTAATAATTTGGGGATGCTTTGATGGTAATTTGCGTGAGAAGTGTATAAAATAGATGGGATATTAAGAAAAGGGGACTGATACTATCTTGATAGTTCGCACCGTTCATTCACGGTACGTATTATTGGTCAAAAATTCGTATATCAATATAACGATCCGAAACGTGCCACTAAGATATGCAGGGATTATTTGAGGACATTAGAAAAGAAAGGCGTGACTTTCCTAATATACAGATTGCTGCAAAATCCAGACATGAGAACCCAATAAAAACTCTGTGGGATTAGCTGAATTGGACCAACTCCTAAGTGTGAACAACTCTTAAAGAAGCATACTAACAAAGATTGCCTCTAATATTGGGAAAATTGATGAAGGATGCAGTGATTTTCATGTCTTAACGTCTTATTAAATAATTTTGAGAGTTCTTTCTATTTCTTTTTTTATTTTTCCAAGACAGTCAAACATTATTCCAACTATCTGCTTCTGCATTATCACTTACTTTTTCTAATTCTCAAAATCGTCTTCTGAACAATTGCCATCAGATTTGAACCGGACCCTAATCAGTCTAAGAGACATTTATTTCCAAAACCACGTAACTTCCTTAGATAAATAATCTCTAGGAAGATAAAAGCATCTTTCATATATTTATGCAAACATCTCTAATAACCTTCATAGAATTCTACCTTCGACTAGAATTTCGAAGCGAAAAATCGAGCCACTTACCGTATCCTCCCGACGACGCATAACTGCCCCTGTCAAAACCCCCTTGTTGACTTTGGTACCCCGCTCCGCTGCTATAGCTGGACTGTCCGTATCCGTCCGAAGCTCCACCGCTTTGTGAACCGTAACCGGACTGTCCGTACGAATCTCCAGATCCGCCATAACCGCCAGCGCCTGTTTGATATGATTGTGCATAGCTATTACCATCGTATTGTCCACTGGTGCCACTACCATAGCCACCGGAATAACCACCTTGACCACCTTGGCCATAGGACTGACCATAGGATTGTGTTTGTCCGTACTGTTGTGGTTGATTATAACCTTGACCGCCGGGGCCGCCAGCCGAAGATGCTCCATAGCTTTGGCTAAAAAAATTACAAATGAATTTACGCGGTGGTACCAAAATGGAGGTACTTATAATTTATGTGATGTTTTATAAAAATAACAACCAATTATAAAATTGGTAGTAAGCAGGAGAGCACAGTTAACTTTAGAAGAATGTTGGATAATATATAGACATAATCTGAGCAAGGTTAACGGCGAGGAGGTATGTACAATTCCGTTTCTCCGCTGAACATTCAGCAAATGACTTGTAGACTAATTGTAGGAGAATACTGTATCGAGAAAGAGATGCACATGTATATTATAACCGTTGACTTTCTCAAATTATGTCTGTATGTAGGAGCACTGGGACGCATATATTTGATAAAATCTTTATTAATTAAATATTCGAGCAACGATGCCACTTTCTAAAAAAAAGGAAACCTACACTATAGTCTCCACTATTGCTGGGTGCTCGTGTAACTCACCTGATCATGTTACGGATTTATAAGATTTAGATAAAACGAGACTAACACTAAGTAAGTTCACACATTTACTGATTATCATGCACAACATATATTAAAAACTGTTAAACATGGAGGTGCAAAAATTATGATTTGGGTGTTTTTCCTATTATAGTCCAGGGTCCACATATTGGATAAGAGACATTTTAACCCTGAAAATGGGTTTTTTCGTATAATGGAAGAGGTTACGTCCCATGCAGCAGAAGATATCCCACTAAAGCGCCTTTTAATGCGCGACAAAAACCCCAAACTGGTTACTTCAGAATAGAATTGGGGTTCTGGAGTGGTCAGTACAACCTGCGGACCTCAATCCAATAGAGACTATGTGGACTGATACTAAAGAATCAGTATTCAAAGAAAAACACAACAGTTATGTGGAAACTGCTTGGTATTCTATTACCTCAGAACGCTGTCATGATTGGTGGATAGTATGAGGAGACGCCATAAATTCTCGGCCTGACAGGTTCATACAGGTTCAAGCGTGTTCAAACTCTGTCACGGCATGCATGCACCTACCCGAGGTTCGTTCGCGCTAGAAATATGACTGTTGGAAGAACAGTAGTTTTTAATAGCCAGCCAGATGCTTTGACTAGCGCATAAAAATGTCTGAAGTAATGAAAATCGACTACCCCGCGGTTATCAAAATTTTAACAAAAAAAAGGGCATTCCCCTAATCTCATAAAACAACAATTAAACGGCGTTTACGGTGATTCATCTTCGTATTCCACTTTCTGCTTTCCAACGTGAATGCCGAGTCGAATGCGCGCGATCGTTTTTAAACATGTGTGAAGACAACCCAAAACATTATGGAGTCCATAGTCACAGAGGATGAAACAATGGCTGTTTTACGATATTCTACCGAAAAGGGAGACCATGGAATGATGATCTAATGAATCTCGTACCGGAAGAACGAAAGTCGTTCAATCAACGTAAAAGGTATTCTGGTATTGTGAGGACATTTTGCTAATTGACTAAAGAGCGCAACACAATTGTGAACAGCACATGTATGTCTTTATTGCATAAATTAAGGGAGAGTATTCGGGCAAAACATCGTGGAAAACTGACAAAAGGCGTGCGATTATCGCACAATTCCATATCTATGTATATTTATAACGGCCACTATATTTGAAAATTTACGTCGCAATTATCAACGACCATCATATATAGTCGCGACGCCGCTTATTTTGTACGAAGTTACTTTTTAATAGAAATTTGGATTTGATTAAGATTATCCTAATAATACATAGAAAAAGAAATGTAGCTTACTCATACCCCTGGCCGAATCCATTGGAAGCCCCACTATTTTCGAATCGTGGTCTTTTAGCGCCTGGTCCTCCTTGCGGCGGACCAGATTGACCTCTTTTTGGCGGGCCACCGGCACCCATCGGTCCACCTCGACCCCGTGGAATAAAGCCCCTACCTCTTTGACCGCCTCTATCGCCGCCCATACGGCCACGATCACCGGGTCCTCCGCGACCTCTCGGTCCGCCTCTACCTCTAAATCCGCCCGGACCACCTCCTCTCATCGGTCTTTGACCCATCGGTCCACCGCGCGGTCCGCCATTGTCTCCACCGGGACCATTCTGAGCTCCCGGACCACTAGATCCGCCCGGAGGGAATCTACCTCTTGGAGCACCCCTAGGCCCGCCCCTGGGTGCGCCGCGTCCTCTCATCATCGGACCACCTCGTCCTAGCGGACCACCACTGCAAGATAAATCAAGTTTTTAAACGAATATCGAAGGAAAATCGTAAGATACCAAGAAACTGTTCATTTTACTTGGAAAATAATTTTAAAGAACGCTGAAATAGATACAGATGTTAGTATATATAGTAGTGGTCATAAAAATAGAGTCAACCATTTTTATTGGAAATGTTTACAACTTAACTTATTCAATTTTAATTTCTCATGAACAAGAATCTGCCAATTAAGTACTTATTGTCAAAAATTAGACAAAACATTCGCGGTAAATAAATGTAACGTACACTCACCGGATAATGCGAAAAAAAACCTCATCAAAAACAAAATAAATGCGAAAAAAAATCGGATCCAAGAGTAAGACGTCCGGATCAATTTACTACAAAATTTCTTAACATAGCTTATAGGTATACTACAGCAGATATTTACAAGCTCAAATTTTCAGCAAAAATAAAATCTCTTGGATCTGACATTTAAAAAAGCAATAGTATTGATGGAAAAAAACGTTTACAAATGAAATACCGCAGCTTGCAGCACAAAATGATTTGCACAAAAGGAAGGCTTGAGGTATTTTATAACAGAAGAACACTTGCAAAGGGTTAAAGCGATTAGTATCAACAGAATTTTATCTACAGTAGAGTATATTTGTTATTTCCCCGGACATTTTCTTTATTTACAACAGCACTTGAAATTTCTTGCAATTCATGCGGAGGGCAAAATCAAAATTATTGTTGCGTTTCCTGCATCATGTTGTCAACAATGAAAAATGACTAGATTGCGTCAAAGTTACTTTTTCCATTCGTGGTTATTTTTTATATGATGGGACCAGACCAAAAACATATTAGTAAATGCCAACCGGATTCGATTCAAACATTTTCGAATGAAACCAACTCCTTTTGATATTGTACAGATTAATCAATTTTATTTTCGAACATGGACCAATTTTTTAATACAAACTTAGATTATGTAAAGAATTTTGGACTGATATCAGGTGTACAAGTATGAAATACGGATTTCAGACAACAGATGGCGCACCAATGCAGTTTGTGCTATGGGCTCGTCACTGCGCCATTTTGTTGTGTTATCAACAAGTGTAAGCATGAACGATGGTTTCAACGTGGAAAACCTTCAAATAATACTAAAATGTGCAATTACAAGCGTTGTTGGACGAAGATGAATCGCAAACAAGAACTCGCCTGGGCGTTAGCCAACAAACTGTTTCCAATCGGCTACGAAAGACCGGAAAGATTCAGAAGGCCGGATGGATACAACATGAGTTCAATGACAATGAAAAAAGGTCATAATACTGAAATAGGCAACGCAATCATTTTTCTTCATGACAATGCTCCATCACATACGACAAAACCGGTTCGTGTAGAGAATTAGACGCGTACGAAATGATATTCACGAAAAAGTACAGAAACTTGCTGAAGAGAGAACTACCCGCAATTGCACACTCGAGTCTGCTTGATTTATTACCATAATGCTGTTAAAGATATGGTTCATTTTCGTTTCTTCCTCTCCAGAAAAGATACCCGAGACCGCCCAATATATTATAAAAAGCTATGCATTTTAAAAACTTTTACAGACAGCGTAGTGTGATAAAGATGTATGTGATACAGTTTTACATTCAATCAGTAACAGGGTTGATAGAGAGTTCACACGCTCTCGAAACGCCGTCTTCCGAATAATTATTAATTTGTGTGGAGTGGAGTTTACTGCGATACCTATGAAGTACAGACATTAAGTTTTTTATTATAGCAATCCGGTCATTTATTGATCACACCTTGGATGTATTGTTGTAAAATGTTTTCCATTGCAATTGTACATACATTTTTTGTGACTTAACTCTTGGTGAAAAGCTTTTTTATAGTTTCAAACGTTTTCTTAATTGCATATGCTTTTATTTTAATACAAGTTTATTTATAGTATATTGTTAATACCCAAAGTAAATCAACAGAGTTCATGAAAAAGTAGCCTTCAGACTTTCACGACCGTTGTTGCTGTCTATCTTTCGGTTCTATACCGTGTAGAAAATTTGTAATACCTGGCATTGTGATCTTTTGTAGAAGTGAAGAACTTCACTTCTGAAGATATCACGTCAAACATTATAAACTTTCTATATGGTAGAGAACTAACAAATCGAACAGCAATAAAAGTTCGTGAACTCTACACAATTTTCAAAAAAATAATAATAAATAAACAAAATAAATAAATAAATAAAACAAAGAAGACTGTTTTTGTTCCATTTCAATTCATCTTACGCAAAACGAACAGTTTATGACAAAATTAAATAACACATGGGCTGAAAAGTCCTCGGGCCTAACACATAAATGACGCTAGTTTTATTGCAGTCACCATTCTCTCAGTTAGTACTAACCTTCAAAAGACAGCTGTTAAAATTTCATGATATTCTATTCATTTGTTTGTGAGTTATTGTGCTAAGAGTCACGCTACTTTTGTTATTTTCAAAACAATGGATCAAAAACAATTTCGTGTTTTAATTTTACACCGCTTCTTGATGGGAAAAAAATACCGTTCAAGCGAAGCAATGGCTTGAAAAGTGTTATGGGGACTCCGCTCCATCAGAAACAACATTAAAACGTTGGTTTCCTGACTTCAAACGTAGTCGTAGAGACACCGATGATGCAGAACGCAGTGGACGTCCAAATGAGGCGGTAACACCAGAAAACATCAAAAAAATCCACAAAATCGTTTTGAATGATCGAAAAGTGAATTTGCGTGAGTTAGCTGACATCGTAAAGATATCAAAAGAACGTATTGGCTTTATATTGCATGAGCATTTGACTATGAGAAAGCTCTGTTCATAGTGGCTACCGCGTTTGCTCACTGTTGACCAAAAACAAGAACGTGTTCTTAAACGTAACAAACCGGACTTTTTGCGTCGATATGTGACAATGGATGAAACATGGATCCATCACTTCACTCCGGAATCAAAACGATCGTCATCTGAGTGGACAGCAACTGGTCCAAAGCGCCCGAAAGCACAACAATCGGCTGGAAAGGTTATGGCCTCGGTATTTTGGGATGTCCGTGGTGTAATATTCATCGACTAGCTTGAGAAAGGAAATACCATCAACAGTGAATATTATATAGCGTTATTGGAGCGTTTGAAGGCCGAAATTGCAAAAAAAAATTGTTTCATCAAAACAATGGCAAAACTACATGAATTGAATTTCGAATTGCTCCCACATCCACCGTATTCGCCAGATTTGGCTTCCAGCGACTACTGGCTGTTCGCAGACCTCAAAAAAGTGCTCGCCGGTAAGAAATTTCGCACAAATGAAGAGGTTATCGCTGAAACTGAGGCCTATTTTGAGGCAAAGGATAAATCGTTCTACAAAAGTGGTATTGAAATGTTAGAGCTGCGCTGGAATGATTGCGTTGCTCTTGATGGAGAATTACGTTGATGAATAAAGCTAATTTTGAACCAAAAAAAAACGTGTTTTCTTTGTTAGGCCCGGGACTTTTCAGCCCATGTGTTACTAATTGATTTTTGTAATATCCAACAGGAATTTGTCAGCCTATAACATTCTTTTAATATTGTCTTTGTTCCAATTTAATACCAACCACTTTCAAAGAAATAACTGCAATTTTCTACAAAGGGGCTCTATTTTGTTGACCATCACTGTATGAATACATTTGAAGGCCCTTTTATCTTCAGATTGCTTTGCACAATTTCAATATACACTTTAAACAAAAATAAACAGCATCTTGCTGGTACATTTTGTTTTTTTTTCTAGTGTATTACTTACATATTGAAACTGTGTTGGAATGGTTGATGAATATTCGCAGACATTTTATTCAAGCAAGGGCCTTCATTATCTCCAATTATATTAGAGCTCTCATGTCTTGGCGGATCCTCTTTGTTCCTACTCTTTATAACTTCCTCTTTATAATTTCCATCAACTTTAGATTGTGAAGTATTTTGCGAATTCTCTATTTCGACTTTTTTACTATTACCAACAAGCTTGGGGTCTTCCAGCTTCTTCTTTTCACGTCTAATTCTAGCCGTCGCCAAATTACGAGCCTTTCTATACTCCTCAAGATCGCTTTTGGAATTGGTTATTTTGTATCGCTTTAGCAGTTTATCTTTGTTTCGCGATAGCTCTATAATTTCCTGTGTTCTCCATAAAGGAGGATTATTTGGATCTTTTTTCCTTCGAAGACGTCTTTTTCTAGATTTTTCTGCCTTACGAGCTGCTTCTTGAGAGTCTGAAAGTGTTTGTTCGGATTCGAGGTCTTTGGATTTGGTATCAGTTCGAAGTCCCACTACTTGCGGATCAATATTTTTATCTTGAGTATTTGTTTGAGTTGTAGTTTTTTCAGCTGATGGAAGTACTTTGTTTACAGTTTTAATATCAAGCAGGGAATTTTGTTTGTTAATCTTAATTTCTTCTTTAGATGTTTCTTTAGGTTTACATTTGTTTCGCGAAGGTTTACTGTAATTATTTTTATCTATCAATAGTGAAATTGTGTTTTAAGGATAATAAAAGATAAAGATGATAAACCATTGCAAATACAAAAACTGTAAATACATACCATGTTCTTCAAAAACATAAGAAACTTACCATTGAGGTAATCCCAAAACTAAATACTTACCTAACCTAAATCCGATAATTATTTTCAGCTAACATTAAAACTTTGAAACTATTATGGGAAAAGTAATCAAATTCCCCATCATAACAAACCAATTCAATTTAGATTTTTCCTTGGCAATTTCTTTACATATAAAAATTTGCATTTAACTATAAAACAAATGCCTAATTTTTATAGAAATATTTTAAAAACCTAGTAAACATTTCCATTCGTACACGAAAGTTAAGGAAAAGTTTCATTATAACCATGATACAAAAGTAACTATAAATTACCATAAAAAACACCTACGATAAGTAACAATTGATATTTCGCAAAACAATAGGAGATATAGTTCAATTTTATTACTACTTCCTAACCACGTAAAATTCAAATGAAAAATGATTTCCAAATTTAACCTCTCTAACTCCATAAAGTTCAAACAAAAACAAAGGGAAACTTACCGTCCACGCATAAAACCACCTCCTCCGCCACCACCGCCGCCGCCTCCACCACGACCTCCTCTCATCGGAGGTCCACCAGATCCTCCTCTACCTCCTCCACGACCTCCTACAGGACCTCGATCACCACCACTGGAACCTCCACCGCCGCCACTTCCTCCACCACCTGGAGTAGTATTCGTCCTTTGTTGGGGAGGATTTGCGTTGGCTGCAGGTGCAGCTGGAGTAGCTTCGGACATCTCTACAAAATTTGCAAGGTTTATTGACCTTGAGAAAGACGCCAATCGATTTTTGCAAAATTCAATAAGTTATCTGACGCAAAAATAACTCATCAATAGAATACTACAACGGACACGAAAATAGGGTGAAGAATAAGGTTTATAATAAAAAAAAAGCCAATTAATTGGAGGAAACAAAGCAAATGGGACATACCGGTAAGAATTTGTACAACGTAATTTGTAGTTTTGTTTGTGTTTAAATAATATGTATATAAAAAAACTAGAGGTGCACATACTAGAGGAGTTATGGAGTCAATACTTACTTTAAAATTACACTTAATCACTAGAATGAAGTAAATATTAAACACAGAAACCCGGCACGATACTTATCAAATTGAAGCAATATTCAAAATGGACGAGTATTCCATAGAACAGCGTCGGTTTGAGAGGGAAGACAAATACGCGTGCGTAGTGGTCGATGAACACATATAGCGCCCTCTATTCGGGAACAATTTCCTGTTTTTAAAGAAATTGGCGCGTAAATATTCAAAATTTAAATTTTAATTGTATCCATTCCTGTCTTATGGGTATTTTATTGTAATTAGAAATTAATTCTGTAACACAATTTATTTTAATATACAAGCATTTATAAATATATCATACATTTATTAAAAATTAATATATATAAATATACATAAATGTAATATGGAATGTATTTATTAAAGTAAATAAATAATTACTAATATAATTACAACTATCGTCACAAACATTCCACCAAATAAAATTATCTTATCCTGGGAAACTCTACGGTCAATCAATCTCATCGTATGTGTGCTGAGTCCCAGCGTATTAGCCATATCAACAATCTTTCTATGGGCCCCTTTAAGTGTAAACCTCTGCGATCGTAAACTTTCTAAGGCAGTAGTTCCTGTTAACAACATCTCATCAACGCCTTGATGGGCTCTATTCATTGAATCATGATGTTGCACCGCATAATCAATATCTAAAGTTGTAGCATCCGGGTTCGGTGTAAATCGTCTGTTTAACAGTTGTTCACGTTCTAATCGAGATATCTCTTGTCTTTTCCGCTTCTGCTGTTCGGAAATTAAAGCTGCTTGCAAGTGCTTGTTATCGTACTTTAATTGATCACATCTCATCTTAGCGTAAGGTCTCTGTGCTATTGGTACTTTACTAACCATTAAGTCCAGTTTCTCGCAATTACTTAAAAATATGTTACGTAAACATCTCCATACTTCGAAATGTATTAGTATAATTACCTGTTAATAAAATTAATCTCATCTTGGATCTGCTGCTCAACATTTTCAACATTTGGTGCATGTCTGAGGCTTTTAAATCTCTCCTGTGTTTGTTGAATGAGTGAATTTGTTTGGTGATATAGAGCGTCCATTACATACTTTGGATTTTAAAAAAATGTGTGGGAATGACTAGCCTGGTGATAAGTGGAATTTGTTGATGGTGATAAAAGAGGTTATAAGTTAATAATACAGTTCCAAATCTGACAAATTACAAAAAGTGACGTGTACATACATTACGTGTAAGTAAGCCTAATCTTATGGTTCGAATAAATCTTCCATTCAAAAATTAAAAAAAAATAAGTGTTTATGCTGTAAAGAAATTTATTTTGAGAGATTTAAACGAGAATTAATAATATAGAGAAATATAAATTGAAAATGTCGTAATATAGCAAATATGTTTATATTTTTTTATATATTTCGCAGACAGTATAAGTGATTGCCTATACCACAAGGATTGTTTTTTTTTTTCTCAATTGGATCATCCAGTTCCTAAACAAAAACTATTAATGGGTTCCTAATACAAACAAAGATATGTCTGCAAGCGTATAGTAAACATTTAAGGAAACCGTATCAAACAACAAATAAAATTTAGAGTACAAGACCTCTAACGAAAGTAAACATTTTGAAGGATATATATATATCCATCCCTGTTTTCATGGATTATTCATATAGTATTATGTTTACCAAAGAAACATAATAAAATGAAATACGTATTTAAAATGTAGTTCAGTAAGATAAACACCCATTATATCGCATAAGGTTTACTATCATTTATTTGCACTTGGTCGGATTACCATAAACTATTTATTGCGGTGCAATTACAATAACAATCCCTCTGAATTTACTGGGTAAATTTAGTCATCTGTTAGATTGTAGGTAATAATGTTTAAATTACCTTCCTAGAAGATTAGAGTGACATCTGTAACCTATGGTCAGTTGCAGTGTGGTATTTATTCTATTCACGTTGTGAGCGAAATATCGTGTGACAATTTTTTAAAATGCCTCCGCGAAGAGAAATTAGTACCGAAACACGTGCGCTTATAATAGCTTACCATAAAAGTGGCATAAGTAATCGACAAATTGCCAAAAAAATGAAAATACACCACGCTGCGGTTGACTATAACGTAAAAAAAATATCGGGAAACAGTTTTCTTAATAAAAGATGGAGTGGCAGGCCAAAAGCGACAACATCTGCAGATGATCGCAGAGTAGTGGTTACCAGCATTTTATCTTCCAGCAAGATAATGACCCAAAACATTCCTCTAAATTATGTAAAGACTATTTACGCCATTTAGAAGAGGAAGTAACTCTCAGAATTATGGAATGGCCTCCCCAGAGCCCCGACTTGAATCCAATCGAGTTACTATGGGAAGAACTAGATCGGGAAGTGCGCAAATCAGCTCCGACATCGGCTACTGACGTGTGGAACAAATTGCAATCGAGTTGGACCTCAATAACACAAGAAACTCTGGCAAAACTTATTGTGAGAATGCCTCGATTGTGTGCTACAATTATTAAATCTAGAGGAGGCCACATAGATGAAAGCAAAATTTAAATTAAACGTTTTAATTTTCACATTTATTTAATATATTTTTATTCATGTATGTGCATCTGTACATAAAAAATAAATATTATTAACATTTTTGCCATCAGTGAGAGTGCCTAAACACTTTTGAGCGGTAGTGTATATACAAACATGGTAACAACCAATTATTATTATATAAACATATACAGAATTGTACTCCTTTTTTTATGAGTTCTTTAATATATGTATTAAACAGATTCTGAGTTTAATTTACGAAACCTACCAAGCAGTTAACCGGCAATCAGTCCAATAAACGAATGGATGTTAAACTAAATAATAAATAGTTCTAAAAATTATTTCGAAAGTTAAAACTCTGCTTTAGTCTAAAAATAAATAAATGAAACAAGATTAATCGTGGTGTTTTATTTTATTGAATACAACGCAAATTACACAATTAGCTTGTGCATATAAATAGTATATAAGGGTGTATATATTAGTCGTCTGCTTAAATAACGCACGTTCAATAAGAAACGTTCAATCGAAGTGACTTTGCAAGTATATATGATCAGTCGCATGTAGAGTTAGTAGTTTAAAAAGCTGTCCTCCAAACTAGGATACACTTGCAAATCTAGACCCAATCTGTGTAGAAAAAAAAAAAAAACGAATGAAAATAATCGAAATATACTAATATACAAGGATTGTAGATAAAATTGGAAAATCCACTTACTTCTTAAAACCAGTCTTAATTTCATCAGCCTTCGATGGATCACACACAACAGCCGTTTTAGTTTTCATAGAATCAAACATCGACGCAATATATTTATCACCAACCCTATTCAAATCATCTACAGTAACTTTCTCGATTAAGCCCAGTAAGGTTCTGAAAAATGATTATCGTATTACAAAGGTTCATAGAATTAACTAGCTGCAGCGGTGGGCGTGGCTTAATCATTTAGAAGATATATCGTAGGAAAATAAAAATTCTTACCTATTATATTTGTAATCGACCTGTTGGAAATAAGATGATAGGGACAAACTGACGACGTTTCCGATAGTTTTCTCTTCTTCGATAATTTCGAAAATCAAAGAACTTTTTGCCGCCTCCAGCAAAGTATTATCCCATTTCTTTTCCTTTAGTTGCGTCGTGATTATATCGTAGGCTTCTTTGTAGGCACCCACAACGTTCGTTGCTTTAAGAAAGACTAGACAAAGTAAACCTTCATGGATCTTTAAGCTAATCGTGTATCCGTAAGATAGACCTTTGCCGCGAATCTGCTTCCACATAGGGCCCTATTTTGAAATATATTATAAGTTTTTATAAATTGTCAAAACGTGTAACGTACTTCAGCTTGAATCAGGTACTGGGAGTACAGCATCAAGGCAGGTACATCGGGATCAGAAAACGAGGTAACACTAGGAGTTATTTGGTAAAAGAACGACGATTCCAGGCATCCCATTCCAATAATACAGCTTTCTTTTGCTTCTTCCAACGGGCATAATAACTTCCAATCGGGTATAACTTTTAAACTGAAAATGGCCAAAATACGTAATTAAAACAGGTCGTCTAAAATACCTGTGCCGGTGAGATGCGCAGACAGGAAAGCGAAATGTTGCAGTCTGCGGGTGACATAAGTAGACCGCTATTAGACAGGGTACAATCCACGGCAAAAGTATAAAGAATATATGATAATGTGTGTGCTAAACATGTACACTTAGTTTATAATTTAATGGTAATTACAAGTCTCGGCAAAGAGTTTCAGTGCCGTGCGGAGAACAACGTGGAGGGCTAAAGCGCGTGGCACGGAGAATAGAGTACCCGTGTCAAAGCACGCTTGTTCAGCATTATTCGACTGGTCATTGTGACTGAGTGCTTGATGGTACACACATACTTAAAAAATGTCGCATTTAAGTACGTTTCGGAAAAGGCGTATTTTTTGTGAAATACTTAATATGCTAACATATGTTGTCAAATCTTTAGAAACGAATTCTGTCCAGATTAGTCCTCTTGTGCCAATTTTGGTTTTAGAATCGTGTTCTGTATGATTGGAGATAGCATTCGGTGAGCCTTGAAGCAAATTTAGGATAAGCGAAATTTTGACGAATTTCAAAGGGATAGCTCTTACGTTTTTCCTCACTCTGAAGGTCATGATCATAAATGATGCGAGTACGTAAACGTTACTGAACACTCGCCTTGATACGGCTGCTCGGCCCCTCCACGTCGTTCTCCAGACTGCACTGTAACTTGTCCCAGTTTGCCGAGACTATATATGACTATTAGTGATGTAGTACAAGTAGGGCCTTAGGAAACAATTGGTTGTTCTGACAAGGTAAGGAAAATGCGTGTTATTAAACCGGGGTGTATATCGAATGTAATTGCTCAATAACGCTGATTAAGTTCGGAAATAGATTTTAAAACCGTAAGGTTAGATACGAATACAGACTATAAATATATAGAAACCTACGGTTGCTGTTTTTTCTTAGCATCCATTGCAGATGGTAGAAAGTTCTTGATCGCAACTTCGGGCGACTTCAACTGATCAAGTCCGCCGGCAAAATAGAGCACCACATTGCTCGGATCCGTGATAATACTGCGCACTCTATACATTTCATCTAAAACTTCGGATGATTGTTCCGATTCTAATTTTTCGAGGAGGTTCGTTAAAAATTTCTGCTGCCTCAATATGCCGTTACAGCATTGGTTCGTGTCTATAATGATAAAATTATAAATTACGAAGAAAATTCGTCAAGTTATCCGCACAAGCCCACCTAACCCGTAACATAAGCCCTTCATAACGTACGATACGACCTCCCTACCGCTCCTCTTGGCTTGGGCAACATCGTTAATGACCTTCTGCGCGATAATTTTGAGCCTTTCGATCGTAAAGACCGTATTATACAGCAGATTCCTTAACCAGCGGACGCCTTCTTCGTATTTAGCTGTCTCGACTTGCAACATTATGTTCGCGATGTACGAATAGGAACCGCATTTGAATCTGCATGAACTGCCGGTGTTCAACCCTATTGCTTGCGAAGTGGATACGGTATCGTTGTTCAACTGGGTCACTACGTCTTCGTATGGTATAATTTCGCCGTCTTTATTGATTGGTAGTTCGAATATGGAATCGAGTAGAAGGGGTAAGTAAAGTTTTTGATCGCAGCTTAATTGGGAGGTGTCTAACAAAGCAAACATCTGGAAGCAATGAAATTCAGTATTAGTAATAAATACTATATTAAACTCTATTAACTGACTCAAGCAATATGTTTCTATTACCAAATCGAGTCCACCGGGAAATATCTCGCGAGAATCCCCTTAGTTTTTATTGACCCCAAATGACGGAAGTTCATATTAAAGAAAAAAATATTCGCCATATTTCTTAATCACCTACATTTTTCTCCTACCACGTTCTATTGTAATTTCATTTTATTTTTATTGCGTACGAGAGTTCTTTTAAGTTTTGCATATAGAGATGGAATAATCTGTAGTTAGCTTTTAAAGATACCAATTCACGCTAGCTGTTCTTCGGTGCGGTACAGGTACGGTATCCAACGGGAAATTAATTTTTTTACAGATAATTCTTCATGCAAAACCTTTTGAATTGAGGTCTTTGAAATTCCCAGTGACGCCTCAATCTCGTTGATGATCTTGCGCGCAGTTTAACGTCTTTGGTGCACCTGCTTTTGGATCGTAGCTAAAACAAATCTGTCCACGTTTGAACTGTCCATGCTAACGCAAAATTGTTGACTGGGAGAGATATTCTTTTTGAGATAATTGTCTTAAAATTATTGCGCGAAGATGTTTAGTTCCATTTTTCGATTAACTTGTCAACCTTGGCAGTTCCTTACAATTATTATGTAACCACGACAGACTTTCAGCAGGTACACAATTTTAATCGAACCTGTCATGCACATTTTTGTGATGAGGATGCCTCCGCTATTCCTTCCTGTGCTAATAGTAAGAAGAAGTAGTGGTAAGTAAATGTAGCTGTATGGTATGAGTATGTACAGAAAGAGTACGATAATAAAGTAATGTGACTCCCAAAAACAAAGGAAAATTTTGTTATGTTGCTAATATCACAATAACGCCGTTTATGTATATTTCCAGAACTTTTAGATCACTACAGCATTAGACTCCGATAGAGTACACAGAAGTTCTGCTAATGTGTCTAATAAATCAAAACCAGGTGAACCTTTGGATTTGGGATTCCATCTCTGAAATATATCTATGATACAGAAACTGACAACAGGATATTTAAATTATAAGAAGTATAAATAAGTTGGAAATAGACATATGTAGAAAACCTACTAATATCTGTAGATTCACCTTGGGAGATTTTAATCACTCATTAAAACATAATCTATCGGCAATTAACTTTTTGATTCAATGATTTCTTAATTCCCTTTTAATTAATATTTAATACACGTTAATTAGTTAATTAAAACTGCAAATGTTAACAGATTCTCCGAAGATGTGGTCTATAATACTATTAGATAGGATAAGAATAGAATAAGAATTAGAAATGTGACCACACTAGAAAGTAATAGCAGCAGTAATAAGTGGAGACCGGAATTATATGCAAAGTGTAAAACTTTAATTTAACTTATTTATTATATTTTACGTTTATATGTAGATGTATTACACCGATTACATTAATTAGCGTTAATTAACTTTCGTCAGTGTGACATCTACAAATAGACGTAGAATATAATAAATAAATTGAATTAAATTTTTGCACTTTGGATATAATCCAGTCTCTAGTAATAAGTATGTAAACTTGCTCTTTTAATCGTGCTATACGCAAGGTCTTCAAAAATTTTTTTCTAAAGTTGATTACGAAATTGCTTTTCCGTAAATAATAATCTGAACAACTTTTCAGGAAGGTCCAAAAGATCAAGTGGAAAAATTAGGAATTTACAAAATATAGAGCAAAGATTGTGATCAAGTATACGTTGGGCAGAGAAAAATCTATTAAAATTAGATATTAAGAGCATCTCTTTCATTTTAAATTCAGGAGGTTTGACAAATCTAGTGTCGCCTTACATAACACATGGGCTGAAAAGTCCCGGGCCTAACAAAGAAAACACGGTTTTTTTGGTTCAAAATTAGCTTTATTCATCCACGTAATCTCCATCAAGAGCAACGCAATCATTCCAGCGCCGCTCTAACATTTCAATACCACTTTTGTAGAACGATTTATCTTTTGCCTCAAAATAGGCCTCAGTTTCAGCGATAACCTCTTCATTCGTGCGAAATTTCTTACCGGCGAGCATTTTTTTGAGGTATGCGAACAGCCAGTAGTCGCTGGGAGCCAAATCTGGCGAATACGGCGGATGTGGGAGCAATTCGAAGTTTAATTCATGTAGTTTTGCCATTGTTTTGATTGACTTGTGAGACGGTGCGTTGTCTTGATGAAACAACATTTTTATTTTTGCCATATGCGGTCGTTTCTTTGCAATTTCGGCCTTCAAACGCTCCAATAACGCTATATAATATTCACTGTTGATGGTATTACCTTTCTCAAGATAGTCGATGAATATTATACCATGCACATCCCAAAATACCGAGGCCATAACCTTTCCAGCCGATTGTTGTGCTTTCGGGCGCTTTGGACGAGGTTCACCAGTTGCTGTCCACTCAGATGACGATCGTTTTGATTCCGGAGTGTAGTGATGGATCCATGTTTCATCCATTGTCACATATCGACGCAAAAATTCCGGTTTGTTACGTTTAAACTGGCCAAACACTGCTCAGAATCATCAACACGTGCTTGTTATTGGTCAACAGTGAGCAAACGCAGCACCCACTTTGAACAGAGCTTTCTCATAGTCAAATGCTCATGCAATATAAAGCCAATACGTTCTTTTGATATCTTTACGACGTCAGCTAATTCACGCAACTTCACTTTTCGATCATTCAAAACGATTTTGTGGATTTTTTTTATGTTTTCTGGTGTTACCGCCTCATTTGGACGTCTACTGCGTTCTGCATTATTGGTGTCTCTACGACCACGTTTGAAGTCAGCAAACCAACGTTTTATTATTGTTTCTCATGGAGCGGAGTCCCCGTAACATTTTTCAAGCCGTTGCTTCGCTTGAACGGTATTTTTTCCCACCAAGAAGCAGTGTAAAATTAAAACACGAAATTGTTTTTGATCCATTGTTTTGAAAATAACAAAAGTAGCGTGACTCTTAGCACAATAACTCACAAACTAATGAATAGAGTATGATGAAATTTTAACAGCAGTCTTTTGAAGGTTAGTATTAACTGAGAGAAAGGTGACTGCTATAAAACTAGCGTCATCTATGTGTTAGGCCCGGGATTTTTCAGCCCATGTGTTATGCTCGAAAGATATCATTATGTTGATAAGATAAAGCTAATTGGAAATGCGTATTTTGAATTCCAGTTTTTACTCATTATTACATCATGTAATACCATAGTCGTAACATGTGATATTTTTAGCTTGTATAACTTATTCAAAATACTTTTTAGTGAATGTCAGTATAACTCTGTCTGCCAACTATGGTTGCAGATACGAGCGTTTTCCATGATGAGTGCGGTTCAGTTAGTATCGGTATTAAAAGTAATACGCATGTCCGGAACCCCTCCCCCCCACTCTTTCTACAGCAATACTGCCAACTCAACAAAAAAAAAAATAATTTTCTCGCCTAGAGCTACCTAATACTACCCCGTTTTTTGACAGTACGGGATCAACTTTGATAACAGGATAAAAGATGGCACTTTTAGGGTCACAACATTTACTATGGAACATTCGCATCTTGATGGAGTTATCTATGGTAACTACAACACTACATGTATCGCATTAAAACTTTGGATTTAGCTTCACTAAAGGTGGAGGTTAATTTTTAGTACTGACATTTGATTAGTGGCGTTGTCTATGCCTCAATATGCAAAACTTGAAAGACATCCCTCGTATAGTTGCATCAGTAAGTAAAAAATGAAAGATCGAGTCGGTCCAAATAAATCATTGGTAACAGCACCCAGGAAACACCAATAACTAAGGCCGCAAGGCGACTAACACGGGGTCTTAGACACTTAAGGACTAGTACAATTGTGACCAGAAATTTGGCATCGTAGCAACGCGATAACGTACTGATGACATAACTCATATTTTGCGTGTTAATGTTATCATCCTATATTTTACTTACATAAACAAATCCGCTCTTAACATGGTCGAAGTAAGTAAAAACTGGTGCCTCAGATAAATCCAATTGCTGATTAATAGTGTCGGAACGGTACCTGGAAATATTGTGGAAATTAATCGAATTCAGACTAGGAATGTTGACGCTAGTAAGCATCGAATCTGGTGGCGGTCTTTCGTTATATTCTATCGCATTCTCCAATTCAGTCGCTTTCTGCATTAGGCCGTCTTCGCCTAAAGTTTGGACCTGCTTTTCGATCCTTTCTTTTTCTTCGGCAGCCATACGTTGTTGTTCTTCGATGCTCGGGTAACCTTCGATTGTTACTGACTTATTATTGACAAAGTACTTTTCTAATAGCTTCACCCAATAGCCTTTAGGTTCTTTGGTCATCCTTTCGAGATCTATTAGCGGATTCACGCGCTGTTGTAACTGGAATAAAAATAATTTATATCGACTTGTTACAAATTTCTCTATTGGATTTCCACGTTTTACACATGATAGGCAATAAAATAGTATAGAAGGTTGTGCTTTAAAGTATTAGTTAGGTATACGAGGGTAAACTGAAAATCTCAGTAAGTAAAGCATAGCAAATAGTAATATTTCAATGAAATGTATTTGACATATTCTCCCACAAGATTTAGTTGATGCTCAAGTTTTTTATGTCTTCACAGTACTTTATGCCTTTCTTGAGCTCCTAAAAATGGTGGTCCGCGGCAGCTATCAGCTCCTCATTCGAAGCAAATCTCATACCGGTGAGGTATTTCTTAAGTTTGGGAAAGAAATGATAGTCCGACGGAGCTAAATCCGCTCTTGTGAACTGGTTCATTGTTTTGATGGAGAAGAATCTTTTTTGGATTTCTTCCGGATCTTTTTTCGACGATAGCTGCCTTGAATCGATACAAAAATATAGAATAGTATTGTCCCTTTGGAAGGTAATTGATAAACAACATTAGCTTCCCACCCCAGAAAATGGAAGCCATCACCTTTCCTGCCGGTAGATAATTTGACCTTCTTTGGAGTCGGTTCACCATGCTTAATCCACTGTTTTGATTGGTGATTAATTTCCGGTGTGTAGTGGTGGATCCACATTTCATCGCAAGTCACAAATTGGCCCTAAAAATCTGTTGGATTTTATCCGAAACCGCTCCAAAATGGCCGTAGAGCATTCCACTCGTACGTGTCACCCGTTCTCTAGAGATATATAGCCTTAGCAATATCTTTCAATGTTGATCGGCGATTAGCTTCCACAAATTTCAAAACTTTTTGCACACTTTCTGCAGAAGTCGCTGTTTGTGGGCGTTCAGAACGTGGATCGTCATTTACGATTGTACGACCGTTTTTAAATTTATTCACCCATTTGCAAACAGTCTTAAAAGAAGGAGCATCCTTGCCTAACACATTTACCATATCAGCATGAATTTCCGTGGGCGAAAAGTACTTTTTCCATAGGTATTTAATTACTGCGCGAATTTGAATATTGTCCGTTTTTAAAAAGCGCTCTCCTTTGAACTAGTGTTCACAACAAACTACTTGACAGATCGACATAAAGTTTAACACGCATCGTATGTCATTGAAACATACCATCAAGATTGCTTTTGACAAAGCGCCATCTCTTAGTTAGTTACCGAATTGTTCAGTTTACTCTCGTAAGTTTGCAACTTATGCATTGAAGTTCCTACAAATATGCAATTGTTTTTGAATTACATACGTTAATATGTAAATTCTTCAATAAAGCTATTATTTTGTCAGCTATTGTATATATTTTTGAATTCAACGACAAGGATTTACCAATCAATATAATTCACGTTTCTTTGCGAAATTTTTAAAATGACATGGCAATTTGTTTTATCGAAGGTTAAAGCAACGGTTTGGGTTGTCGGGCTAAAATCGGAGCACGTGTGATTAGGATTCTTTTTACTTACATCTTCTTTGGTATTTCCATACAACATATGCCCGATGACCATAAATGCAATAGCGTGATGTGGATTGTTCTCCATGTTGCTCAGGGACTCCAGTTTGGCTCTGTTAATGATACTTTTCATTCGTTCCATGTCGATATCTTCTTTTTCTACGATATTAGCTAAAACCGCATCCAATTTGGGTTTGATAAGAGGCAATTTTGCTTTCGGTACGTTTTCGTAAATGAAGTACAAACAGGTTTCCGAATTTTCGCAAAGGCTGTACACAACCTAAGAAAAAAAAAAGAATAATTTGGAATTGGAAGAAAAAAATACCAACACATTAGGAATTCAAGCAAACTGTTGAGTCGAGCGAAGGAAATATCCTTTACACTACAAATTTCTATATCCATGTATCCTTATCAATGTTTAAAATAAAACTATTGAAATATATTTATTTATGACTTTTGTACTTAAGTATGTTAAGACGCAACATAGGTGCAGGCATAAAAATAACTCATGGCCTGCTACTTTCGTTATAATAGACACTAATGCAATGGGTCTATAGTAGTGAGTGTTGAATGCTGCTCTCGAACGTTTCTTTAGTTGCTGAGCGACTAAAGTTTTGTTCTTCAAGTGATAATTTGATCACGAGCTCTTAATAAATCACCACCTTTAGTTCTCTGCTGTACTATATCAGCTGATTGGGATATTTAATCAATGAACGTGTAAATCTTTTCTACTATATCAAAACTAAGGTTCTTAACAAGGCTTTTTCCATGATTCTTGGGATTATTGCATTGATTTCACCGGGGCTGGCGGCTGAGTGCCTTGCGCGCTTGGTTATCAGTCTCGCGGTCCCCAGAGCTGTTTCTCAGGGTTGAGGTTTTTCTGCGGTCTTTCCTTAGTCTGTGGCGAATGACGAGAACGAATATCTTAAGACGGACCATAGGCGCAAGCGTAATAACTCATGGCCAGCCGGATGCCCCCTGCGATTGGCGAAAGTTGTTAAGCGATGCGAAGGCATGGATTGATTATTATTATTATTTCAATCAACGCTTAAAGAACAATATAAATTGCATCTTTTATGCTTAAAGATGCCATGGCTTGAAAGAAATCATACACTTCTTGTTTTTTTTTTTCTTTTCTAATAAGATTCCAACACATTTTCGCCTGTATTTTTTTCAAAATGTTTTTCTATTTATTGAGTCGAATTCTTTTGTCATATTTAGCTAGTATCTGCAGATTTTTTCATTTTTTACCACTTTCTTCTTCATTCGATGATTTATGGTGAAGAAGGATAAAGATCTCTGCAGTACAAGCACTGTGGTAAAACGAACGCATCACATAAATTCTTTCTGATATTTTCTTTAAAAACACGTCTATATTTAAGCAATTTCTTTAAATGTAAGTAGATTTTTTTTAACGTAGTTGAAAATTTGGAAATCTATATTGGATTTTTCCCTACTACTTGAATTTTTCTCTTGTGGATTTAGGAATATTTAAAATAAACCTATTTAGAAAACCTAAGGCACAATTTTGCAGAAATGAGCTTAATTCGGTTACACAATTAGAAAAAGTTTACGAACCACTGCTCTAAACCATACAATATATTCCAGAAATTTCTACACAGCACCGAATAGACTTTGTATTTGTACCTTACTGGCATATGGGTCATTCACTTCTACAAACTCCCGCTGCAATGGGGATACAGCAAAATCGGTTAGATATTTCAGCAATATCGAACATGACATCAAAGTATATTGGTCCTTAACAGCAGATGGTCCTCTCCAAGCGGCACTGAAAATTCCATTACTCTCATCATCCGATGGATATTTTATGACAATGTTTTCCGAACTTTCTACGGGTGGGCATGGATTTTGCCAAGGTCTCGTAAAAGCACCACGATCACCCTAGTAAGAGGATACATTTATAGCAACTACAAGGAGATTGTTGACTTTACATACTTTCAATCGAATTTTCATCTCTACTGGTTCTAACGCTTTAAATACATCCTCCGGTTTAACCTGACCCGTTATTATAACCTTCAAATTTTCAGGTCGATAGAACTCCTTGTGATAGTTTCTAACTTTCGTGTTACTACATGATTCTCTAAGATTCTTCATTATGCCACCGGTTTCAGATGAGTAACCACAATGACCTGGATACATCTTTCTTGCCATTGTTAAATGTAACCTTGATTCTGCGGAATTTTCTCTACCCTGCATTTCACAGTAAACAACGCCTGCATCATCACCTTCACTAGTTATATGATGGACTTCGGTCACAAACCCTTCGTCCTAAAAAGACGATTACTACATTTTTTTTAGTTTAATAGGATCTTGTACTTACCGATAAAATGGGATACAAAATATGGTCTAGAAATATAGGCATGAGTGATAAAAAACCCTCACTTCCTGCAGTCTCCATAGTATAACAAGTGTGATCGATATCGGTCCATGCATTTGTACCAGATGCTAGGCACCGATTCGCAAGTAAATCTAAAACACCTTTGTATGGGTAAGTTTCGCTTCCTAAAAATATTAAATGCTCTAAAGTATGTGGCAGTCCATCATCATCAAATGCTTCAGTAACTGTAAAAAAATTATGATTAGCAAAATGCTTGACACGGTTATTAGAAAAATAACCTAAGCAAAAAAATCCATTAACGACGGGTCCATCAACTTCAGCTATTACCACAGTTAATCCTGTTTCTTTGGATCTGTACTCATGTACTGGTATTTTGTTATAGGCCTTCAATGAATATATTAATTCAAAATTACCAGGTTGAATATCTGGTGTACTATCAACAGGAGGCATTTTCTTTTGATTATAGGTGCTTCACTTTGAACTGCAATAAAAATTTAAACAAATGGACGATTAACGTTTTTTTTAATTAAGTCAAAATACTCACGGCAATAATTGGTATTTAAACAAAGATTAGAATTTATTTAAGTTTAGCGCACGTTCCAAACGCTCAATTGACAGAAATGACACCGGTAAATTCAGATACAGGTGGACTGAAAATTGTACAAACGGTACAATTGTCGCGTTTAGAATCTTGAGAATTACATAATTGTTTTCCTATTATATAACCGGTTACATCATTTTAGTGGGATTCATTAGCGTTAATTGTCAATTAATCGCAGTGTTATTTATTGGTTAACGTATTTAACCTTGAGCGTATTTAAATTTTATAAGCCTAAATTCAAATCGGTTCAAAACGGTTATTAGAAGTGTTTCACGCAACCACGAAACACTTTATACAGAGACAACTCATACTCTTGGTGAACTGTTCTAAACTATTTCACTTAAGTTGTAGGTTCACTTGCATCCGTCAGCCTCCTTTCATTTACTTATTTGATTTACAAAACTGCTTTTGCGCGTGGCATTCTTCTTTTTAAATCCCACTTATAATAAAATATATTCCGGTATAAGCTAGAGATGGCCCACGAAGTGGATTCTTTGGTCGGCAAGACCAACTTTCTTTATGGCAATTGTCAAAATTTCAGATGTCTACTGTCAATAATTGTTGTTTAGGAGTGTATTTTGTGTAGCAAATCAGGTGGTTTCGCAAAAATGGATAAAATCGAATTCCGTGCAGTGATAAAACACTTCTGGATGGATGGGAAAGCGGCCACGGAAATTCGAAATATTTTGCAAGAGATTCATGGCGGATGTACTCTATCATTTTCGATCATGACGTGTTAGCCGATTGCCAATTGAAGTTGAAAGAGATAGCAGAGATTACAGGCATGAAAAAGCTTTCGGCGTGATGGGTACCGCCACTCACACCGGAGCAAAAACGAAATCGGATGACCGTTTCGGAGGAGTGTCTGGCCAGGATCCAACGCAATCCAAGAGATTTCCTCATGCGTTTCGTAACCATAGATGAGACTTGGATCTACCACTACATACCGGAGACCAAGGAACAGTCAGAGCAATGGACTTTTCCGGGAGAATCGACTCCGAAGAAAGCAAAGACCGTTCCATCGGCCGGAAAGGTCATGGCGACCATTATTTGGAATTCTCAAAGTATGATCCTACAGATAGCTATTTTGCAGACCTCGGAACATCCTACTATTCCGACGGCTTGAAGAGAGTAGAGCACCGTTTGAAAAAATGTATCGATCTTCGTGGAGACCACATTGAAAAATAAAAAAAACCACACCAATTCTTGTCGATTCCGGAAACATTTCAGGTCGCCCTCGTATATTTGATAGATTTCTTTTCTTAAGTGTTGTTCACATGATTTTTGCCTTCAGTTCCCGGAAAACATGTTTTATATTTCCCAGTTGGTAGTTCCGGTAATAAAAGTTATTTTTCCATACATTGCCTTAAAAAATGAGCGAGTATGACTTTTATTGCCGGATTCACCAACTTAAGTCTTCAGTGAAATTTAAAAGCTCTTTGGTAGACGATGAATACATTTTGGATTAGGTCAGATATCTCCCACTTCCCAAGCAACAAATGTTATTTATAGTTTGTATATTATTGGGTATTACTTACTACCGATTGGAAAATTTTAATTCTATAATTAGCTTATTGACGATAACATCAAATCTGCAAAAGAGCCATTATAAACATAGAATCGTAAGAAATAAATATTACATTTATTTAATGTAATCATCTTATCTGGTTTAATGTTTTGTATTCAAACAATTGTGATGGTTATATATAATTGTTCGTATATTTAATGTGTAATTAAAATTATTCAATAGCTTTAAGCAGCAAGTATACGTTCTAAGAAAAAAGTAATTTTCCACCGATTGTGCCAATAATCCAACTGGTTCTTTCCATGAGTACTATTTAGGATCACATTTTCTATATAATCTTATTGTTTACTTTGCATGCAGTGAGTAAAATACGTTCTAGTGGCGCACTTCAAATGAGTCATCACATATGTCACTATTAATAATTATTGCAATTTCAATTCTAATTCACTGTTGCACATGCAGTTTATAATTTGCATCGCAATTGGCCAGGTTATAAGATCACGCGCATAATACACGTAATCACGTGTGAGTGCGTCTTTTATATTTTTACCTCGGTAAAAGGGTTAAAGTTTTCAGGACTTATTGCAAGAAATAAGAAATTATAAATAAATAATGAATTGGCGGGTTATGTGGTAATAACGTTCTTGCAATTGCAGATTTTCACGGAATATTAGCCACACCTACATTTGTCCAGCTAAAATTGGTATTTTACTTTCTACGCACATATTTTACATCGATGTCATGATTTTTGACGGGTTATAAGCTAAATAAATCAAAAATAAAGTGTCTGAGTCCTTTTTTCCTAGAAAGTTTTCTTGCCTTATTTTAGAATTTTGCGCCATCTTACCAATTGATGCATAACTATCTTCGCTATAATATCGAAAACTTCCGTAAGAGGACGCTTGCCTCTCTGAATTTTTGGTTGAAATTAGTTGGGGTTGTTTCCGTTTCCGAGTATATCCTGTTTTTCTGTTGATTTTTTCCGACATTTTGAATGCTAGTTCACTGCCTTTGTTCAATTATTATTTGGGACCATTGTGGTAGTGTGTAAATATGAGATACAAATTTCTTACTACGCAATAAGTCAGATGTACGCAACTATTTTTTTAGAAAATTTTCATCCGGCATTTGCTGTTTTTATATCCAAGTATTTACATACTTTTTATATAAGTAGATTAAGGTATTCTGGCTGTATTAGTCGTCACTGAAATGAAATTAGCGTTATATATGGTTCTAAGATATTTCATAAATAATCTGATAAGATAACTTGCAGGTAGAAATAAAGCAGATAAGATAATCAGAGTAAATTAGGTATATTTTATCTATATACCTTCTAAAGTTGCCCTTCATCGTTTTCGCTTTTTTTTTTCGTATATATTAGCCGATAGTATCTTCTTTTTGAAAGTATTTTGACGTTTTCCATGTGGTTAACGCAAAATTACTTAACTACAGTATATTGTTGAGACATAGTTTTTAAAGGTTGTCATTAGTATACCGTTACGATATTCATGGATGACGCTGAACGAATAATGATAAAATGTGAATCACTATTAAATTTGAAACACATTCAGTTGCATATTCAAAAATATCGTTTATTTTAGTTCCTTCCGTTATAATGTAGATATCGATTTTATTTTCCACGGTTTTATACCTACTGCTGAGATGGCGCGCTAACATGTTCAAAGTTCTGAGTCCCTTTTATTTTGTTCTTCATGTCGTATGATGCATGAATTAACATACTGCTTAAATTGACTATGTCGATTACTGCATATTATGCGGAAATTATTCGTTATAATTACAAAGTTTGGAAACCACCATGTAAATTTCTACTTTCTATAAATAGATGATAATATATGGTATGACTATTTCAGTAAACAAGTAGATGAACACGAAAATATAGAAAATCAAAACAACAATAGGATAGAAGCGCCAACTTTCCAACACAAAAAAGCGCGGGTGATTCAAACATCTTTCAATCATTGTTGAATATACTGCAGATACAGTGAACGTATGTATACAATACATTCTGAGATATGTCGGCCCTTGTTGTAATGTAACTAAAGATAAATTCCGCGACATTAATTTTTACTTATTGAGTTATTTTGTTTTAATTTTCGACTTTGATGTTGTGTGTGTTACTGAGAGCTGGCTGTCGTCAGATGTATCTAATTGCGAACTCTTTCCACCTACGTATTATGTGCTTAGGGAAGACCGTAAATTTGAATTAATTAATAGAAGTCGTGGTGGTGGTGTTATTTTAGCCTTTAAGTCCACCTTACCTTACAATCAGGTAGATTTTACACATGTTAAGGACGCGACTTCACTTGTTGATATTGTCGGAGCTGTATTTAGTTTGTGCCATCATAAGTTTGCTGTTTATGTGGTTTATGTGCCACCAGATATTTCGCTTCTCGATTTTGAGAATTTTCTGAGTAGTTTAGACACAATAAATATAAGTTCTACAAAACTATCATTCTCGGCGACTTTAACATTACCCACTACAACAGACCTGACATAAATGATGGTAAAAGTAGAATAATGAATGAATTCTTACATTTTATTGATTTGTCACAACTTAATTCAGTAACAAATGCTAGAGGTAGAATATTAGATTTAGTTGTTACCAATGTTCACACTGTTGCTATTGATAGAGAGATGTTTCCTCTGGTTGCCGAGGACAACGATCATCCTGCTCTAGCGCTGTGCCTATCAATTCCATCGTCACGATATAGCAATATGTGTGGTAATAAAGACAAAAGAGTGTATAATTTTAAGTGAGCAGACTTTATTAACTTGTATGATTCTTTATTAACTACAGATTGGAATTTTATTTATAATTATACCAGTATAGATGACGCTTGTTCTGCATTTTATGCTGAAATCTATAAAAATTTAGATATGTTTGTCCCCGTAAAGACCAGTGCGCATACAAATTATCCACAGTGGTTCACGCGTGATCACATTAGTAACATCAAACTCAAAAATCATTATCGATTGATGCATAAAAGAACGGGATGCTTAAGCGATTTAAATGCTTTCAGAGATATGAGAAGGATGCTGAAAACAGATTCTAGGCGGTTATATAAGAATTTTATTCAGAGCGCTGAATTCTCCATTTCAACCGATACTAGACATTTTTGGCAGTTTGTGCGATCTTGGAGGGATGGGGGAGGTATTCCTAGAACTATGAAGGACGACTACGGCAATACGTATAACGACCCACCTTCCATAGTGAGCGCCTTGCGGGAGCTTTTCCAATCGGTGTACCTTCCTTCATTTGCTCCAACGCCTGTTGCTCCAATTGCTTCGTGCGCTACTATGGTTGACCTAGGTTCTGTAACTGAGATGGATGTGGTGTGTGCTATGAAATCCTTAAAGAATAATTGCACGGCGGGTAGTGATGACATTCCGGCCTTTTTTGTTAGGGATTGTGCAAATATATTTGCTTCTCCTCTTTGCTACTTGTTCAATCTCGCTCTCAAAACATCCACCTTCCCGTCTGTGTGGAAGATTGCCAAATTGGTGCCTGTTTTTAAAAATGGTGAGAAGTGTGTTATTTCCAACTATCGTCCCATATCGTTATTGAATAATTTTGCTAAAGTTTTTTGAGAAATGTTTGTACAAGTATATTTATGCTCAAGTTAGACTCCTGGATTTCAAATGACCAACACGGTTTCGTTGCACAACGATCTACGGTAACTAATCTTGTTACAATTACACAATACCTATCTGATAGTATTGATGCCGGTGGACAGGTAGATGTTGTGTATACTGACCTAACAAAAGCTTTTGATCGAATCGACCACACCGTGCTTATTAATAAATTGGACAATATTGGATTTTCGTCTTCTCTTTTGTCTTTATTCCAATCGTATCTTCTTGATAGAAGGCAATTTGTGACATACATGGGATTTGAGTCTGATTACTTCGCGCCGAGCTCTGGAGTTCCTCAGGGGAGTAACTTGGGTCCACTTCTGTTTCTCATATATATAAATGATTTATGCTATCAACTGAACTGTCCAAAGTTGTTATACGCAGATGACTTGAAGTTGTACTCAACAATTAATAATTCTCAGGATTGCAATCATTTGCAAAGCCAAGTCGATATATTCCACACGTGGTGTGTCAACAACAGACTAACAGTTAATGTAAACAAATGCAAAATTGTCACCTACACTCGTAAGACGACTCCAATTATATATACCTACCACTTGGCTGGATCTTCTTTATCTAGGGAGACCTCTATGAGAGACTTGGGCGTCGTCTTTGACTCAAGACTGACCTTTATGGAGCACATATCCAGTATTTGTACATCAGCGTTGAGTATGCTAGGATTCATTATACGTGTTACACGACCATTTGCTTCTATAACAGCCATTCTTCCTCTTTATTTCGCTTTTGTTCGGTCTCGACTGGAGTATGCGTCCTTGGTCTGGTCACCTATGTACATCTATCAGATACATCTTCTAGAGCAGATTCAGAGAAGATGTTTGAAGTTCTTGTACTTTAAAAAATTTAATACTTACCCGATACAAGGATTTAGCCAGAGTGCTCTGCTAGAGGCATTTAATATTGATTCATTAGAATTACGTCGAAAACAGGCTGAGTGTAAATTCCTATTTACTTTACTTCATAATGGTCTTGATGTCCCTGAGTTGTTGAGTAAAATCAACTTCATTGTACCACGTTCAGGATCTAGGCAAACAAATACGTTTTACTGTTTCGCACCTAGAACAAACATCGCCATCAGGTCCCCAATACACAGATTGTGTAGCAATTTCAACTCTATGGAGTTTGCCGAGTTGGATATACGTACCTGCACTTTACCGTCCCTTTTGACGCTATGTAGACCGCGGGTGCGTTACACTTAGTTGAATACTTTTTCCGTTCTCTCTTTTTTGCTAACCACAGGTAAACTACTTTTTTTTTTTTAATTTAAATTAAAGCAACTAGTTACTAAGTTTTCTAATTTGACATACTTTAATTTTATGTTACTTATATTTGCATGTGTACATTATTTAACATTGCCTTGTAATTGGATATTTGTATCTGTTGGGCATTAAATATTATTATTATTATTATTATTATTATTATTATTATTATTAATTTAATCAAAATATACTAATAATAATAAAGAGAAGTTTATTGGTATGGCTTATTATAGCTGTATATAAACGTAGTTGGCTTGTATGCTTTCAAAAGTAATTCAAAGTCATCAACAGAACGTCAAATTATGGTTGCAAATAAGTTATGTAAGTACTTTTTGTTTGTTTTGCTATAAATCATCGTAAATGCGATTTAATCCAGACCGAATAGTAGTATTTTTAAAACACTGTTTTATTTTTTTTTTGATATGTATTTCTCAAGACTCAGTAATATGTCACTTATATTTAAGATATGCTCCAATTAATAATGTATTGCTGATGATAACATATTGTTAAGTCCAATATTGTTTTATGATATTTTGAAGTGTTTTTCAAAAAATTAAGGTAAAATTCCCAAACGTAATCGCTGGATTAATAGCGTAGAAGATATAAAGCGTAACCAAAACATCCTGATTATTATGAAGCCTAACTGTAAGCGTGCGATTTTGATATATTTGACGACATTGTTCCTACACTGTTCAAAAATTATTGAAAGGTGTTTAAATCACGCGCGCTTTCTTTTGTGTCGGAAAGTTGGCACTTCGAGAAGGCAGCGATAATAATCAGTAGCGTCCTTTGGTAGCGGTTATCCTATTGTTTCAATTTTTTTCTATTTTCGATATCATCTACTTGTTTACTATTTTACTTATTTATTAAGTAGGTAGTTCCGACAATAAAGACCAGATTTATATTAAAATTGGCGAATATGCCCTTTATTGTCGGAACTACTAACTTAAATCGTCTATAAAATTTAAAAATGTTTGCTTGGGGTTATGCTGAACTTACCAGACACAAAATAATTTGTTCTCAGTAGCTTAAACTGTTTCAATACAGAATAACGCAGATATGAAATGCAGGATGAAAATACAGGGAAAATATTGAACGGTCTTATATGTTACCAACGTTCGATATCTGCTATCGACACTATAGTTTGCCTTCAAAGAATGATGTACCGTATATACTGGATTTTGAATTTTGTCTGCAGCATATTCTCTTTCCTGTCCGTTATATCGATATACTTTATGTACTAGACGATAAAGATGAATACTTTATACTGGATATTTCTTAAATATTTTCACCATAGGTAGTGCCAACAACATAAACAATTTTTCGATTTTCACATTCTTCGTGTATTTTTATTTTACAATATATGTATGTGGGAATAGAGGGCGCTGCGAATACAATACTCCATGCGCCAATAGAACACTTGGAGACGGAGATAGAGGGAAATGCGCGGAATATGTGTTATGGTGATCGGAAGCATGCTCGAGTATACTAATTCATATTTGATAACTAGATCAATTTTGCACGTTATTTGGTAATAAACAATACTTTATACGCCATAGTACTCCACATGTATTCGCAAAATGTTTTTTATATAAAACCAGAGAGGAAATAAACGGAAGTCATACTTACGTCATCTAAGTAGCGATTTTTCGTCAGTGTTTGACCAGATTCTTACATTATTACGTGCTTTTGCTAGATGGGAGAGAAAATTAAAAACGTGATGTGCTTTGTTATAACTAAATTATTCGATTTTTATAGATGGCTGGTTCAAAGTAAAATATGTCATCCATTTAATAATGGTTTTTTACGATCTCACGAACGAAACCGTAAGGGTTACTCTTATGTCCTGCTATACAACTAAAGACAACACCACCTACTACGTAAGTAAAAATATTTTGTAAATTGAAGGCGACAATTTAATTAGTATTTCTTTTTTAGTTTGACGAGAAAGAGTTGGTGGGGGTGACCTTTACTCAAATAAAGATTGCCAAAACCATGCTATTCCTAGGATATGCGTTATCGCAAATAATAGGCGGTGTTTGCGCGGACCTTTACGGGGGTAGATATATTATGATGTTCACGAATTTGGTGGTTTCTGTATGTATGATAATCTACCCTCTTCTTGTTGTCCTTATGCCGTGGTACGTTATGGTCTCAGTCTATTTGCTCATTGGCCTTTTACAGGTAAAATTACATATAAAAAATCCAAAAATAACTCTATACACCCTACTTGTCTAAGTTGAAAATTTATGAGGAATACGAGGGCGAATTAAATATGAACCAGATTTCGTTTTTAAAACATTTATTGGTACAGTAAAAAAAATTGAATTATTTTGCCATGTAATCTTCTCTTTTATTTACACACATCGCCTCGAACATGGACAACCCTACACCGACTGCAGCCATCATGGTAGACATCGACAAAGTCTAGCATGACGGTCTCATACATCAAATGAGATTACACCGGATTCCAGACACACTCACCAATCTCATTCAACATTATCTCCGCGACAGAACATTTGATGTTAAAATAGACTACCAAAATAACCTAAGCAGGAATTCCCCAGGGCTCAGCGCTGGGGCCGCTCTTCTTTAACATCTACACTTCCGACATCTGCAATCAAAAACCTGTCACATTTCCCACTTCGTAGACGTCATCGCTACTTACTACAACCACAGGCAAATGAAACTACTTCACGATAAATTACAAACATATCGGCACGCTCCACAAATAGTATTCAGAACGGCGAATAGAGATAAATACAGGGAACACAATAGCCATCTACTTCACGCTACGTAGAAGACAGAAAAAACCCAATAAAATCCAATGTAATAATCACGCCATCGGATGGGCCAAGACACCGAAGTATCTAGGTGTTGTTCTAGATTAAGAACTCACATATACCTGACACATCAACGAAATTAAAAGGAAGATAGAGAGAGCCCCCTATACCCACTATTAAACCAAAAAAAGTAAGTTGCCACTGTACAACAAGCCACCTACGCTGGGGAACTTTGGCATCAGGCAAATGCAATGCAAAAGAAGAGAATATAAGGAACAATCAACAAACTAACGCGATTCGCATCAGGGGCACCATGTCACATCACAAATACAACACTGTTTCAAGAACTTAACCTGGAAACGTTTGAGACCATAATATACGGAAGAACATAAAACACATTACACAGAATGGAGACACATGATAACCTTTGAGAATACCAACCGCAGTTGCTCGTAAAATATCAGGGACAAAAGCTTGGTGACATGACGTAAATCGACAATTGTTACGACAATGGCAAACGGTCGTGAAAGCCTAAGAAATTATTCAATTTCATCATTAATTTAGAAAAAAATGAAAATGTTTAAAATTGTATTATTGATTTCTGATTTGCCTAGTGTGCTACCATGTACAAACTTTTATATTAAATATTTTTATACTGCAGGAAAATATGTCACTTCAATCTTCTATCTTTTAAGGGTATCACACATCCGTGCAGATTCTCGATATTATCCCGTTGGGTCCCCGAATACCAGTTGACGTTATTGGGTGGTACCTTACAAGCTGGTGGTATCGCCGGTAAAATAGTTCGCATGTATTTGAGATATTACTTTATAAATTCTGATGCGACGACAAAGTTCTTTTACGCGTTCATGTTCTGGGGATTCGTCGGTTGCTTTCTCTTCGCAGTGACGCTCCTTTTCGTGTATCCAAGCCCGTTTCAATGCAAGTTCGCAACCAAACGAGAAAGAGATGACATGGATGTAATAGGTAATGTATATGCGAGGGCGAATCAAATATGAACCAGACTTTCTAACGCTCTCTGTTGTCGTTTTGATATGTGTTAGGGAGTAAACCGGTTCGGTTTGCCAGAGCAGATGGGTTGTTAGTAGTATCATGTCTGAGCAAGAGATGCACAACGTGTGTTGAGCAACGTATTATTATTAAATTTTTGGCGTGGGAGGGCGTAATATCTGTCGAAATTTTACGTCGAGTAACTGCAGAGTCCGCTGAAAAAGTGCTTTCACGAACCCAAGTTTACGATTGGCATAAAAAATTTTCCGGTGACCGAGAGTCAGTGGAAAACGAGAGCCAATATTCGTGCAAATCTGTGACCTGATTGAAGGTGACCGCCGCCTTACAATATGGAAAATTGCTGCATACGTCGGAATATCCTATCGAAGTCCCCAATCAATCGTTTCAAATGGTTTGGATTACCGAAAAGTGTTGGCAAGGTGGGTTCCTCGGTTCTTGACGGAAGATCACAAAGCAAATCGTCTTGCCGTGTGTAAAAGACTTTTGGCACGATGTCGAGCTGAGGAGTATGATTTATTGAGGCAGATTGTTATCTTGATGAGACGTGCACCATTACTCCTCGGAGTCGCAAAAACCTGGAGAAGCAGCACTGCGGAAACCCAAGACCCGCCTTCCTGCTGGATAAGTTCATGGAACGGTTCTTTGGGATTCTAAAGGCATATTGTTCATTCGGCTACACACAGCTGCATTGAGCCAAAATAAGTTGAACAAAATTCATTGGGAAACATTGGAACATCCGCCACCACATGTTTGGACCACCCAAAAAAGAACTGGCAGGTCATCACTTTGACGACGACGAAGGTGTGGATATGTTCGTGTGCAATTGGTTAGAGACTCAACCACATTCATTTTTTGATGACGGAATTAAAAAACTTCCGATACAATGGGAAAAATGTGTGAATAAAGGAGGAAATTATAAAATAAGGTGTATTCAATTTTTCTTTTGCTGTCCTAATAAATGTTTTAAAACCAAAGTCCGGTTCATATTTGGTTCGTCCTCGTATTTAAAACGCACAACACATACAGTGAAAATAGCATATAGCCAAAATGAGAATATTTTAATACACTAATCAGAATTCCACTGAATTTATTTTAAATAAATACATGCATAATACTTTTAATCATTTTGCATGCGCTATAATTAAGCCCATTTATTACAAGGTATATGATTTGCGGATTTCTTTTTAAATTTTACTTATTTATTTTATTTAATTTATTATTTTCTATTCGCTTGAGATATCGGAATTTTCATAGTGTTCATACAAAAACTGACAAAATTCAGTAGTTTTTGTGATGCGGAAGTAGCATTGTTTACAGAAAGTTCGTTAGCTGACGATGTAGATAACAGGGAGTCTCTGTATTCTGCTTTTACAGTATATAGGAGTGATAGACGATTTGGTGTAGTAGGGAGGTGTATTGGAGGAGGTTTTTATCCGTATTTACCGAGAAACTGTCTTTGCCCCGGTAAATGCATATACTTTGACCGAACTGGTGCCGGTGATCGATGTAGCGATCTCTAAATTCGAAGTCTCTTTTTTGTTAATATATAACACATGGGCTGAAAAGTCCCGGGCCTAACAAAGAAAACACGGTTTTTTTGGTTCAAAATTAGCTTTATTCATCAACGTAATCTCCATCAAGAGCAACGCAATCATTCCAGCGCCGCTCTAACATTTCAATACCACTTTTGCCTCAAAATAGACCTCAGTTTCAGCGATAACCTCTTCATTCGTGCGAAATTTCTTACCGGCGAGCATTTTTTTTGAGGTCTGCGAACAGCCAGTAGTCGCTAGGAGCCAAATCTGGCGAATACGGTGGGTGTGGGAGCAAGTTCAACTCATGTAGTTTTGCCATTGTTTTGATTGACCTGTGACACGGTGCGTTGTCTTGATGAATTAAAATTTTTTTCTTTGCCATATGCGGTCGTTTCTTTGCAATTTCGGCCTTTAAACGCTCCAATAACGCTATATAATATTCAGTGTTGATGGTATTTCCTTTCTCAAGATAGTCGATGAATATTACACCACGCACATCCCAAAATACCGAGGCCATAACCTTTCCAGCCGATTGTTGTGCTCTCGGGCGCTTTGGACGAGCTTCACCAGTTGCTGTCTACTCAGATGACGATCGTTTTGATTCCGGAGTGAAGTGATGGCTCCATGTTTCATCCATTGTCACATATCGACGCAAAAATACCGGTTTATTACGTTTAAACATGGCCAAACACTGTTCAGAATCATCAACACGTTTTTGTTTTTGGTCAACAGTGAGCAAACGCGGCACCCGCTTTGAACAGAGCTTTCTCATAGTCAAATGCTCATGCAATATAAAGCCAATACGTTATTTTGATATCTTTACGATGTCAGCTAACTCACTTCTTTGGAATTTCATCGCATCTTCACTTTTCGATCATTCAAAACGATTTTGTGGATTTTTTTGATGTTTTCTGGTGTTACCGCCTCATTTGGACGTCCACTGCGTTCTGCATCATCGGTGTCTCTACGACCACGTTTGAAGTCAGCAAACCAACGTTTTATTGTTGTTTCTGATGGAGCAGAGTCCCCATAACACTTTTCAAGCCATTGCTTCGCTTGAACGGTATTTTTTCCCATCAAGAAGCAGTGTAAAATTAAAACACGAAATTGTTTTTGATCCATTGTTTTGAAAATAACAAAAGTAGCGTGACTCTTAGCACAATAACTCACAAACTAATGAATAGAATATCATGAAATTTTAACAGCCGTCTTTTGAAGGTTAGTACTAACTGAGAGAAAGGTGACTGCAATAAAACTAGCGTCATCTATGTGTTAGGCCCGGGACTCTTCAGCCCATGTGTTACACTCAGCAAAATTTCTGTAGTTCCATATGAACTTTTGAACAGAATATTTGGCTTTCTTAATATTTTCGACAAATTATGCATCGAAGTTATTAAGAACCACAAAAAAAACACAAATGCAAGAGAAAATAACATTTTATACAGAGAATTTCTACAATAATGGTACCTGATAACAGCCAAATTTCTACAGCACCATTAACACAAAATTAATAAATAAAATAAATACATAAAAAACTCTTTCAAAATTTAGTAGTCAGTGTTAGATCCTCTATTCAAAGTAACTTCAAACATCCGGGTCTTCATACTGTCTATCAATTTGGTCAATGTTGAAATAAGAATATCATTCCAATACCTCGTTATCGCAAATTGTAGTACTTTGACGCTATCGTATTGTTTATTATAGGCATACATCCCTCTTTCCAATATTGCCCAAAGATTGTCGAGGGTTCAGATCGGGCGAGCGAGTAGGCCATTGTAATAAATTGATTTTCATTGATATAACCACTCCTTTGTTTGTCTTGAATTATGGATAGCTGCATTGTCTTGCTGAAATATTCAGTCTTGCGTCAGCAATTTTTCATCAAAGCCTATCGGAACCATTTCCAGACGTTGTGTATAAGAATTAGAATTCATTCGCGTAGAGACAAAACATATATACATATATATCAGTTTCAGTATATATCGATATTCGATAATATACACATATTTAGCAATAAATAAACTTTTTAAGATGTTTAGAGGATTTATTAGACTGAAGGGCAATGCTTGATTTCGTAGGATACCTGTCCAACTCTGTGTATAGCAATTTCGCTCATATTTAAACGTTTATGCGGCAGGTACTTCCCCTACATATCTAACAGTTGTGATATTGACAAAATAATATCTCTGCTATGTTTTCACGTTCACAAATGTAATTCTGAGTGCAGTGCCGATTTGTATATTCCTTCAAATATCAATTTTGATGACTGTGAGGCATTTATTGATGCTTGAAAGATTTTCTTGCTAGAAAAACATCTTAAAACATACGTATATATTTATAGTGAACTGATAATATCGATAATTTCAAGCTAAGGTGACAAATTATCATTATTGAAGAAAATTTTTACGATATTGGTAAATTCTTCGATACTAATTTATTCTACTTGGATTTCTCTCTATTGTTAGCGTATTTCATTCCTTTATGAAATGAAATAAAAGAGATTAGGTAGCATTGAAGGCTCTATAAGTTTATACACTGGAATTTGATTTGGCGCAAAACTTGAAACAATTGGGCGTCGAAACAACATCGCACTGTAGTGATCTTCAAGCCATCAAGAGAACCAGCCAAGTGAGAAACTTCATAAGCTGTAGTGTAAGTCCCGAAATTACGTATTAAAATTATTATGCATTTATTTAGACTAAAAGCTCTAGAATGCAACTCAATACGAATTTACATAGGGATTTTTTTAAAGAAATGTAATTTTTTGAGAATAGATTGCTACACAAGATTCTCTAGTTAAACACTATGAAAGCTGGCTGAGGTTGTTAATCTTACCTCCGAGTTAGATAGTGTTTTCGATCGTTTTACTAAAACACACGAAACATTTCATCGCGCTTCAAAAGTGTCGATTACAATGTCAACATCTACAATAAAATTTAGGAAGTAAGCGTCCAAAGAAGATTAGGTGGAAGCAGATATTTAGAGATGAGGCCATATGGGCAACTATTGTACAACAAATCGGACATGGCTGGCTGAGCTACATCCTAAATGATGAAGTTGCAAAGATGTTCGCGGTCAGTGACAAAGAAGATTTCTATTGGCAAGTATCCGTGCTATTGTGGACTACCTTCATCGTCCTTGTAGTGTCTTGTGCCATAATCAACAAGCTGGTAAATCAAAAGCGTATACCTACTATTCATCTGAGGATACTGTGTATTGTAACGGGTAAGTGAGAAGTTCTTTCGGATTTGAATGAGTATGAGTACATTGATCGAAATATAATTTGTCCAAAATAAATTTGCTTTGAGTCAAGAAAGTCTATATTTCACCAGAATACAATTGTTTCCTTGGTAAACCTGCAAGGGTTTAAAGTTTGATTCCTCAGGCCGTGATTATACGAGGTGAGGTCCAAAAGTTCGTGAAATGAAAGGGTTTTAAATAAAATAAAACAATGAATCTATTTTTCCTTTTCAATATAATCACCCTTAAGCACAATACATTTATTAGATCTATGAATTAATTTTTCTAAACCATCATAAAAATATTTTTTATCTTTCGCCTCAAAATGGGCCAAAATTGCCTCCTTTACCTCATTGTCGTCGGAAAACTTTCTTCCACGTAAGTCTTTTTTTAAATTGGGGAACAAATAAAGATCACTAGGTGCCAGGCCTGGACTGTGGGGTGGATGGACTATTGATCGAAAGCCATGCTTGTGCAGAGCAGGCATTGCAACTTTGCTCTTGTGAACCGGCGCATTGTCTTGCAAGAGCAACACACCCTTGGTCAATTTTCCTCGACGTTTTTTCTTGATGGCCTCCTTTGATTTTTCTAATATTGCTGCGTAATATTCTCCGGTTATGCTCCTACCTTTTCCTTTGTAGTCAATCAATAATATCCCCTCATAATCCCAAAATACAGTAGCCATCAACTTTCCAGCCGATTCTGATACTTTGAATTTCTTTTGCAGTGGTGTCCCCTTTTTATACCATTGCATGGATTTCTGTTTAGACTCAGGCTGAAAGTGATGAACCCATGTTTCACCTCCGGTAACAATCCGCTCCAAAATCAGTGCAGGTTTGTCTTCACACAGCTCCAAAAGTTGTTTGGACAGACAGACGCGCTGCTGTTTCTGCAACGGCGTGAGCATTCTCGGTAGCCATCTTGCACTGACTTTTGTCATACCCAGGTGGTCATGTAGGATACGCAAAATGGTGGTATCTGATACTCCAACTAATGCAGATAATTGTTTTTTCTTCAAACGGGCATCTTGCAGTAGAAATTTTTGCACTTTTTCGACGATGTCTGACGTGGTGGCCTCAACTGGCCGTCCTGAGCGGTGGTCGTCTTCAATCGAGTCCCGACCATGTTTAAAAAGACCATACCACTTATAAATCATTGATTTACTAGGGCACTTTTCCCCATAAACGGTTTCCATTTCATTCGATATGGTGTGAGCGTTCTTTCCTTGCTTTGTAAGGAACTTTATCACAGCACGGTGTTCAATTTCCTCCATAGTGTCAGTTTTCTTCCGGATTGACTTTTTAGTAGGCAACTATTCGTAACCGACTGACGCTATAGAGCTGCAACTTAATTTATATACTAATGATGAGTTGCCAATCAGAATGACACCTAGCGAGCGCCCCTATCCCCACTCCAACCCCTCCATTCCACGAACTTCTGGACCTCCCCTCGTAACTTACTATAGATTGTGTCATCCACACTTCGAAGTATTAATATATACCCGATTCTCTTTTTTATCATTACACATACTTTTTTCCTATGCGTAACTTTAAAAAGATAATTGTTTTATGCATTAGAGGCATAGCAGGCAAGCAGTGATACACCAGTAATTTGCCTATAGCTTAATGATTAAATTAGATTGCCTCGGAGAGAAGATAATTGTTTCTGATTTTTACTCATACATGAATCTTAAACAGCGCACGCTCTGTCAGTGTTACCTTGGCCGATCTCAATACAATTGAGAACGTGTGGAGTGTTCTAAACTCACGCGTGTATGTGAGAAGAAATATTACAAAAGAGCCATTAATAAGACATGCTGAGGGTGTGTAGCAAAATTACGCTACAATTAGACATACCATTAACGCTTGCATAGACAATATGACAAAAAGAATAACAGCAATTACAAAGGCGAAAAGAGCCATTGCAATATATTAGTTATATAACTGTGACGATGTCCATAAACAGTTCTGAATAAACTTATGCTTGTACAATACGTTTTTCATTATACATTCTTTTACAAAATCGCTATTTCAACAAGTGGTCCTAATAAATTGAACATATGTTCTTTTCAAAAATACATTCTTTTTCTAGTTACATACCTTCATTTTTTATACCTTCTCAAAATTTGGGAGATTTTTATCTCCGACATTGTAGTTATATACATTACACCCTAAATTTCGGAAACTCTTGGGTGCTACCTTGTATAAGCACCCAAAACATTTTTATCCAAAAAAATATTGTTTTCGTACTGTTTCCACCAATGTTCCCCAAATATCTTGTATGCAATGACTATAGCAAATATTAACAATCTATTCTGTGCAATCATTTGAAATAAATTAATTTCTTTTCAGGCGATCTTCTTGCGTCCGTTCCAATTATCCTGTTACATCATATGAAAGGTAGTCGGAGAGTCATGGTAGTGATTCGTTTTGCCGCCTTCTTTCTGAAGGGCGTGCATTACGCAGGCGGTCAAGTTAATCTTCTGGATTTGACCAGATACTATACGGCCACCGTAATTGCGGTTCAATATACGGTGTGCGATCTAGTAGGCTATTTCATGCATACTATAGCGGTTATGTTGGGACAGGTATTCTCTTTGCCAATTGTTTAGAAAGGACGAATATGGATTTGCTATCTTCTACGAATTTATTGATTCTCTACATACGAGAGGTGTTTCTAAAGTTCTGGGAATTCAGCTCAATTTTCATCAATATTACAATTTAGTTATATCGCATAATCGTAATTTAATTGAATATATTTATCCCAACGATAAATTATTTTTTTTAACTGTCCCCAAAGGACCTTTTCGGTGTCTCCTCAATCCATCTATTTATGGCATGTTTTATGTTACTTAAACTCTCAAATCTAACACCCCGTAAAGGTTTTTTCAAATCTGGCAACAGATGATAATCACTAGGTGCGAGGTCAGGTGAGTAAGGTGGATGTGAAAGCAATTTCGATTGTAAATTATTCAAAACATCCTTCGTTTTTCTTATGGTGTGCTGTCTCACATGAACCTGTTGCAATACCGGACGCTTACACAACATTTGAGACCATTTTCTGAGAAGTTCCTGCCTCAGTTGTCCGGATAATCAATTCAAATAATATTCTGTCTTCACTGTGATAGCTTTGGGCACATATTCCATAAAAATAATTCCTTCACAATTCCAGAATACAGTAAGCATTAGCTTTCTATCAGATGGAAATGCACGCTTCTTAAGTAGAGGCCCTTGTTTGGGTTTACGCTGTTGTTTGGAATAAGGAATCCATGTTTCGTTAGTGGTTGACAAAATTAATCACTTTAACGGCCCAACAGCTCTTGAAGTTGACGATAAGTATCAGACCTATGAGTTTCTGTTCACATGCTCGGCACCTAGCTGCCCTGAAAGCTTGCTTACGCCCAAATAGTCATGCCATACACACCATGAACCTACCTAATACACGAACTGTTTCCGGAATTGGATCGTGTCATGATAAGGTATAAGAGAAAGTGAAGTAAGAGTAAGAGGAAAACAAAGAAATAAGAAGAAAGTGAAAAAAGGTGAAAAAAGAGTAAGAGAAGGACAGGGAGAAAGAGACAGAAAAAAGAAAGAAAAAAGAGAAAGACATACTTCTTCAGGAGAAAAAGGGGAAACCAAAGCGGCACGGTAACTCGTGTAAACCATGCTGGAGGCTAAACCACTTTGGAAGCAGTCACGATAACTCGGCGTGTTAACCACGCTCTAGCGTAAAAGACTAGACAATATTGCACTGGACAGCTGTATAAACATGTCAATACTTAAAGACGCTGTTAAATACAGCTTTTCTCATTGTAATGTGAAGAGACATAAAACACGGATATGTTTCTGCCTATCCGGTGTCATCGGCATGGTTTCGAGCGGTTTTATGCTCGACACATGGTGCGAGTGCTTTCTCGGGGCTAACAATCCACGTATTGCTCGAGAGAAGGGTGGGAAGCTGTACGTGCTTCTTCTCGCTGTGTCTGACTTTGCAGACAAGTGTTTCATTCTTTTGGCACTAGTTAGCGCCAAGAATAATCACTTGAATTTTAGGGTTAGATGAGGTGATAGTAGTAGAGAGTGAGTGACAATGTGCCGCATAAAACCGCTTCAAAGCACGCTGATGACGCCGGGTAGGCAGAAACATGTCCATGTGCTAGCGTTTTATGTCTCTTCACATTCTCTTTCTCGTGCATGATTTCACTAATACCATGAGAAAAGCTGTATTTAACAGTGTCTTTATCTTTGGTGTTATTTTCTAGACATTCTTTTAGATATGTCAAGACTTCACAATCAGCAATACCATTGCTATAAAATTAGCGTAATTGAGAGCACAATTCCCAGAAGTTTGGAAACATCCCTCGTACATAGATAGAAGTTTTATTTCCTGTTAAATTGACAAAATATATTCATAATCCACAATACGTATGTACATATATGCTAAACCGCGTGGCGGCTATAATCCTGCTCTTGGCCTTTTAATTTATTTTATTCTTACGGTATTATTTGTTGTTGACTTATATGTTTAATTTAATTTTTATATTGTATATGACTTCGTTTTTCTCATAGTATGTGGTGGTGGTTCGATACATTTGTTGGCATTATCTTTATTTTAATTTGAACTTTAGTATTTATAATGACGTGATCTAGACTATTGTGATTATATGTAGTATTTTTCGCAATAAATTATTTTCTTCTTCTTTTATTTACTATTGTATAATCATATTACAGCATATTGAGGCAACGGTTTCTTTTACTATTCGATAGTTTTAATATCCATGCATTTATATTTGTCCTTTTTCCCTTAATTTTGATTCTTTTCATACAAAAGTATTCATCTTATTTATCGGAAAATTTTTAGTCTAAATCGACTGAAGCAGTAGTAAGTTGGAGTGGGCTGGACGATTTAACCTTCGGAGTTAACATGATAACAGTTTTGCTATACCTGATATGGGCTAGAGCAGAGAGGGCCAATTGGGATGTAATAGTTGAAGAAGAAGAAGAGTTCGTGGATGAATTGAGTAGTAGATACTAAGGTGTTGTGCTATTTTGAAGCTTGTCCTCGTCGTTGTATAAACAGAAGATGTCGAAAATGAATACCTTTCCATTTTTCACGATATTTTCACTTAGTACTTATCAATGATAAGTACTTTCTTTTATAAGTGAGTATTTTATAAATACTGGAAAATACAATGTTTGAATTTCATGTCTAATTCTTTTTAAAATAGTTAAGGACGAGTATGCCAAATGTGAAACAACATCATCGTTTTTGCTTTCTGCATATTCATCTTTTGAAAAACGCCTAATCTAAAAATATTAATTTAAAACGGGAGATATTCCCTTGATAAGAATGGAAAAATACAAAATTCATTCAAAGTGTTTCTATATCTCTCAGCATTAATTGTGAAACTAAAAAAATACGTACAACGATTTTGCGGCGTCAAACTGCTAGCCAAATACCAAGTTTTGCAGTATGCAGAAACGATTCAACTAAATATGAGGATTCTCACTACACCACATCCGAGTATTTTGGGAATTGACGTACCCTGAAAGATAAAACCACGCTTCATCAAATTTTGAAGGTCATCATCTAGCATTAAATTAATTGCAAACCACTGCCAGTAAGCAAGACGTATGTGTTAGTCAACCGGCAAAATAGTCTGATGTGATTGCATCTTATACGGATGCATGTGCAAGTTTTTCTTTACCATTTTGTGGCATGCTCCATAAGGAAGTTCAATTTCTTGAGAGAGACGTTTCAAAGGTTTTGCGGGTTCACTTTTTATTCGTTGATGAGCATCATTTATTACTTCTTCCGAACGAACAGTTAGTCTATCAGTACGTGATTTATGGTCTACTGAACCAGTTTCACACAACACAATTGGAAAGGCAATTATAAATAATTTTGTAAATTACTGCTAACTCTGGGAAGTGTACTGTGTACCCAAATTCCATCATTTCAGTAATTGATATAATCAAAGTTACTGTCAAAATAATTTTCAGAACTGTTAGGTTATAACATCTGACTTAAGTTCAGATATATGTTTTCTATTTGAATGGCATCTTCGATCTATAAACTTTATACCGAGGTATATAAAAATGCGTCTCTACTGAGGACGTGCACGTAACTGAAGGTCTTTTTTATTTTAAAGATTATACCGTGAATGCTGGTAAGTGGAATCCCAATGAAATGAAAGTTATAAAATCGTAGAAATAAATATTTAGTTGTCCAATAGTCGTAACGGTTGTCGGGTTGCGCCTTATCACTAAGCGTTTGTTCCTGACGTTTCGCACATTTTCAAAGGTACTCAGTACTTTTGAAAATCCGAACTGCAGTTGTTTGCGAGACGTCAGGGACAAAAAACCTAGTGACACGGCGGAACCCGACAATCTTTACGACGATGACAAACGGCTGTGAAAGTCTAAGATACTATTTATTTAGTTATCCAATGTTCAATTTGTGCAGCAATAAAAACTAAGTAAAGACGATGTCAATGTTCTTATACTTACGAATACAAAACGAACACAACAGAAAAATTTGGTAAATTGGAAAAATAACACGCAAAGAAAACTTAACAAACATATATTATATTACGTATAGATATGTCTACATATAAGGTACATTTTTTTAAATTATTTACAACCACTTACTGTAAAATAGAGGTATTATCAAGTTCACTCAATAATACTACCGATTTGCGTAATGGTAACTACGTCCATAGGAAAACTGTGTACTGGGTATCCGTACCACAACGATGTGACGTTTCCATGCGTTAAATTACATTTACTCAAACTGTACGAAAATATTTTGCTTTTAATACATCATTTGTTTTAACAACTGACTAGTCTTCGTATTACATTTTATTGAAGTGAAGTACTTTTTTTCTTAAACGACATTTTCTATGAAGCATTCATCCAAGAAGTTCTCCAGCGAATGGTAGAGGTGCGGTCGAACCGAACCCAAGCCATGGTCTTCATCTGGGTAACTCTAAAAAAGAAGAAACTTTTAGAGATAATCTATGCCTCTTTTTATTATCTTTTGTATGGATTATCATTTAGTATTTATTCTGTGTTATAACTAAGTTGATGACCCCTCTCCAACTATTGTATAGTAAAGATAAAATATTTGGTGTGTTCGAAAATTAAAATAAACATGATGAATTTTATTTTGTGATGAGAGATTTCCTAATAACTGTTATTATGGGCGAGAGAATGGATATTATGGCGAAGTAAACAACCCTCTATGCTCACCTAGAAATAGAAATATAGACTCAGAGTGAAACAGCACCAAAATGGTGTTTTGTCTTAAAAAATTGTAACAAGAAATGTGGCAGTTATAACGATAATAATAATAATAATAATAAATATAATATATTTGTTACTAACCCTGGAGGACATCGACATAGTTATACAATGACGATATTATAAACAGAGTAAATATAGTATATAAAGTTCAACGTCTCATTTTATTACCAAAACGTTCGTGGGTTCAATTCAAAGACGTTACAATTTTACAACAATAGTTTGGTTTGCGACAACATTAATAGTGTCTTATTGACTGAGACTTGGGGTAGTGGCACTTTTCTAAACTCAGAGCTGTTTTGTGAAGATTTTGTTGTTTTCCGGGCTGATAGAAAATCTGGGCGGAGTGGAGGTGTGTTGATAGCCGGCAGGTGTTACCAGGTTGTGATTGATGATAATGTGGACTTAATTGGTAGAAATTTTGATTTACTTGCTGTTAGGTTGAGTTTGCACACCATCAGCTATGCCTATTTAACATCTTTTTCATGATAAACGAACTACTTCCGGAATTGGACCGTGCCATGATGAGATATATATATAAAAAAGAAATAAGGGTAAGACGAGAAAGACAAATAAGAAGAAAAACAGTCTTCTGTCTCTATTTCTTTCTCTTATTCTTTTCACCTTTCTTTCTATTTCACGTCTCCCCACCCTTATGCTCTATGGTGTGGAATTCGGGATATCATGAATATATGAATTTAGTTAAACACCACGTTCCTTTTCAAAATTGAAAGAAATCAAAAGCAAACCGACAAGTATAATGCTTCAACAAAAGTTGAACAGGTTTCTTTCTGATATTCATTGAAAGCGATGTGCTTAAATAGATAGTCTTTGAAAAAGTTATTTAGAAATGTTTTACTAATACATTTGTCTCTCACATTTGATTGCAAATTTTAATATTTAAAAAATATATCAACTAAAAAGGGCCACATATATTCAAAAGTGTCCCAACTTAGTTTAAGATGATCCTGTGTACGTACCTGCTGCCTGAACATAATGTCCTGATGTTCTAACACTTTAGACCACAACATCGACTGTTGATAATGGACGTTATCATCAAAAGTACCATGAATCAGAAAGTATTGTTTATCACGTATGCCTTCATATTTGTTTAGAAGTTTAGCATTTTCATAACCTTCGATATTGTCATCTCCAGTAGGTAGGCCCATAAATCTTTCCGTATAGATGGAATCTACAAGAAACAATTTAAAATTATCTACGCGCAAATAACTAGACGATCGCAGTACCATAAAGGGTCCAATCGGTGACGGGTGCAACAGACATGCCGCATTTGAACACGTTTTCCTTATCGGTGGCCAGAGCTAAACCTGCAGCATATCCGCCGTAACTCCATCCCCAGATTGCAGTCCTGGTCTCATCTACATAAGCAACGGATTGTTGAATTTGTCTGAATTAGAAAACCAATTTTAAATAAAACAACCTAAATTGCACGAGCTTTTAATAGAATACAATAGAAAAAGAAATTGGCGCTAGGTCGATGAGCTAATAATTGCAAATATCATCAAGCTAAATTCCTCACTTGGTCACGCTGATCTGATCTTCTATCTCCACTGTGCCTAAATTCCTGTATCCGGAGAATAAGATCTTATCGCCTTTTAGACCAGAACCTCGTCCATCAATGGTCGCGTAGATTATGCTTTTGTTGACCGCCAGATAACTACCCCAATCCACGGAGAATTTCTCGAGAACTTGGTACGAATCTGGGCCTCCATATCTGTGCATAAATTATTTTTGTATAAATTAAAGCGTTTTGAAAACTAAATGGCGGGAGAGGGGAGGGGGGGGGAGGGAGCAGTAAATAGTAATGGGATAAAGATGGTAGATTTTTGTAGAAGAAACAAGTTCCGAAGAACAGAGCGGTAAAAGTCTGATAGACTATAGTGCATACGCAAAATCTAACAGAAACAATACAAAATATAAAAACAAGGAAAGAAGCGGAAGCCGGGACAAACTATAGATTAGTAGTAGCAAGTTGCTTAGCAGACATTGACTGGACAGCAGAGACAAGAGAGTAAGATCACCTTAGCTATACACAAACTTAAGATGAAAGAAAATAAGGATAAATATGAACAATAAACAAACGAAGAATTCAGAAGACTAGACATTGCAAAAACAGAATGGACCATAGAAGAGATGCAGATATTAGAAAAACAACAAACCAATAATAAAAAAAATAAGAAGGATGCAATTAAATTGGTAGGGACATATAGTAAGAATGAAGACAGATAGAATTACAAGAAAAATAATGGAGATGGGACACCTAAAAAAGAAAAAAGAAAGATCTAGGAGGAAATAGATGGATCAGGTAAGAGAAATAGGTAGAGAAAACTCTTAAAAGAAACGATAGCAATGGTAAGAAGTAGAAGAAAGTGGAAAAATGGCTACAAAAAAAATCGAAAGATTCATCCACACCACACCGACCAAAAGGTATAAGGCTATGAAAATAAGAAGAAAAGGAAGAAGAAGAAAAGTAAATGATGGGTGTCTTAACATATGGAATGGAGACCATTTCACTAACCCTCAAATCTGCGACTATGTTAAAAACAAGTGTCTAACCACGAGATTAGGGAACGAACTGGAGTGGAAGATGTCATGGAAAGAGTGACAAGGAATAAATGGAGATGGCAGAAATGGGTAAAATAGACAAAGCACATTTTCAAATCGAGGTCAGGACTACACAAACGAAACACGGGAGATGGGAGGTGGCTACAGGTGGCAAAAGATTAAGAATTACGTGAAAGCAAAAGGAGGAGGTGTATGTTCAGAAGTGAACAACTAAATGCTGAGGAAGAAGAAGAAGAGAAGTCTTTTAAGTTCTTATGACCATTGTTGTTGGCTGCTCTTCGATTTTCGGGTTCTATGCCGTGTAGAAACTATGTATAATACTTGACGTTTTGATCATATTGTTGTGATCTTCTTCAGAAGTTAATAAGTGAAAATTCTACGCAGCAGAGAACCTCAGAATTGAAGAACACCTACAAAATCAATTTATGTGGAACGAAGTCACCCCAAAGTTACTGTAATAGGTCCAAATTTGTAAAATAATAAGGTTAATTCCAGCATCAAGCCATATGGCCTTGAAAAAAATTGCAGAAGTTATCAAGAAACTTGTCACTTACACGTTGACTACCATTGGATATTTCGTATTACCACTGAGATCTATATTAGGTGGTAATTTTAACAAAACCAACGCTTGGAAATTGTCTGTAACGTTGAACTCCAACCGTACGATCGAAGGAAGCGAATTGTTTCCAATGGTATCGATCAAATCTTGATTATCCTCCCACACCATTAATTTCTCGTGATCGGTAGAAAATAGAGATATCTCCGGAAAACCTGGACCGGCACAATTGAAGGCGTAATAAGAATAATCCGTACTGAACTTGGCCGAATTGTACAGGCATTTATCCTTCTTCAAATCGGTCTCAATGTCGCAGGAAAGGCACGTCCTTGTACCATCATTCGTGGATAAGCTGTAGAGATGCTGAACCGCCGGATCGTCTTCGGTATTCGCGAGGTAATATCTGGAAAATTTTCGTTTATCGCGGAAATTGTACCTGGACATTTGGTGACTTACATCGTTGTATCTTTCCAACCCAATATTTCGGTGACCACAAATTTTCCACTAGTTAAAGCTATCACTGGGGAATTCTGGACCCTATTTAACCTTGCGATATGTCTGTACGAACCTGCTTCGTTACCTTGGCTCTGAGATAGTATCAGCAGCAACTGCGTTCCATCATTGGAGAATATTGGGGACGAGAAGGGGTCTAGCCAACCGCCTTCTTGCCTGAGATGTTTGATAATTTGATAATTCGAAGCTGTGGCTGCTGAGGTAGCATCGTATGCCATTATATACGCTTCGTTTTGGACACGATTCATCCAGATGGCGCTGACGACGTTGCTAGTAGCCCACGCTACTGTTGTTATAATTTCTTGGCTACGTCAATAAAAAGATTAGGAAGAATTTAGTGATGCGTTGTTAATTTACCTTAGATCGGGTGGTACTTCAAGGTGTAATGTCTGTGCGGTTTGCGTATCGTAAACGTGTAGGGAGACGTCCGGGTTCCTAGTTCCTGGCTGGAAATTAAAGTTTTAGAATGTCTGGTTTAAGTTACACCTCGTCAAATGTTGTTGTTTCTCTCAAGGTCAGTTGCGCAGTGGACAGATTGTACGTAGAAAGGGAGAGCTCATTTTTTTAGAAACTGTAATAGTGTTTACAACAACGGTACAGTCTAAGGCAAAAGTAATATGCACTATTAATTAGAGGAAATAAGTTCCTTTTAGATAAATATCAAATTATTTCCAACAGAATTATTTCGTGAAGTAGATAATTATAAAACTCAAGCTTGCCTTGAAGAAAAATCACAAAATTACTTTATAATTATTATAATCCTATTTATATACCTATTAAGACCATAAATATATTTTCAATCAATTTTTCGATGTTTGGCTATCAATCCTAATTAAATACATATTATAGTAATAAGCTATAGATACCTACATAATGAACCAAATTTATTCTTGTGTATTCTTTACACTTTTGCCGCGGATTGTACTTTGTCTACTTATCTCACTCGCACACTGTAACATCTCCCTTCCCTGTCATATCACCGACACAGACATTTTAGACGACCTGTACCATATTTGAGGATTTTTCTTAACACATGGGCTGGAAAGTCTAGGGCCTAACACATAGATGACGCTAGTTTTATTGCAGTCACCTTTCTCTCAGTTAGTACTAACCTTCAAAAGACAACTTTTAAAATTTCATGATCTATTCATTAGTTTGTGAGTTATTGTGCTACTTTTGTTATTTTCAAAACAATGGATCAAAAGCAATTTCGTATTTTAATTTTACTCTGCTTCTTGATGGGAAAAATACCGTTCAAGCGAAGCAATGGCTTGGAAAGTGTTATGGGGACTCCGCTCCATCAGAAACAACAATAAATCGTTGGTTTGCTGACTTCAAACGTGGTCGTAGAGACACCGATGATGCAGAACGCAGTGGACGTCCAAATGAGGCGGTAACACCAGAAAACATCAAAAAAATCCACAAAATCGTTTTGAATGATCGAAAAGTGTAGTTGCGTGAGTTAGTCGACATCGTAAAGATATCAAAAGAACGTATTGGCTTTATATTGCATGAGCATTTGACTATGAGAAAGCTCTGTTCAAAGTGGGTGCCGCGTTTGCTCACTGTTGACCAAAAACAAGAACGTGTTGATGATTCTGAGCAGTGTTTGGCCATGTTTAAACGTAACAAACCGGAATTTTTGCGTCGATATGTGACAATGGATGAAACATGGATCCATCACTTCACTCCGGAATCAAAACGATCGTCATCTGAGTGGACAGCAACTAGTGAACCTCGTCCAAAGCGCCCGAAAGCACAACAATCGACTGGAAAGGTTATGGCCTCGGTATTTTGGGATGTGTGTGGTGTAATATTCATCGACTATCTTGAGAAAGGAAATACCATCAACAGTGAATATTATTTAGCGTTATTGGAGCGTTTGAAGGCCGAAATTGCAAAGAAACAACCGCATATGGCAAAGAAAAGAAATTGTTTCATCAAGACAACGCACCGTGTCACAAGTCAATCAAAACAATGGCAAAACTACAATAATTGAACTTCGAATTGCTCCCACATCCACCGTATTCGCTAGATTTGGCGACTACTGGCTGTTCGCAGACCTCAAAAAAATGCTCACCGGTAAGAAATTTCGCACGAATGAAGAGGTTATCGCTGAAACTGAGGCCTATTTTGAGACAAAAGATAAATCGTTCTACAAAAGTGGTATTGAAATGTTAGAGCGGCGCTGGAATGATTGCGTTGCTCTTGATGGAGATTACGTTGATGAATAAAGCTAATTTTGAACCAAAAAAAAACGTGTTTTCTTTGTTAGGCCCCGGACTTTTCAGCCCATGTGTTATATAACTGTGAGGTCTACAGTCGTATCTCCTGTGGAGTTCAAGAACGTGCTAGACTTACCTTGGGATATCGTATTTGCACCGCTCTAGTGTACTGGGAATCCAAGCTTCCGGGTATACCATAATATGGTATCGTCATTATATTGGTGGTATTGTCATTGAATTTCACGTAGGCTAGTTTCTTGCCATCCGGTGAAAACCACAGCGCGTGGTTGGAACCAAATACTTCCTCTGTAAATGAAAAAGTAATAAAGCGTATGGACCATAATTTTCAATAATATTCACGTCTAATAGATGAAATATGAATCTTTACCTTCATATACCCAATCCGGTATACCATTATATACGTGGCCTTCCTTTCCATCATTAGTTATGGCAACACCGGTCGAAACAGCATCAGCTTGATAGTATATATCATTATTCCACACGTAAACTATGGAATTTCCCTCAGGTCCCCAAGCAGCATAATGCAAGGTGACTTCTTCAGCGCCTACTGGTATCTCCCTTTTACTTGAAAGCTCCACAACTGTATATCTCGCTAAATATGTATGACGGTATAACTAGAAATCAAAATTATCCTTCAAAGCCATTGCAATGTGACTATTTCTAAAACGTTACCTTTTGGTAATCATGGCCTATTAACAGGTACTTCTTATCCGGGGATAGTTGATGGTCGAATCCAGTCTTTAAAGCCTAAAACGTAGCAAATTGTAAAGAAAAAGCTGGGGAGACAAATAAGATGTTCCAATAGTTGAACTTACTGCTGACGTATATGATAATACTTCTTCTTTGGATTGGTCTTTTACGTTATATAATACTAAGGATCCGTCTTCGGCTCTATACAGCAAGGTGTCCCCTGGAAAAAATGGGACAATATATCATATCCATTAACAATCTGAATTAACTAGGTTGAATATATTTCTGATAGTGTAAAAATGTTCTTGTACAAAAGGGATGAGAGTTCAGTTTCCAGTAATGTAACATGTGATAGTTAAGATGGTGTTTGAATTAACGAATCTATAGAAATACCATTACTTCCGATGTAATCTTGTAAAATCTGAATTTTTGTTTAATACACTACGACTTCCACGTTATCTATTACTTTTAATTGATCCACTAATGTGTAAAGTAGTGCGCAGCTAAAATCACGCCAGAACAGACATGGCATCCACGTCAAATAAAAGAACATTTTTAAAATTAAGCCATAAAGAGAAAATCATCGGCGAGATTAAAAAAGGTGCGGGACTGACTCAGCTGGCAAAAAAATATGGTATATCTAAAGCGACAATCTGTAAAATTAAGCGATTCAAGTCACAAATTTTACAACGCGTATCAGATACATACGGAGGCTCGGAAAATCGCAGAACTTTAAAAAATGCCCAAGCACCTGGAATGGAAAATCGTCTTATAAATGGTCTTTAAAACAAAGGAATAATCATGTCCCAATTAGCGGTGAATTAATTAATGAGAGAGCAAAATTATCGAATGAAAACCTGAAAGAAACTTCAAATTTTGTAACCAGTGATGGCTGGCTAAAAAGATTTACAAGGAGGTATGGAATTCGACTGCTGTCGATATCTGGTCAAAAATTATCGGCACCATCACAACCAGTGCAGCAGTTTAAGGAAACGTTAATGAACAAAATCGAAGAGCTACATTTAAATGAGGAGCAAATATACAATGCAGATGAAACCAGGTTTTATTACAGTTTTACCAGTTGCATCATATAAAAAATCTGCTCCGGGTAGAAAGGCGGAAAGACAACGCATAACTTTTCTAGCGTGCACTAATGCTAGTGGTACACCCGAAATAAGGCCACTAGTAATAGGAAAGGCAAAAAATCCACGTTCATTTAGAAACTTTAAGAGTCTCCTTGATTATAACTGTTCAAAATTCGCTTGGATGACCAAATTGGCAAAATGGCATATTTTTGGAATGGTTTCACAAGCACGTTGTCCCTCAGATATGGCAATAACACTGTAATAATAAGTAATGTAATATAATGATATATATTCAATTTGTAGGTGAAAGATTTCTTAAGAAAGCAAAATCTTCTAATAGAGGCCGTGTTAATCTTGGATAATGCACCAAGTCATCCTTGAGAGGAATAATTAAGAAGTAACGATAGCTCAATTTTTGTTATGTTCATGCAACCCAACTCCACTTATCCAACCGATGGATCAAAATATAATAAAAATTACTAAATTGTATTATCGAAAATTTGTACTTTCGTTTGCGTTATCAAAAAATCCTAATAACATTTCTGAATCCTCAAAGCAAGTAACTTTACGTGAAGCAATTTTAAATTTAGATATGGCGTGGAATGCCCTTAACCAGCACATAATCAAGAAGTATTGGAAAAATTTGCTTTACTCCCGTGATGATTATGTGACAATGCATCATCGGACGTTCTCAAACTATTGAAAGCAATAAATCTCGATATTGTTTGCACAATTATCGATGTTAGTTTATGGAATAACGATAAAGAGATGTATGATGCACATGAAGAAGAAGATGGGGTGAGTGAAGATGACGACCCTCCAATTGACATAAAAAATACAGTGAGCGACGCGCAAGCTGTTGGAATTTTTAATCAAGCGTTAGATTGGGCTGAAGTAAAAGGACATATTATATTCCGATATTTTACTGCTCCGTAAACTAGGGGCAATGGCATTAGAAAATACCAAACGTAAATTTACGCAAACAAAAATATTTTTGAAATCAATGGAAAATTTATTTGTTAATATTATATGTATTATGTTATTCATTGTTCATAATTTATTTTTTAATAAACATGTATGTTTTCTTTTATGCAATTTCTTCATAAATAAAATAAGGCTCGTTAATGTAAACTTTCAGCAATGTGAACAGTGCTTGGCTAATATCATTCATATAATCGAACATCTACTGTAATTTATGGTACTGAGCAATATCGAGAAGCTGAACTCCAATTTTTATTTCAAAGCTATCGGTGGGGATAGTGACATGTTTAAAAAAGCAGACTTTTTCTTTAACAATTAATCAACTATTTCCAATCTACGTGTGCTTCCATAGAGCGTAGTGTTTCATGTTTAAAAAGAATAAACACATACATATTTGCGCAGTACCATTGCAAAGCACAGACATACAAATTTGTCAAAAATTTCAATTAAAAAAGAACTGCTGAATGATTTGTTGGATAACCGACCTTTTTATAATGACATAGTCGATACATTTGCCGCATTAAAAATAGAAGAAATGAACTCATGTTCAAGAAATCGTTCCACCTGTAATTACACCAATAGTAAGTTTTAACCACAATCGGTATTAATTTCGCCTTTAATATTGACTACATATACATTAATTTTTCTAAGAAGAGTGGGGGGAGATGGATTTTCCCGACATTGATACACCTATTATTGAACTGACGAGCCGCCACTGTAAGTGATACCTTTTATAAAGCGATCGGTCGCTGGAATTGACGTCATGTATTCCCGAGTACCGATCCCTAGCGATGTCTACGAATTCAGATTTGTCTTTTACTCTCGCGCAATTACAAAAAGTAAAAAAGAAGTTTTTATTTACCTGAAACCCAGCTAGCATTGAATCCTTTAGGATTGAGCTTTCCGTCGAGAAAATCTTGCAGGGATAATACCGATTCATTTTCTTCCGGATATTCGTTTGACGGCCACGATGTTGTTGTCAATACTACAACCACCGACGCCACTAAAGCGAGAAAAACTATAGCTCCAACAATTCCCAATATTATGACTCGTTTCTTCTTTTTGGCCTTCGTGATTATTAAATCCTGAAACAATAGGAAACAGTTTAATTAACTGGCATCGAATAAAAGAATTGAGGTAGAAAAACAAACAACTTACTAATTGATCCTTATACCTAACAGCGACCATTTTCAGTCGATATCTCGATATAAAACAATTCTACAATCAATGAAGGCTAGTGTTGGACACAATTAAATTTGTAAGTTTAATAACGTGTGGTCAAATTGGTGTCACGCCATGCAGACAATATCGGGAGGCGATGTCTTTATTCTTTTCGCTTTCAATTGAATCGTTTGGTACGCATCAGTGGAAGTTTTATCATAAATGGAGTGAAGGAACGTTTAATATGATAAATAAAAGAGAAAAATAGTTACTTCGTCATTGTTTGATGTGTAAATAAAGCAGAGTTATGTAGGATACGCAATTAGATAACAATACGGTCAGATTATGCGGTTTACCATTCTTTGTTTATATTTTGTATAGAACAATTATATAAATAAGAGTCTATTTTACATATTTATAATATTCTAGTCTTTTAAATTCATTTGTTTTCTATTTTTAAAACAGAATTAGAATCTTTATTAAATGATAATTGCAACAGAACAGAGAAAGTTGTACAAAGACGGGTAGAATTTTTAACTCCACTCAATGAATAAAGTTGTACATTTTTTTTTTATTAAACTGCTAATATTTCGCCATAATTTAGTAGCATCATCAGAGCTGAAAGGTTACAATAGTTTTAAAATAAGGCAAATACAGAAAATAAAAATGATAATACCGGAAATAATAGTATACGTGCTAAGTTAAATATTATACAATAACACATAGGCTGAAAAGTCCCGGGTCTAACACATAGATGACGCTAGTTTTATTGCAGTCACCTTTCTCTCAGTACTAACCTTCAAAAGACAGCTGTTAAAATTTCATGATATTCTATTCATTACTCTGTGAGTTATTGTGCTAAGAGTTACGCTACTTTTGTTATTTTCAAAACAATGGATCAAAAGCAATTTCGTGTTTTAATTTTACACTGCTTCTTGATGGGAAAAAATACCGTTCAAGCGAAGCAATGGCTTGGAAAGTGTTATGGGGACTCCGCTCCATCAGAAACAACAATAAAACGTTGGTTTGCTGACTTCAAACGTGGTCGTAGAGACACCGATGATGCAGAACGCAGTGGACGTCCAAATGAGGCGGTAACACAAGAGAATATAAAAAAAATCCACAAAATCGTTTTGAATGATCGAAAAGTGAAGATGCGTGAGTTAGCTGACATCGTAAAGATATCAAAAGATCGTATTGGCTTTATATTGCATGAGCATTTGACTATGAGAAAGCTATGTTCAAAGTGGGTGCCGCGTTTGCTCACTGTTGACCAAAAACAAGAACGTGTTGATGATTCTGAGCAGTGTTTGGCCATGTTTAAACGTAACGAAGCGGAATTTTTGCGTCGATATGTGACAATGGATGAAACATGGAACCATCACTTCACTCCGGAATCAAAACGATCGTCATCTGAGTGGACAGCAACTGGTGAACCTCGTCCGAAGCGCCCGAAAGCACAACAATCGTCTGGAAAGGTTATGGTCTCAGTATTTTGGGATGTGCGTGGTGTAATATTCATCGACTATCTTGAGAAAGGAAATACCATCAACAGTGAATATTATATAGCGTTATTGGAGCGTTTGAAGGCCGAAATTCCAAAGAAACGACCGCATATGGCAAGGAAAAAAATGTTGTTTCATCAAGACAACGCACCGTGTCACAAGTCAATCAAAACAATGGCAAAACAGCATGAATTGAACTTCGAATTGCTCCCACGTCGTAAAAATTGATAAAATCGAATTTCATGCAGTGATAAAATAAAACACTTCTGGATGGCTGGGAAAACGGCCATGGAAATTCTAAATATTTTACTAGAGGTTCATGGCGGATGTACTCCAACATTTTCGACCATCAGCTTTTGGGTGAGTGAGTTCAAATGTGACCGCACAAGCACAAGTGACGAACCACGCAGTGAACGCTCAGAAACCGCTACCAACGATGAAACGATCGACAAGATTCATGATGTCGTGTTAGCCGATCGCCGATTGAGGTTGAAAGAGATAGCAGAGACAACAGATATCTCAGAAGAACACGTTAGCCATATCCTACACGAAATTTTGGGTATAAAAAAGTTTTCGGCGTGGTGGGTACCGCGTTTGCTCACACCGAAGCTAAAACGAAATCGAGTGACCGTTTCGGAGGAGTGTCTGACGTGGATTCAACGCAATTCAAGTGATTTCTTCATGCGTTTCGTAACCGTGGATGAGACTTGAATCCACCACTACATCCCGGAGACCAAGGAATAGTCATCCTCCATATTCACTGGATCTTGGCCCCAGCGACTTTTTCCTATTCCCAAACCTGAAAAAATCAGTGGGAGGAAAGAGATTTGCCTCAAATGAGGAGGTCATCGCTGCTACAGAGCACCGTTTGAAAAAGTGTATAGATCTTCGAGGAGACTACATCGAAAAATAAAAATAAAAAACCACACCATTTACGCGTTTTTCTATTGTCGATTCCGGAACCATTTCAGGTGGCCCTCGTAAACCGTTCTATGACATCATTGATTTTTGCGGGTTGGTAATCCTGGACGACATAAGTTATAAAATAGACGTTGACACTACACTGGAATTTTTGAATATCCACCACACTCACGCGTCACAATACGTTGATGTTTAACCGTCCATACTCGAAGACCAGAAAGAATTTATTGAGGAAGAAGAAACGTCGTGTTTAGATGAATCTCCAGCAACTGTTATTTTAGACTAGAAAGAAAATCCTGTTAATTACCGAAAATGTAGTAAGAAAAGTCGTTTATCTATTATCGACAGTGTAGAGCATATATAGGAAATTCCAAACAATGTCAATGCTTCATCTTTCAGCAACGAAAGTTTTGGGAATTAACGTCTGAACACAAAGGATCGTTTTGACGAATGTTCTCGCAAAAAGTGTTTGCTCGTACATTTAGCATTTGATGGTTTTTATAGTGGAAACTCTTGATTTCTTTTTTAAGAAATTTGGCTATTGAGCTTTTACTTACACGAAACACTTTAGCAAATCTTCCTGAATTAAAAGTAATTTCCTATTCTATCAGCTGTTTTCCTTTTCTTGTTTTGCAACTGACCCTGTGGTATCAGACTTAGTTGCCATTCTTGATATTATCGCAAGGTTAAGGCTGGGATGGCTAAGGTATGTGACATGAAACTTGTCTTAAAAGTTACATCATTTATCTAACTTGGTTTGTGCATTTGACAATTAAGAGGATTTAATATGACATATAATGTTATATCTTTAAATAGACGTTTTAATGCATTACTATCAAATACTCGCAACAACAATAAGTAACTATAGAAATGGTTGATTGTAAATTACGAGATAAAATAAATTCTCTGCATCTACTGGAAAATTAGCTGTCGGTACGCAACGGTCGTATAAATCAGAATAATCTACGATCAGAACGCCAACAATGTGTAGTACGTGTGTAGCACAAATGATATCAAATAGAACAAGAAATTTCTTACGATCAAATTTGCTACACATCAATAGCTGGGGCAACGCAAATGAAGCAGATACTGAGCAGAACAAAGTACATGTCTCTTATACAGCATTCGGAAAGAACTTATTGCATTGCCTCTCCTAATTGCATCTAACGAGATCGTACTGTATTAATAGGGATTTACTTTTTCCCTATATCAATTTTACACGAAATGTAATTAATTACCATTCATTTTATACTCACTTAAGACTTCTAAAAGAAGATATAAAATTTGAATCAAATTGTATTATACATTTAATTTAATTTTTAAATATATTCATTATAGTTGTCAAATATAAATCATATTTGACAACTATAATAACCTACACTTCAAAAGGATCGGAGTAAAGGTTGGTTAGGAATTTAGCAACATGGGTATGAAGCTATAACGGTATTGGTGATGACGTACCTCATCTATTACTGTTAGATCATTAGCTTATAGTTATAGTCCCAAGTTAAATATACCGTATGTTCCTTTGAAAAATTTCCACCCTAAATCTTTGGAAATCGGGAAATTTACCGACTCAGTCGGTAACACGGTTGACAATAGGATCCGCGTATTCTTGAAACGCTGCGTTCCGAATAATTATTAATTTGTATGGTATGGAGTTTACTGCGATACTTATGAATTATACAACCACACAGTACTGGCAACCGTTGTGGGTAAATCAACTTTTGTATACAACGTTGTCTCCCTCGATAATATTTCTTACGTGTTTCAGAAAATTTTTCATAGATTTCCAGATAATTTAGGGTGAAGTTTTCAAATGAACACACTCTATATGTGTATCTATACATATGTTAATAAACACTACATCGTTTCTATTGAAACTCTAATGTGACAATAAAAATAATACGGCAACATTAACGTTCTTGTTATTCTCCTTTCTGTCCTTGTTCTTTTCGCTTCGTATACATATTTCATAAATTTCACCGTATCAAGTGATAAACAGGTTCATGTAATATATTAGGTAAAATACACATTGTAAAGTATATAACATATATATTGTTTTGAACCAATTACTTAGATGTTTATTTATATTTTTCGGCCATTTTCGTAATAGGCTTTTAAACTAATCAAATGAGTAACGGACAGAGACGTCTTGTGCCCACAGAGCTGGTTTAATTGATATATGTACCTTCGGCCATGTGTACATAGTTTAGAAGCATATTTTTGTTGTGATCAATCAGTGACAAGTTCATTATCGAACGACTTGTGAGGTTTTGTATAGACTTTACATCCAGATGCAATTTAAAAGTAGTAATTTTGATTACAAGTAGTAGGATATCAAATTTTGTGAATCCATTGAGTCTAGATATTACATCTAGTACGTTAAAATACTTAGTAACACTCAATATCTCGATAAACTGTGTTAAGGTATAAAACGTTATAACCTACATCATTAAAAAAATAATTTTATATATTCTAGTAGTAATTGATTTATTTTGTGATGATGGTCGCCAATTTTGTAATAAGTGATTCATTATGGTCATTAGTACGTGAAACTAATTGGGTATCAACTGCCAATGAGTAATTGTGTTTTAATTAATCAGCATGGTAATTCAATAAGCAATTATAATTCCAAATGCATGGATCGTGTCATGACTTATTAATTATACTTGGAATTGATTGAGCGGAAAAAAATAAACGCGACATGAATTGGAAAATTCTTCCATTTCACGAAGGAATTTTTGTACTACATATTTAAACTGAGATATTGTTACCTTCTCAATAAATACCAGGTGTGCGCATAATTTTTTTTCGGTTTAACTAAGAGATGGCATGTTATTTTGTTCGTATGACATTTAAACTACAAACACACCCAAGTTGAGCCCGCTAGTAACTAGCGTCTTTGCTCTATCGTTCAGTGATCATGTCGAGTTTTGTGCCTGCAAAAAAAATAATTACATTACTTTTCTCATTTAATCAAAAGAATAAAGTCATCGTTTGCTGGTAGAAACATATGGTGAACACATTCCATCGATTAGAACGTGTGAGACATGGTTTCGACGATTTAAAGGTGGTGATTTTAATGTGATACACAGTGAGCGCTTTGGTAGATCACAAAAATGCGAAGACGGGCAATTGCATGAGTTATTGGATGATGATCCAACTCAAATTCAACGGCAATTAGCGGAAACATTACATGTGTCACAGGAAACAATCAGCAAACGTTTACGAATGATGGGGAGGATGAATAGGCTCGGTAAATGGGTCCTACACGATTTGAATGAATGTCAAATAGAAAATCGCGAAGTTATCTGCGAAATGCTGCTTCAACGCGACGAAAGGAAACAATTTTTATATCGAATTGTAACGAGCGACAACAAATGGATTTATTTTGAAAACCCGAAGCGGTCCTTCAACACCAAGTTCAAATCGCTTCGCCAAGAAGACCATGCTCTGTGTTTGGTGGGACCAGAGCGGTATTGTGTATTATGAACACTTGAAGCCTGACTAAACCGCTAATACATAACGCTATTGCCAACAAATGATCAATGTAAGCCACGCATTAATCGAAAGACGAGCGGAATGGACTAGAAGACATGGTAAAGTGATTTCGTCACATGACAATGCGCCTTCTCACACAGCAAAACCAGTGAAAGACACTTTGAAATCGCTTGGATGGGACATTCTTCCGCATCCGCCGTACTGCCCAGACCTGGCGCTATCTGACTATCACCTCTTCGCACTAATGGACCACACGCTCGCGCAGCAGCACTTCAGAAATTTCGAGGAAGTTGGAAAATAGCTCGACGATTGGTTTGCCGCAAAAGACAAGCAGTTTTTCTAGCATGGTATCCCTAAATTATCTGAAAGACGGGTGAAATGTGTAAAAGCCGATGGAAGAAAAGGAGCTATAGGTTAATGTGATAGACAGGGATAAAATAAGTAAGTTTATTGCAATATTTTCCAAGCAAACGAATGTTATTTTCGTTGCCTTTTTATATATTTTTTTTCTGATTGGATATGAAGTATTCCAAAATGGCGATTTCCATGTATGCGTCGTCAATAATAAGTTTATGTTACTAAATTTTTGCCTCGACAGATCCGTTTTCAAATTTCTGTATTTTCATGCAACATTGTTGAGTGAAGGTTTCTGCTTTTGTGGATACCGAGCAGCAAAGGTATTGCTAGTTCGTGAGATCACCTTACTTCATACATAATAAACAAATTTAAATAATAATCGTTCGTATAATTTAAACAAGTCGACTTTGTTTATAATTGTAAATTGAGATTACATCAATGCTGAATTATTTCCTTGTTAGGTAATGTAAATACAAAGCGATGAAATAAATTTCGCGTCGAAGTGAGCCTTGGATATCAAATATCTGTCTGAGATTACTACTCATTATCTTCTGTCATTATTTTTTTGGTTATCTTACTTAAATGTGAAATCATAATAAAATCATCAAATGAAATATGTTTATTGACATTTTCGAATCTTCTTTTACACTAGAAAGCAATGCTTAGCATCATCAGTTTCATTAAAACACTCTATAATTCTGTATAGAAGATGTGCGATTCGCTATTTGGACCTTATAAATGCAATGTTTTGAAAATGGCCATAGGAACATGTCGCAAGGTGTAGTATAACAAGATCTTGACGGAAATTCATTTTCAATGTTTAAGAGAGAAAATCATGTTATATCGCCAAAGAGGTCAAGTAGGTTATTGTCGAAATTGTTTAAGAACCATTGACAAAATCTTCTTCCAGAAGAAAATGAACTGTATGACAAGTGCCAAAATAATGCGGCAGTTAGTTGAGATAAAACTCGGATGGAGGTTCCTGATGCATTATCCATAACTTCCCTTACATTATTAGCAAGCTCTACCGCTTAGTTCTTTTCGCTTCACGCACTCTGTTTCTCTAAACACTTTGATGGTATGTTAAATTCCAAGTTTTAAAATTCGTTTTGAACGCAGTTTCCAAGAGAGTATAGCCGTTGTCCATCACGTCCATTACGAAAATATGATTCAACCAACAACACCAGCGGAGAAAATCATTTCAAAATTGAAAGACTTCAAATCTAAATATATTTTGACAACCATATAATTGAACTGTCAGTAAATGACATGCAAATATAAAGTAACAGATACTCTACGTTTTTATACTACTTGACGCGAAATAAAATATAGGGAATATATGTGTTATAAACAATGCTTCTTGTGACATGACAGAGTCCTGCTGTTTGACCTTACCCTTCTCCACCGCAGCTCATGGACTGCTAAACCAGAGAGGGTGCCCACAAATAGTACATAGGGTAATTGCACATGTGAAGGATTCTTCAGGCTTACCATAACGTATTAAAAAACACATCGAAAATTTTGGGAAACCGTACCTGCTTGTTTCGTTGTGTTGAAACTGGCAGGCAAGTGTATTATTCTTGCGATACTAGATAGCGCGAGAATGCTCACTGGAGCTGTATGTTTAGATATCGTGATAGTAGCAGAGAGGAAATTGCAATGTGTTGACCGAAGAATCTCTGTAAAATACGCCGATGACACTGGGTAGGTAGGAACATGCATTTTTTGTCTTCTCACGTTGTTTTTCCTGTGAATAACTCCACCAATACCGTGACTAGTTGTATTTAGCAGCATTATTATATTTGGTATCATCTGAGAATGTTCTAAAAGTTTTGCCAATTTTGGTCAGAAAATGGTTACCGTATTATACTACTTACAAATGTTCAGTCATAATTCCAGTGGTATTCTAAGTATTCTCTCGCAAACTTAAGCGGTAAGTTTCCTTATTTTCCGTCCATTATTTTTAGTTAATCTTAGTTTTATTTGTGTCCATGTATCATTTACTATATATTTTTAAAGTGGCGCATAAGCTCATCGTAGAATCAAATGCAAATTTCTCTTTATACTATAAACTTCGGTAGTTAATTAACAGCTGCAGTATATTAGAAATTCATGTCGTCTAATGGTTTCAGCTAGGTATTTGCCTTACATACATATTTTATATTTGTACACGCACGTCTTATTCATATGTAAAGTAACATACGCAACGTGATGCATACATATATATTATGTTGTCGTTAAAAAGTTAATGGTTATGCCAAACATGTTCCGACGACTAAAAATTTGCATACCTTTTGTACGTGTCAAACTTTTGCTTCTTGCTCTGCACATCCCGCTACCGATAAGTACGTCGATGAAAAGTACTCGTTTCACTTTAGGAAAAGTGTTTTCTTTCCGGTTCGCTAACTAGTTTAACTTGTAGTGAAAGTAATAAAGGAAAAAAAAAGTTTTTTATTAAAATTTTTGGCCATCGATTTTAGACAGTTTGCCATCTTCGGGCCAAACATTAACTTAGAATTAAAAAAAACTATATACTACTATCCCAAATTTGGACATTAAAAGAAGTATGAAAATCTTTGAAAATTTGGGGAACATGTACACTACCGTCCATAAGTTTGGAAGCACTAACATGAAATTCCTTTAAAATAATACAACTGATAGGAATATCGTGAAATCGTTAATCCCTATTATAAATTATTGCGTGAACATGTAAAATTGTTTCACATAATCCGTCAAGTTCAAACATTTAGGTACAAATTTCACCAGAATACATTTTATTGATGTTTTCCAAAAAACTGCAAAAATTATTAAGGGTCAAACGGTGTAGTAGTACTTCGGTAATCGTTTAGTGCATGTGGTAAAGGTGTTAATCCATAGTGTCTTATTGCTTCCCTATGCGGAATTAGTTTTTGCAATTGTAAAAATTTGGTAAAGTACTGAGCGTAAAAAAAGAAAAACGTAAACAATTGACTATGGAACAACGTAGGAATATTTGTACTTTTCGCGACGAAGGATATACCAAAAGAGAAATTGTTCTAATGTTAAGGATTTCACCCAAAAGCATTACACTTTGACCTGGAGAAGAAAGACAGGGCAAAATCGTGATATAAGACGAAGTTGGTGGCCATGGGTGACTTCTGGAGCTGAAGATAGATTTATAGTAACGACTTCGAAACGAGATCGACGTCTAACGGTACCGGATATCGCAACGCGCGTTAATACACAACGACGAACAAATGTTTTTGCTACTACCTGCAAGAGGCGATTATAGCCAACAGGTTTAAGGGGATGTATCGGCCGCCAAAAAACTGTTTTTAAAACTGGTGCATAAAGAGAAACGATTAACATGGGCAAGAGAGTATGCAAACTGGTCATTGGATGATTGGAACGCAGTTTTATAGACCGACGAGTCCAAATTTCAGTTATTTGATACGCAACGGAGAGTTTTTGTTCGTCGACAACCAGGGGAAAAAGCTAATGCGCCATGCTTAGTGCCGTCCGGCAAACACGGAGGAGCTGGTATTATGGTCTGGAATTGTTTTGCTGGAACAACTACGTGCGGTTTAATGGAAATTAGTGATGCGGAGAAAGAAATTCCGCGTTCCTCTTCCACCAAGACAATGACTATAAACCTGTACACTTACGTTACAATACAATTTATTTTATAAATGTCAAGAAATGAACATAAAAATGTTCCTTAAATTATCATCGGATTTCAATTTGAATCGCTGCCTTCGGTATTTCATTTAATTCAGACTTCAATAGGTAATTTTTCTTTTCCGAGAATTAATCAAATGACTCTAACGAACATAAAGTGATCTGTGTTATTGCTTTGGCGTGTTGTCGATGACCCTAAGTGTCAATTTATCATTAAAGGAATTGATTGATGTGTCTTTCCGTAGTGTCATCTCGCGGTATTATTTAGCGATTCAAATATTGATTGCAGAAAATACGTATAATATTTACATTTCTATAAACCTATGGAAATTACCTTGATTTTAACACTTGATAAATTGTGAAGAAATATTTATTATTTTTTACTTCAAAATAATACATGAGTGATCTTTTCCTTCTTTGTTGTGAATATAAGTTTTTGGCCACTTATCTTTTTTTACTTTAATTTTTCGTTATGAATACTGCAAATAACGAGACCAGATATAAACACCCTCACATTAACACATGGGCTGAAAAGTCCCGGGCCTAACACATAGATGACGCTAGTTTTATTGCAGTCACCTTCCTCACAGTTAGTACTAACCTTCAAAAGACAGCTGTTAAAATTTCATGATATTCTATTCATTAGTTTGTGAGTTATTGTGCTAAGAGTCACGCTACTTTTGTTATTTTCAAAACAATGGATCAAAAGCAATTTCGTGTTTTAATTTTACACTGCTTCTTGATGGGAAAAAAGACCGTTCAAGCGAAGCAATGGTTTGAAAAGTGTTATGGGGACTCCGCTCTATCAGAAACAACAATAAAACGTTGGTTTGCTGACTTCAAACGTGGTCGTAGAGACACCGATGATGCTGATCGCAGTGGACGTCCAAATGAGGCGGTAACACCAAAACACATCAAAAAAATCCACAAAATTGTTTTGAATGATCGAAAAGTGAAGATGCGTGAGTTAGCTGACGTCGTAAAAACATCAAAAGAACGTATTGGCTTTATATTGCATGAGCATTTGACTATGAGAAAGCTCTGTTCAAAGTGGGTGCCGCGTTTGCTCACTGCTGATCAAAAACAAGAACGTGTTGATGATTCTGAAGAGTGTTTGGCCATGTTTAAACGCAACAAACCGGAATTTTCGCGTCCATATGTGACAATGGATGAAACATGGATCCATCATTTCACTCCGGAATCAAAACGATCGTCGTCTGAGTGGACAGCAACCGGTGAACCTCGTCCAAAGCGCCCGAAAGCACAACAATCGGCTGGAAAGGTTATGGCCTCGGTATTTTGGGATGTGCGTGGTGAAATGTTCATCGACTATCTTGAGAAAGGAAATACCATCAACAGTGAATATTATATAGCGTTATTGGAGCGTTTGAAGGCCGAGATTGCAAAGAAACGACCGCATATGGCAAAGAAAACAAATTTGTTTCATCAAGACAACACACCGTGTCACAAGTCAATCAAAACAATGGCAAAACTACATGAATTGAACTTCGAATTGCTCCCACATCCACCGTATTCGCCAGATTTGGCTTCCAGCGACTACTGGCTGTTCGCGGACCTCAAAAAAATGCTCGCCGGTAAGAAATTTCGCACGGATGAAGAGGTTATCGCTGAAACTGAGGCCTATTTTGGGGCAAAAGGTAAATCGTTCTACAAAAGTGGTATTGAAATGTTAGAGCGGCGCTGGAATGATTGCGTTGCTCTTGATGGAGATTACGTTGATGAATAAAGCTAATTTTGAACCAAACCAACCGTGTTTTCTTTGTTAGGCCCGGGACTTTTCAGCCCATGTTGTATGAGTAAGTCTGATAAGTATAGACCCTATTAGTAGGTTCTTAGAAATAAAAAATAATTTTAGCTATACCTAAGCTATAAGAGTATCCATCCTGTTAATGAGTTTTTCTTGAAATTTTGACGCACTATAGTTAACTGCTTTATCACATTTTATGATCCGAGGATTCCGAGTTCTCTTTGTACCATAGCACTGTAATCTGTTTTAGTTCGAAATTTACTGTTGTTCAGAACTCACACAAGCGACTTGTTACCTGCGATTTTTGATATTTGTTAGTTATTATGGCGCAAACTAAAGAGTTGTCCGTACAGATGTGTGTCTTAATTGTTAATTACCATAGCATGAGTAAAAGTAATCAACAAATTACATAAATCGAGATTTTACTGTCGCAATGACAAGGATGGCGAAGTTTTCAATCACATTATCACTGGTAATGAGACTTGAATATCAACGTTTTATACCAGAAACAAATCTCCAATCAATGCAATGGCACCGTCTGCAATCTCCAACGAATTCCAAAAAAAAAAACAAAACTAATTTTGAGCCCCAGAAAAATTATGTTTTGGGCTCGTAAGTAGGTCCTGCTCAACGACTACGTGTCCAGAGGGGAGACCATAAATACGGAGCCCTAGTGTCAGACGCTTCAACGACTTCGCTGAATTATTCGAAACAAGCGACGCAATAATGTTAAGCAGTGGTCATCCTCCAGTTTCGGTGGGAAATTTTCATCCACCATACAGTCCGGACTTTCAAGTGATTTTTACTTATACCTCAAACTGAAAGATTTTTTGAGTGCACAGTGCTACGGATGTTATAATTAACTTAAAGAAGCCGTCAATCGGTAGCGGCAACTAAATATGCAGAAGGGATAGAAAAGTTGTTAAACCGGTACGACAAGTGCTTAAATTTGAACAGTGACCCAGTAGAAAAGTAAAGTATCTAATTTTATGTAAAATACACTTTCGTTTAATTATATCTAATAAATATTTTTATAGAAAAAACGTTCTATACTTTCCGGATGGCCCTCGTATTGTCAATTATATGTATATGTGGTACATAGTCAATGCTTTGTACTACATTAAAATAGTTTTAGGTTTTCGTATAAAGATGTGTATCTACTTTAATTAATAAAATTTAATTAATAAAAGACCAGAACCCAACAATTATATAACGGCCAATACTGTTTCTCTTCTTGATGGCCGTTATTGACAGGTTTTACTGTAGTATATTGCAATTATACGGAAAAAAATTTAGATAATTCGTTAAATTGATATTTATTCACTATGATTCACAAAAAATACGCTTTTTCGATTCCAAATTTAGGAAAACAAGATCTAATAGATCATTTTATCACTCTTTGTAAATTGATTTACTTCCTGTTATCTAATTTTCTCAATACTCTGGTATAACGCATGGGCTGAAAAGTCCCGGGCCTAACAAAGAAAACACGGTTTTTTTAGTTCAAAATTAGCTTTATTCATCAACGTAATCTCCATCAAGAGCAACGCAATCATTCCAGTGCCGCTCTAACATTTCAATACCACTTTTGTAGAACGATTTATCTTTTGCCTCAAAATAGGCCTCAGTTTCAGCGATAACCTCTTCATTCGTGCGAAATTTCTTACCGGCGAGCATTCTTTTGAGGTCTGCGAACAGCCAGTAATCGCTGGGAGCCAAATCTGGCGAATACGGTGGTTGTGGGAGCAATTCGAAGTTCAATTCATGTAGTTTTGCCATTGTTTTGATTGATTTGTGACACGGTGCGTTGTCTTGATGAAACAAATTTTTTTTCTTTGCTATATGCGGTCGTTTCTTTGCAATTTCGGCCTTCAAACGCTCCAATAACGCTATATAATATTCACTGTTGATGGTATTTCCTTTCTCAAGATAGTCGATGAATATTACACCACGCACATCCCAAAATACCGAGGCCATAACGTTTCCAGCCGATTGTTGTGTTTTCGGGCGCTTTGGACGAGGTTCACCAGTTGCTGTCCACTCAGATGATTTTTTTTGATTCCGGAGTGAAGTGATGGATTCATGTTTCATCCATTGTCACATATCGACGCAAAAATTCCGGTTTGTTACGTTTAAATATGGCCAAACACTGCTCAGAATCATCAACACGATCTTGTTTTTTGGCCAACAGTGAGCAAACGCGGCACCCACTTTGAACAGAGCTTTCTCATAGTCAAATGCTCATGCAATATAAAGCCAATACGTTCTTTTGATATCTTTACGATGTCAGCTAACTTACGCAACTTCACTTTTCGATCATTCACAACGATTTTGTGGATTTTTTTGATGTTTTCTGGTGTTACCGCCTCATTTGGACGTCCACTGCGTTCTGCATCATCGGTGTCTCTACGACCACGTTTGAAGTCAGCAAACCAACGTTTTATTGTTGTTTCTGATGGAGCGGAGTCCCCTTAACACTTTTCGAGTCATTGCTTCGCTTGAATGGTATTTTTTCCCATCAAGAAGCAGTGTAAAATTAAAAGACGAAATTGTTTTTGATCCATTGTTTTGAGAATAACAAAAGTAGCGTGACTCTTAGCACAATAACTCACAAACTAATGAATACAATATCATGAAATTTTAACAGCTGTCTTTTGAAGGTTAGTACTAACTGAGAGAAAGGTGACTGCAATAAAACTAGCATCTATGTGTTAGGCCCGGGACTTTTCAGCCTATGTGTTAAGATGACAATTAAAACTTTTAAAATACATCGCCAGTTATTATAACGAATTTACTTTACCAAACTGAATTTTCTAACCTTTTTCCCAAAAACTAGTCAGTGTTTCTATAGTCAAACGTCGCCTACAGAGAGCCGAGCTCCATGGACGTATTGCGATGAAAAAGCCATTACTACGCAAACAAAACAAGCAAGAGCGACTTAAATGGGCTCGTGAACACCAACACTGCACCATAGAAGAGTAGAACAACGTCCTATGGACGGATGAGTCCAAATTTGAGCTGTTCGGAACGCGAAGACGCATATTTGTAAGAAGATCTGTGGGTGAACGTGCCAGAGAAGAGTGTATTGCTGCTACCGTGAAGCATGGTGGAGGTTCTATCATCATTTGGGGCTGTTTTGCTGGCACTAGTGTAGGGAACATTGTGAAAATTGGCGGTATATTAAAAAGAGAAGGCTACCGCGAAATTTTGGAGAACCACGCAATACCTTCCGGAATTCGACTTTCGGGTCAAAATTTTATCTTCCAGCAATAATGACCCAAAACATTCCTCTAAATTACGTAAAGACTATTTACGCCATTTAGAAGAGGAAGGAACTCCCAAAATTATGGAATGGCCTCCCCAGAGCCCCGACTTGAATCCAATCGGGTTACTATGAGAAGAACTAGATCGGGAAGTACGGAAATCGGCTCCGTCATTAGCTACCGACGCGTGGAACAAATTGCAATCGAGTTGGACCTCAATAACACAAGAAACTCCGGCAAAACTTATTGCGAGAATGCCTCGATTGTGTGCTGCAATTATTAAATCAAGAGGATGAAAGCAAAATTTAAATTAAACGTTTTAATTTTCGCATTTATTTAATATATTTTTATTCATGTACGTGTATCTGTACATAAAAAATAAATATTATAAACATTTTTGCTGAGTTTTTATACATTTTTGCTGTCAGTGAGAGTGCCTAAACACTTTTGAGCGGTAGTGTATACTACCCCCGAGGACCTTTTGTGTTCGATTGTAAATGAGGTTAACGTGCTACTAAGTTATTAGTTAGCGTGAAGTTGTAAATTATGTTCCTCATTTTTTTTGTTTAGAATTTGGAAACAATCACGAAATATAAGATGGTGGTTTGATACGGTTTGAATGAAATACGTCAGGCGACGGATTAGTTCTACAATTGCCCATGACATTAAGTAACTAATCTTTCTTAAGAATAACTGGCAAATGATTTTGAAAAATATACGAAAATCTATAAGATTACAAAATAAATAAAGCGAAACCACAACCTTTCACATTCTTGACACTCTTTACCTTTGCTCTGAATTAAAATTTAACGAATTTTATTCATTACGAAGGTTATTTCCCTCATTAACCTTGAAAAAAAAAAGAAATAAAGTTTGCGCAGAGCTATCTAATCTAAACCCAGAGTATAAACGTATGTATAACTGATCTAGATTGCTGTAAATACAATAAAACGAAAGAAGGGGAAGTAGTGAATGTCATGGTGTTGAGATTAAGAGTAAGTGATACACTTCGAAAAAGAAATTCAAGGTCTTTTTCGTTATAATTAGAACACTAAGGTTTCAGTATCGTTTCGTACGAAACATTGAGATCTTCCACGAATTAATTCGGAATTCTAAACATTCATTCGAACGAAAAAAAGAAAGGATTCCGTATTGAACATGCAAATGTTTTGAGTAAATAGCGTAAGAACCAGCGTTACCTTTTTAGTTATTTAAGGAAAGGAACGACTAGTGTTTTAGTGGTTTTCTTATTTGCGTTAAATGAGTAAGAGTGTTTGAAAGTTGTAGCAAATATAATTGTTTATTCGCTTTCATATTCCGATGCACTTTTACGGCAAATATGGTCAATAAACGCATATGTTTACATTTTCACTTTAAAACTGATTGAGTGGTATTGTATTAAAGAATTTATTGTCTGTTCTTGATTAACTGATGGAGTTTGATGTCTTTAACACTTTAGTTCGACATGAACAAAAGCAGATATTTTTGGAATCTTATTCTACGTATTTTATTATTATTATTAATACTTTATTTCTCTTCCTGTATGACATTGTCATAGTACAGAGTACAATCAACTACTACGTTCAAATAAAATGAAAAGTGTACAGTCAGAGAAGTGTTTTCTTCCATTAAGAAATTAGAATTTCTCTCTATTCATGTAAATAGTTTTTTCTACAAGAACAAAAAAATATATAATATCAGAAAATAATATTCATAAAATTATATTTACATCAAATAGATATTTTTTTGGGGTTAGAAAATCAATTAAATGCAAGACAGAGAAATGCGCATTCGAAGTAAATTGTTTCGTCTTAAGTTAAGAAAATGTTCAATGACATTGCAATTAAGAAAAGTAATTTAATTTATAAATTAATTTCGAGATAGGTATTTGGCAATATTACTCTTATGAGAGTAGCTCTATAAATAAAAGTTAAACAAAACAACCGAAACAACGGAAATGTAATCAGTTGCTTGCACTATAGATTTAGTGCTTTCTTTTGCAAAAATTATTATAATAATGCCAAACGTGTAATGGGTTCTCTCTTTTGTTAATAACGTAAGATTTTTGTCTAATAATGCTATATGTAGTCTAAGAAAAACAGTATTCAAATTACCCCGCACCTACATGAAGTGCAATTGCAGCAGGTGTTTTTAAATCAATAAATTTATTCACAAACCTGTTTATTTTTGTAACAAAAAAAAATAGAGAAATAACAAGATTATAAAATAAATGAAATTAAAACATTACAAAACACTGAATTTGAAAAACGTGCAACAATTGCTTAAATCATTCGACTATTTTATAATTTCATTTGGGGTTGTTATTTATTAGTAATATACGAGTGAAGGTCCAGAAGTTCGTGGAATGAAAGGGTTTTAAATAAATTAAAACAATAAATCTATTTTTCCTTTTCAATATAATCACCCTTAAGCACAATACATTTATTAGATCCGTGAATGAATTTTTCTAAACCATCATAAAGATATTTTTTATCTTTCGCCTCAAAATGGGCCAAAATTGCCTCCTTTACCTCATTGTCGTCGGAAAACTTTCTTCCACGTAAGTCTTTTTGTAAATTATGGAACAAATACAACTCACTAGGAGCCAGGTCTGGATTGTAGGGTGGATGGACTATTGATTGAAAGGCATGCTTGTGCAGAGCAGCCATTACAACTTTGCTCTAGTGAACCGGCGCATTGTCTAGCAAGAGCAACACACACTTGGTCAATTTTCCTCGACGTTTTTCCTTGATGGCTTCCTTTAATTTTTTTAATATCGCTGCGTAATATTCTCCGGTTACGCTCCTACCTTTTTCTTTGTAATCAATCAATAATATCCCCTCACAATCCCAAAAAGCAGTAGCCAACTTTCCAGCCGATTTTGACGCTTTGAATTTCTTTGGCGGTGGTGTCCCCTTTTTATGCCATTGCATGGACTCCTGTTTGGATTCAAGCTCAAAGTGATGAATCCATGTTTCATCTCCGCTAATAATCCGCTCCAAAATCTGTGCAGGTTTGTCTCCACACAGCTCCAAAAATTGTTTGGACGCATAGACGCGCTGCTGTTTCTGCAGCGGCGTGAGCATTCTCGGTACCCATCTTGCACTGACTTTTGTCATACCCAGGTGGTCATGTAGGATACGCAAAATGGTGGTATCTGATACTCCAACTAATGCAGATGATTGTCTTTTCTTCAAACGGGTATCTTGCAGTAGAAATTTTTGCACTTCTTCGACGATGTCTGATGTGGTGGCCTCAATTGGCCGTCCTGAGCGGGGGTCGTCTTCAATCGACTCTCGACCATGTTTAAAAGGACCATGCCACCTATAATTCATTGATTTATTAGGGCACTTTTCCCCATAAACGGTTTCCATTTCATTGAATATGGTTTGAGCGTTCTTTCCTTGCTTTGTAACGAACTTTATCGCAGATGTTCAATTTCCTCCATAGTTTCAGTTTTCTTTGGGATTGACTTGTTTAGTAGGCAACTATTCGTAAACGACTGACGCTATAGGGCTCCAACTTAATTTTTATACTAATGATGAGTCGCCAATCAGAATGACACCTAGCGAGCGCCTCTGTCCCCACTCCATCCCCTCCATTCCACGAACTTCTGGACCTCCCCACGTACTTACGACGACTATTATTGAATGGAAAAGGATCAGTGGAATACACAACCGCTCATGCGCAAAAGATCGGTCTATTGCGCATCCCCTCCTGTGCAGGAAATTGTAGTTTAAATGTAGGTTTAACACAGCAGTTATTGTCTCTCCTATTGGCTTAGTCAAGTGAAATACGAAAACCGAGGAACAAGAATAAATCGAGTTCGATCTCGTACACGACGGTTTCACTAATAAAGAAGTATTGGGAAGACAATACTAATAGGGTTATTAAGTAAGTTTTCATTCATGTTTGATGGTTTTTAAAACATTCTGTAGACTCGTGCATACTGCTAACACCAGCCACTCTAGAGATATTGAAAAAGATATAGACGTTAGTGTCAAAGACGGTAACACGTACACCATACAAGAACGAGAGTAAAGTGAAAAGAGAAATACACATACGTCATAAAATAGCGATGATTAAACTGGATACGGGAACAGTTTGACTTTGATATATGTAGGTATACAAGCTCACGAATAAAATGGTATATTGAATTCGTACCGCGATGCCATTTCGTTCCACTATCAAAAGAAATCGGTCGTCGCTTCCTTTTTACGAATAAAATTGCTATTTCTCGGAAAAAGGAAAAACTTAGTACCATTCACGGTGGAGATTGGAAATACGTTCGCTTTGAGTTTTCAAGGAAATTTTCCGTGTACATAATTTTTTTCGGTAGCGGATCAAAGGTATGCCTGAATATGTTTATTGTCGATTTTAAATTAGCTTTTTAATCTATGTAACTGTTTCAATTGACATTTCTTGAAAATGGAATTGAAACGGCAGTTTGAGGACAGGGTATGGAATAATAATAACTTCTTAGTTCAGCAACAAAATCATTTATAAAGGGTGTTTTTTATAGATGTATAGAACTTTGAAATGGAATAAAACGCACGTAGTCTAATCTGGAAGTCCAATTTTCGATGCCAACATTTGTGGCCGTATATAGGCAATAACGCAGCGAATGTTGTCTCCCAAGTTTCTTTCAATAAATCAATTGTGGCACGAGCTGTGCGACATGTTGCGCCGTCTTGTTGAAACCACAGCTCTTACTCATCATGATTGTTCAATTGATGAATGAAAATCATGGTTCTATAACGGTCATCATTGACTGTAACGTTGTGACTAGCATCGTTTTTAAGCAAGTACGGACCAATGATTCCATCAGCCCATAAAGCACACCAAACAGTCAGTTTTTCTGGATGTAACGGTGTCTCAACATACACTTGAGGATTACCATCACTCCAAATACGGCAGTTTCTTTTATTGACGTATCCGTTCAGACAAAAGTGAGCTTCATCGATAAACAAAATTCGGCAATCTTGTTTTGGGCCCATTCACCATACGAATCTACGCCTTGCTAGGTGATCGTGTGGCTTCAATTCTTGCATGTGTTGGATTTTTTAAGCACGCAAACCAAGATCTTTCCGCAAAATCTTCTATAAAGCGGATGGACACGTGTCCAATTCCAATGCACGATGGCGGATAGACTGATTCGGGTCTACGCTACGCTCTTCAGCAGCAATAACTTCTTCTGTACCCACTGTACCACGTCTCTGTGGATGCGTATTATCATTTAGAGTAAACATGGTGCGAAAACATTCCGTGGTTAATCGAATTAATTGCTCTGATGGACGATTATATGGACGTAGAACCATGATTTTCAAAATAAATTTGCACAATTTGAAATGCCAAACCAAACTAAAATTAAATCACCTGACAGCTGACAAAATGGCCGCCAGTTACATTGCGTGAATTATGCAATGACTAGGCAATTATAGCCTTCCGGTTAAAAAAAAAAAACTGATCTATCAGCACGAATATACATACTGCTATCAAAACTTAACGATAAACTTACACTATATTATGATCCCTTCTATCAGATAAAGCTTTGGCGTTATGTAAAGATAACAAAGCAGCATAATGTGTACCGCTATCTGGATAAACTCCAGAAGTCTTGAAGCACAGATATTTTGAAAGGCTCTTCTGAATTCCTTCAATCTAGATCGTGGTGGTGATAAGTATAGAATAGAAACCATACTATAGATGTATATTCTAAACGACTAACTAGTGAATAGTATAATGTTTTATCTGTATCAATATCCTGGGAGCTACGACAATATCGAATTACAAATTTAAGTACTTTCGAAGTAGAAAGGCACATTGTATTTACGTGTTCAGGAAATGATAGAGGACTGTCAAACGAATCCCAGGATCTCCTATGGTAGATGTTCGGGTAATAATTTGATCTCCAATTGCATAATCGTAGTGAATGGGATTGTTGGATTTGATGTATGACACAACCTAACACTTTCTAATATTTAAAGATACTTTATCTTTGTTACAACAATCATTAAAACAATTAGAAATGTGCCAATAGGTTCAGGAGAAGTGACTTAGTAATATGCAGCTGTTCTTCCTCCCAAACACGAAGTGCCCTACATAATAAATACATACATAGATAATACAAGTATTGCTATAATGGCTTAACTAAAATTTAAAATTAAAATGGGAATGAAAAATTATACATAAGTAAAGAAGGTAAATGCAAAAGAAAAGAGTGCTTATACAGGCTTTGTTTATGTTGGCTTTAACACGTGACGCTCCAATGGGATTTTGTTAAGATATTTGACAACCATGTAAGGGAATAACCTTCTAACCATCTCCAGGATATGAAGTGGAGGAGTAAGTAGACGTCTAAATCAACGTTTGTTCTAAAGAGGATCTTACGGTAAAGATAGCTAGGTTTTTTTATAATAAATTAATTATTAATGAAAAATAGCAGCACAGAACTCAGTTCTAATTGTAAGTGTCATGCACAGTTAACCTGCCCATCGCAGAGTGTGAGATATTCTTTCAAACTTACGAATGCCATATATAAATCTTAAGAAAGAATTTTGCAGTCGTTGAATTCTAGTTCTATCAATACTATCCAAGCAGCTATAATAGACACACGCAAAAATTAAATCATGATAAGACATCGCCCCATCGTAAGACTAACACTACCAATATATAATTTAACCCAGAGATATTCAAAATTTACAATACCTCATACGCCAAGTACCGAATATCTGAAGCTATCCCTAAAATAGATGGCTACACCTCCAGCGCTCCTACAATCAAGCCAATCTTTTCGGATCAAAGTATAATTATTGAGGGAAACGACGATATCATTAAGAGCATCCGTTAGGCACGTCTCTGTAACAGCTGTAATGCCATAGTCGTGCCCAGAAAAATAATCTTTAAATACATGAAATCCCATCAAAAGAAGCAGAAATATATTTTATTATATGACCTGCATATGCAAGATTATTGTATAACAGTAACTCATTTAAATATATGTACATTAAAAAGGAAAGGACTCAGGTTATAGCGAGGCCACCACATTCCGGGTTAGATAACAACAGCTCATGATCTATAGAATCGAATGCTTTTGAAAAGTCTGTGTATACAACGTCAGTTCGCTTCTGTTGATCCATAGCTTATGAGAGATAATACTGAGTTGTCCGTACTAAGTTCGTTATAGTAGATCGACCGGTAATGCATCCATATTGACGTATGTAGAGTTTTACCAAAATTATACAATATTCTTATAGGTCTATAATTTTTATTGCTGAATTTTTCTCCCTCCTTCATAACTGTGATGATTTTAGTTGCCTTCCAAATATGTGGAAATGTACATATTATGGCATTATTCACTATTACACCCGGAATAAGATCTTCTCTTGAAGTCATGTTCTTCCTCGAACGTAGGAAGCCAGCGATAATTTTCTCCTCTTCTATGGAACCAATGTTAAACGAAGGGTTATGTGCAAAAAGAAAAGATCTCTCCAACAAACGCGTCCACGGTTGTTAAAGGTTAAAAGAATTTTTCGACGTTTGGCTGTAGAAACACTGACTAGTTTTTGGCGACCAACATTTAATTCTGCGGTGATTTCCGAGGCTGTTTTGCGTCTATTTAACTTGCTAGTAACCACTATTCTGCCATCATCTGCAGATGTTGTCGCTTTGGCCTTCCACTCCGTCTTTTATTAAGAAAACTGCCAGTTTCCCGATATTTTTTTACGTTATAGTCAACCGTAGCCTGGTGTATTTTAATTTTTTTGGCAATTTGTCGATTACTTATGCCACTTTTACGGTAAGCTATTATAAGCGCACGTGTTTCCGTACTAATTGCTCTTCGCGGAGGCATTTTAAAAAATTGTCACACGATATTTCGCTCACGACGTGAATAGAGTAACCAGTACCACACTGCAACTGACCATAGGTTACAGATTTCACTATAATCTTGTAGGAAGGTAATTTAAATATTATTACCTACACTCTAACAGATGACTAAATTTACCCAGTAAATTCAGAGAGATTGCTATTGTAATTGCACCGCAATAAACAGTTTATGGTAATCCGACCAAGTGCAGGTAAATGATAGTAAACCTTATGCGATATAATGGGTGTTTATCTTACTGAACTACATTTTAAATACGTATTTTATTATAATGTTTTTTTGGTAAACATAATACTGTATGAATAATCCATGAAAACAGGGGTGCCTAAACACTTTTGAGCGGTAGTGTATATACTAAAGTTATTTTTACTTGGAAAATTAAATTAAATAATATTATTAATAATACAATACTTCTTATTATATGAAATTCAAATACGTCCAAAATCGTTGAAATTGTTGTTGGTCTTAAGAAAGAATGTACAATAAATATATCCAAAATTCTAAAAAACTTATCGATTTATGTCAAGATAACAAAAATAAACTTTGTTGATTTAAAATCGAAAACGCCAATATCCGCCGGACTAATAAGTTTCGACTCACCATTAAAATTTATAACTGGACGCACAGATCTACTTCAAACTATACACCTGAATATTAATATGTGTAATGGTTACTTTCACTTGCAGACCGTTAATACATATATGTCCGTAAATACATATGTTATGAAGCGAAACTTTTAAGTCTACCACGTTTTATGCAAATTTATCGTTTCGAATATTTATTTTATAAACAAAGAAACAATTGACAAATTATCTTTTCAAACAAAATCTATCGCGCCTCCTTCTTCTTTCGAACAAACCAGTAATTACAATAACAAGGAATAAGTAATGCGCAAAAATAAGAAATAACAATTATTAAAGCGTATTAGGTTCTTGCGCAAGTGTGTTATATTTATCCACGGTGGGTTTGTGTAACTTGAAGTGCATCGTGTGTGTAAAATTAAAAATATAACAGTTATCAAGGAGATGTCATCTGCTGATTGAGGAAAAAAGAAATATATAATTTGTGTTGGCAACTATTCAATAAAATAATATATATATATATATATATATATATATATATATATATATGTATATGTAGAATTGAATAAAACGTAGTAAAATACGAGGGCGACCTGAAATGTTTCCGGCGCACAAAGGTTGAAGTGGATTCATTGGTCGGCGTGGGCAACCTTCTTTATGGCAACTATAAAAATTTCAGATGTCTACTGCCACTATTTGTTGTTTAAGAGTGTGTTTTGTGTAGCAAATCAGGTGGTTTCGCAAAAATGGAGTGATAAAACGCTTCTGGATGGCCGGAAAAACGCCCACAGAAATTAGAAATATTTCGCTAGAGATTCATGGCGGATGTAGGCCATCATTTTCGACCATCAGCTTCTGGGTGAACGAGTTCCAACGTGGTTGCAGAAGCACAAGTGACGAGCCACGCAGTGGTCGCCCAAAAGTCGTTACCAACGATGAAATGGTCGATAAGATTCATGATGTCGTGTTAGTCAATAGCCGATTGAAGCTGAAAGAGATAGCAGATGCAACAGGCATCTCAGAAGAACGCGTTGGCCATATCCTACACGAAATTTTGGGCATGAAAAAGCTTTCGGCGCGATGGGTACGGCGTTGGCCCACACCGGAGCAAAAACGAAATCCGGTGACCGTTTCGGAGGAGTGTCCAGCCAGAATCCAACGCAATCTAAGAGATTTCTTTATGCGTTTCGTAACCGTGGATGAGACCTGGATCGGTCGGGTTAGATGTCCTGCGTTACTGCCATTGACTGTTAAATTTCACATTTTTTCTCCCAATATACTCTGTTTTTGTTGCATAATTTCTGCATACTGCTTGGCTAGAAGTTTCTCGCCGCAAAATTGTTTACAATTAAAGCTGAGGGGTATAGAAACATACAAACAAACTCCACGAAGATGAATTACAATATGGTTATTTTCAGCAAGATGGCGCAAAGTTACACACAACACAAGAAAATACTGCTTCTCTTCGTGAGTTTTTTGATGATCGGAAGTTTACATACAGAAGTTGAATTTCCACCACGTTCAGCTTGTTTGACAATTATGGATTTTTTTCATATTTTCTCACCTAAACAATGGAATGTAAACTCCCGTTGTTATTTTGCAAGACCTGAAGCAAAGGATTATCGAAAAATGTGCATTAATAAGCCCGCAATGCTGTAAAATGCCTTTAACACAATGACAAGGCGTATAAACATGGACATTGAAAATAATGGACAACAATTTCAACGCTTGCTTTAATTTTTTAATTAATAAAATCTTCAATACCAACTGAGCTGTTTTATTATATCTTTAAATCAAATGACGTATTTATTGATGTCATGATGATACATACTGTCGCTATAATTTTTAAAAGTTAAGGTTATGTTACGGGTATAGATAATATGACTTAAGTTCAGGCATATATTTTCTATTTCAATGCCATTTTTGTCCTAGAAACTTTCTGATATCACGGTAAATATAAATTAAACTGATCTAATTTTATGAGCAGTAGTGCATAATAGTTTTTGGGAAGTGGAAAAAGCGGAGATGTGCTACCGTTAGTAGAATCGAAGGTTACCACCTCGCGAAAACGATGTCTCGAAAGTTGTCAGGTTTCGCAATATCGCAATAAATCATATTAAACTGCCGATAATCGCGTCCGTTTTCGCGGCGACATCAACAGCAGTTCCTACCAAACACGATGTTCCCTGGAACATCACGAAATGTTGCTTCCTTATTATGGTGTAAAATTTATTCATAATATTTATGCATGCACGGAATATGAGGTTTTCTTTAAGCGCTTGCGTTACGACGTATCAAGAGTGTCCGTTTTGATTTAGTGTTGGAATGTTGTGTCTCACGTTATGTTATTAATGATTGATAACGCCGACGTTTTAGTAAGTTGACGAACCTTGATGTATAAGTTGATAAAAAAGGTAAAGTTTTTAATCAAGTTCGTATAGTGCGCACAGAAAATTACAAATCGCAAAACAGTAAAAAACTATGGTTGCAAAACCAAAGCATTTGGATTGTGTATGGAGCAGTACATTGTATGAGGCTGCATTGACAGTCAATTTTAGACAATTGATATTGTCAGTTAGCTCTACTATTTTGAATTTCGTGCTGTGCGCCACCTAGGAAGATTAGAGAACACAGAGCGAGGTAGTCAAAAAGGGGAAGTAATCGTCATTCCCCAAGTTGTAACGGGCAAGCACCACGTGTTTGTATATCAAGTAATAAAAGTAAGAAAACCAAAGCGTTTTATTTTAAAACAAAGAGTCATTATTTTATTCAACAGATATTTATTTTATTTTTCGTTTTCATTTACTTTTAACCAACACTTGTGGTTATTATACTTTCTTCATTGATTTATGTTACTTTACCTTCAAATTCCAATTTCAAGGAACGTCTGCGAAAAATTGCAGGACATTTTGATTGTTTTACTTTCATAAAGGATAAGTAAATTTTTAGTGTAGGATAATTTTGGTTTATACAGATAAACAAAACCTACAACAGCATTCTAAAGTCAAAGAATACCTTCAAAATACAAGTAGGTCATTAAATTGCAAATATTTTGAAATAAACAATCGCGACGGTTTAAAAATATTTATATAAACCGCCACATTTCTAAGGAATCTTACTGTGGCTGTATATTTTAAAAGTCACAATCTATTGCTGAATTTCACCGGTAATCTACGAATGAACAACTTCCTCATCATGTACACGTCAGCTACTTACGAACGCGTTTTTATAGAATATATGCCATCAAATTGATGCACGGCTGAATTTATGAACTCGCGATATCGATCTATCAAAATGTGACAAGGCTTGTCAAGATTCGGACCACCAATACCATTTCTCTTTGCAACCGTCATTTTTCGTTAACGCAATGTAGCTGCGAGGATAAAATAATGTTTTTGTTCGGGAGCTTTCCACCCAACAATAAGTATGGTTAAGTAAAATTTTCCGTCAACAAAATATTAACGTGTATTTTGTATCAAAAAACAACTTAAAGAACCTCTTCGGCAATCCCAAAGATAAACCGGATATAATGAAGAAGTCTGTAGGCAATCCCAAAGATAAACCGGATATAATGAAGAAGGCAATTTACCAAATCGCATGCAATGATTTTGATAAAGTTTACATTGGAAAAACAGTCACTATCGATAAACCAGAACTATACAGCGTGGCAGGGCATATGGTAGAATCCGGACATAAGAATGAATTAAAGAACCTTAAGCTACTTAAAAATGTAAATTTGTGTAGAGAGTCAGGCGCAATTTATGAAAACGAAGAAAAACTTGCTCAATATAGAATTACCCCAAATTCCACACTCGAGTACGCTTGATTTATTACTAGACTCGGCAAAGAGGAGCAAGTTTCAGTACCGTGCGGAGGACACCGGTACCCGTATCAAAGCATGTTTATTCAGTATTATTCGACTGGTCGTTGTGCATGCTTATCAATACACACATACTTTATTTTTCTGAAATATGTTAATATGCATATGCAGCTGAAAATTTTGATGACTAGATTTTAGGAAAAAGAAAACCTTATGCCATCCATCTACAATTCCATCCGAGACACGCCAAAGCTACCAAACACAAGGATTCACTGTCGTCATCGATGTATTGTGTATCTTTTCTTATAATCTCTTTTAAACCCTTTTTAAATTTTTCTATGTAGATAAAACAAATTTTGACAGAATCGATCTTCTTTGAGCTTGTTCATATTTTTAAAAATGCTTCCAATTGTCACCGCTATCGTTTGGGATTAACAATTGGAAACATTTACAAGTACGAAAAAGATCAAAGAAAATAAAGTGAACTTAGTAATACGGCATCCGATTCTGTCAAAATTTGTTTTATCTGCCAGAAAAAGTTAATATGGATTATAAGAACAAATATGCAATACAGCAATGGTAACAATAACTAATAAAAAAAGTAGAAAAAAATTTGAAAGGTTACATGTACAAGGAAATGTATTTAATAATACCATATAAATCTAATAAAATATCGCAGTTTACCTTTTTGACCCAATTTTAAAAGAAGGTAGAGCAAGGCGAAAATAATATAAAAGCAATTTTAATGAATAATAGAAGAAGAATATAAACAATTGAATCGTCTGAGAGAGGAAAAGATCATGCTAAAGACATTTTACAATTGAATGAACTGTAACAAATACAACAAAAACTAGTTTTGTTAAATCTTTCTAAACCTATTCGGAACTTTTATCAACCTTTCAGAAGATATTGAAATTATTAAGCAAATCTATGAAACCTTAATTAAGAAAAAGAAATTTCCCTATTCATTTGTTCGAAAACCAACAGAAAAAGTGGAACCAATTGTCAGATATTCAAGCGTATTATCATCCTTTCCAATTGTGCCTGGATTATTTGTCCATCGCTAAATAGACTTTTACAATTGTACGGTTAATACACTTACTGCAACGCGTGTCTCGAGAAACGCGAAAGCGGTATCCCGATATTATTAAATTATTGTCTTCGGTTAAAAACGTTCTCATCTAGTAATTGCACAGGTATAATTTTTATTTGATTCCGTCCGGGGTATTCAGCTGGATGATTACTGTCAGGGATCGAATAGGGTGTTCATGATGCGATGAATTCAACAGAGCAAGAAATAAGAAAATAATAGAAGAAATCGCACGAATCAGTAAACAATGATGTCGCGGCGTTATTATCTGCAGTCGTTGGTTGTCAAATTAGGATCGCTTCAAACAACTTACAAGGGAAGGTTTCCAATTCGAAAACGCGGAAAAAATTGAAAATTTTTGCACGTGTAGTCTACCTACACGATCAATATTTGTGTTATGTATTACAGTATCTGTTTTTGACGCTTAAAAATCTAAAGTTTAAGAAGTCATGGAAGGAATTTGGGGAACAGAGAACAGAAACGCATAAATAAAATAAGGGAATCTTAAGTTTGAGTATAAATAAGGTATTGTTCAGTAGGAGTAAAATATCTGATGAAGCTACAGTGATAGAGAAACATGTCATATTGATACTGTGTTAAATACATTGGAAATTTTTGAGTTTTACTTCGATCATAGTTCAATCGGCTAATAAATTTGTACACGCCACTGAGTTTATTATAGACTATTTTGTATTCGCTTACTTGAAAGATAGGGTTATCAAAACTCCCGTACTTAATTAGTAAGACCTGCGGCAAAAGATAATTGAAGAACGTGCAAATATTATGCCACAAACGCTATAGAATGCTTTTGATAGCAGGATAAAACCCGCAAACTTGTGGATTGAAGAAGAAGGTGGTTATTTTTAACAGTATTGTATTCTTTTATTAAAATGTTATTCAAGCATGTAAATCATTTTTTATTGCACTGCTTAAACTACACTTTTCGCAGTTTTGTATACGAGGGGAGGTCCAGAAATTCGTGGAATGGAGGGGATGGAGTGGGGATAGGGGCGCTCGCTAGATGTCATTCTGATTGGCGACTCATCATTAGTATATAAGTTAAGTTGCAGCCCTATAGCGTTGCGCTAACCAACCTAGCGCAGCACTATCTAAAAGAAAGAACCTTCGCGGTTAAAATCAACGATAAAACATCGACCGTTCGCACGACGAAAGCAGGAGTGCCCCAGAGCTCGGTACTGGGTCCACTCCTCTTCAACATATACACCGCCGATATACCCAAACCGTCGACCTGCCAACTGGCTCAGTTCGCTGATGACACGGCAGTATACTACAGCCACAGAAACATGAGGTCAATTCACTTACGACTTCAGGAGTACATAGAAACGGTTACTAAATGGTACGATCAATGGCGTATCAGAGTAAATGCAACGAAAACACAGGCGATCTACTTCGTACCCCGTACTAGAAGGAAGAAGCCGGACCCCATCAAATTAAACGGTACATCCATACAATGGAACAGCACCGCTAGATACCTCGGAGTTATCCTAGATAACAAACTCACGTACTCGGCACACATAGCCGAAGTAAGGAAAAAAATCTGTGTTGCATCCAAAACTCTGTACCCATTGATCAATCCAAGAAGTAAACTTTCCTTGGATAACAAAATAACAAAATAACAAAATAACAAAAAAACAGAATACAAGGCCAATTAAACAAAATTATCCGTCTCGCGACGAACGCCCCGCGGTACATGAAAAATGAAAATCTCCATGCGGAACTAGAGCTGGAAACCCTAGATAAGAAAAATCATCAAGCCAATCAGAAGACTGAGAAGAGACGGCGTCAAACAAATAAAAAGAAGAGCAGAAGAGAAAGGTATAACGCACCAACCCCGAAAAGAAGCAAACATGCAAAAAAATAAAACAAAAAAATGTAACACACTGCACACAGGCCCTAAAAAGGGGAGAAAAAAAATGTAAACTTATAAATAGAAGAATAAATAAATGAACTGTACCCATAAATAAAGACGAAGAGGAAATGGAGGTAACTCCGACCCTCGTAAATGAAAAACAACCGACCCAAGCCTATAGCGTCATTTACGAATAGTTGCCTGCTAAACAAGTCAATCCGGAAGAAAACTGAAACTATGGAGGAAATTGAACACCGCACTGCGATAAATTTCCTTACAAAGCAAGGAAGAACGCTCACACCATATTGAATGAAATGGAAACCGTTTATGGGGAACAGTGCCCTAGTAAATCAATGATTTATAAGTGGCATGGTCTTTTTAAATATGGTCGGGAGTCGATTGAAGACGACCCCCGCTCAGGACGGCTAGTCGAGGCCACCACGTCAGACATCGTCGAAAAAGTGCAAAAATTTAATGCCCATTTGAAGAAAAAACAATTATCTGCATTAGTTGGAGTATCAGATACCACCATTTTGCGTATCCTACATGACCACCTGGGTATGACAAAAGTCAGTGCAAGATGGCTATCGAGAATGCTCACGCCGCTGCAGAAACAGAAGCGCGTCTGTGCGTCCAAACAATTTTTGGAGCTGTGTGGAGACAATCCTGCACAGATTTTGGAGCGGATTGTTACCGGAGATGCAACATGGGTTCATCACTTTGAGTCTGAGTCCAAACAGGAGTCCATGTAATGGGATAAAAAGGGGACACCACCGCCAAAGAAATTCAAAGTGTCAGAATCGGCTGGAAAGTTGATGACTACTGTTTTTTGGGATTGTGAGGGGATATTATTGATTGATTACAAAGAAAAAGGTAGGAGCATAACCGGAGAATATTACGCAGCGATATTAGAAAAATTAAAGGAGGCCATCAAGGAAAAACGTCGAGGAAAATTGACCAAGTGTGTGTTGCTCTTGCAAGACAATGCGTCGGTTCACTAGAGCAAAGTTGCAATGGCTGCTCTGCACAAGCATGGCTTTCAATCGATAGTCCATCCACCCTACAGTCTAAACCTGGCATCTAGTGATTTTTATTTGTTCCCCAATTTGAAAAAAGACTTACGTGGAAGAAAGTTTTCCGACGACAATGAGGCAATTTTGGCCTATTTTGAGGCGTATTGTGCTTAAGGGTGATTATATTGAAAAGGAAAAATAGATTTATTGTTTTATTTTATTTAAAACCCTTTAATTCCACGAACTTCTGGACCTCCCCTCGTAAATATTATCGTCAGCGTGACAGATGTCAAAATTATATAAAAAAGATCGAATAAGCGACGACATACATTTTCAAATTTAATGGCATACTTTTATGCATATAATTTTTGCTCTCTCGATATAATTTTGAATGCACAACACAAAGCAGTATGTAAAATAACGAGCCCGTGATCTAACGGTATGAAACTCGCCTCGATAGAAAGAGGGCGTAGGTTCAAATCCTACCGGATCCGACATTTTTTTGGAGGAAATTTAGAACTTCGATAATTACAAAAACTTGAATAGTTGCTGTTATTAAATCAAAAGAAGGTCACATGGCACTATTATAATTTCCTATTGCCTCTATAATTATTTGATGCTTATACGATTTCTATATTTTAATAATTGAAACCTCAATCGTATCCTCGAGTAGAAGAAAATTCCAATTTAAACTCGACTCGCGTTAAGCAACTGTTTTTATACGGCGAGCAACTTCACTTAGCAGAAACTACACTTAGATAGGTGTGTAACTAATTATAATTTATCTCAAATTTAAAAAGTAAGGCCATGCGCTGTATATCACCTTACCGCTGGATAAATATGCATTAATACGGTACTTATGTAGCAATTCTGGCTTACCCGCATACTTGATCTTTTGTACTGATTTATATTTACTTTCGTTTCTTTTTGACACTTCAATAATATGCATACATAACAAACATTGACGTTCGTAATAAAACTTCGGCGTTTAACAAGGTTTCGTTTTCGACTGAGTTTATGAATATGTGTAAGGATACATGTGATACCTATTAGTAGTAGAAATTAAAATGTAGGTTAATAAAGAAATGTCAAAAACTCGTGAGTACTCATTTACTTTATTTGAAGAAGGCTGTGTGTAAAAGTAGTAATCGGTTATTTCTTGCGAATTTTCTTACGACACTCAGGGAAATTTCTATAGTTCCGTATGAACTTTGTCCTCAGCTTTAGAAGCGTGCCAACAAAATAATAGAACACATTTAGGAACTTTTAAGAAATGAATTTGACCATTATTTTATTATATTCCTTTTATTTTGAAAAGGCCTTTTGGGCCACCTTGTACTATTTACGGAGGTATAGATAAAATGTTTTCTCCAATTTATAAAGAAAGTCTTGTATATCTACTGTCGATGTATGCTTAACATACGAAATGTACATCTAGATTAATAAATAATTTGAATATACAAGCTGGTGAAAATTAAGTGCTATAACATTTAAATTAGTCAGTAAGCTAGCAATCTTTGGAATAAATCTTTGCACAAACTCTCATGAAGTTATTATTACTGTAACCTTTCCATACAGTTTAGATAGTATTACAAAAGATCCTTATAACACATGGACTGAAAAGTCCCGGGCCAAACAAAGAAAACACGTTTTTTTTGGTTCAAAATTAGTTTTATTCATCAACGTAATCTCCATCAAGAGCAACGCAATCATTCCAGCGCCGCTCTAACATTTCAATACCACTTTTGTAGAACGATTTATCTTTTGCCTCAAAATAGGCCTCAGTTTCAGCGATGACCTCTTCATTCGTGCGAAATTTCTTACCGGTGAGCATTCTTTTGAGGTCTGCGAACAGCCAGTAGTCGCTGGGAGCCAAATCTGGCGAATACCGTGGATGTGTGAGTAATTCGAAGTTCAATTCATGTAGTTTTGCCATTGTTTTGATTGGCTTGTGACACGGTGCGTTGCCTTGATGAAACAATTTTTTTTTCTTTGCCATATGCGGTCGTTTCTTTGCAATTTCGGTCTTCAAACGCTCCAGTAACGCTATATAATATTCACTGTTGATGGTATTTCCTTTCTCAAGATAGTCGATGAATATTACACTACGCACATCCCAAAATACCGAGGCTATAACCTTTCCAGCTGATTGTTGTGCTTTCGGGCGTTTTGGACGAGGTTCACTAGTTGCTGTCCACTCAGATGACGATCGTTTTGATTCCGGAGTGAAGTGATGGATCCATGTTTCATCCATTGTCACATATCGACGCAAAAATTCCGGTTTGTTACGTTTAAACATGGCCAAACACTGCTCAGAATCATCAACACGTTCTTGTTTTTCGTCAACAGAGAGCAAACGCGGCACCCACTTTGAACAGAGCTTTATCATAGTCAAATGCTCATGCAATATAAAGCCAATGCGTTCTTTGGATATCTTTACAATGTCAGCTAACTCACGCAACTTCACTTTTCGATCATTCAAAACGATTTTGTGGATTTTTTTGATGTTTTCTGGTGTTACCGCCTCATTTGGATGTCCACTGCGTTCTGCATCATCGGTGTCTCTACGACCACGTATGAAGTCAGCAAACCAACGTTTTATTGTTGTTTCTGATGGAGCGGAGTCCCCATAACACTTCTCCAGCCATTGCTTCGCTTGAACGGTATTTTTTCCCATCAAGAAGCAGTGTAAAATTAAAAGACGGAATTGTTTTTGATCCATTGTTTTGAAAATAACAAAAGTAGCGTGACTCTTAGCACAATAACTCACAAACTAATGAATAGAATATCATGAAATTTTAACAGCCGTCTTTTGAAGGTTAGTACTAACCGAGAGAAAGGTGACTGCAATAAAACTAGCGTCATCTGTGTGTTAGGCCCGGGACTTTTCAGCCCATGTGTTAAGATGAAAATTAAACCTTTTAAAATACATTGCCAGTTATTATAACGAATTTACTTTACCAAACTGAATTTTCAAACCTTTTTCCCTAGAGAAAAAATGTTCGTATTTGTGTTGTAAGTATATTCGAGGAAAACCAAACCCTTTCTGTACCACATAATTTACACGCAAAACATAAAATCCCCATAGTAATTGTTAGTTTCGTTTAACTGCAATGCAGTTTTCTTAGAATTTATACCTCCATCAACAGGTTTCATTTCCACTGTAACGTTTCTCTTTTTACGGATAAACGATGAGGATTCCAACGTATATATGTACTAGATACAGCATTTAAATTAATACGATTGAGTATATCATAACGATAAAATCGATGAAGAACATGTTTGACGAAAATGGGTCTAATGCATATATCGCTACTTCTAGGGTCTAGAGTGTGATAACTAGGTGTATTCGTTCATTAATTTAACGGTGAGATGGCGCTACCGTATATCCGTGCTTCAATCTGGAACAAGAACTGTATGTATCCAATATTTACTTACATCTCATTCCAGCGTTGTGAAGTGTTTGATAGGTGATGTTTGTTGAAGTTTGAGGTGCTTAAACGAAATTTTAAATATATCGAGGGAGAGTGAAATAAGCAATTTTGATTGTTAATTTGTGTCATAATGCAAGGAAACGAAAGTTATTTAAGGAAATTGCACAAAATCAAGTGTTTGGAAGTGAAATTTTATATGACAATTTGAGTTTGGCAAAATCAAAAAGCACAGTCTTCTAAAAAAGCGAAGTGAAACAAATATTTGTAGAGGCAAACCCACATCGTGGTAAAGCTTATATATCCACATCTGGCGTGATCGTGTTGCTGGACAACTGCAAGACTTTCCCGAGCTTCATAATCTTTAGTTGCAGCAAGATAGAGTCACGGCCCATACTGTCCGGACGCCAATGGCAGCAACTAAGTTCCCACTGTTTGTCGATGGATTGCGCCAGGAATAAGTGTTGGTCGATTTCGACATATCCAAGACGTTATGTCTTTTGAAGGTTAGTACTAACTGAGAGAAAGGTGACTGCAATAAAACTAGCGTCATCTATGTGTTAGGCCCGGAACTTTTCAGCCCATGTGTTATGCACTCAGCAAAATTTCTATAGCCCGGTGTAAACTTTTAAGCAGAATATTTGGTTTTCTTAATATCTTCGGCAAATTATGGATCCACACTAATGCCGAACTACAAAGAAATACAAATGTAAGACAAAATAACATTAAAGCGATTTCTTACATTTTATATTCCAAACTTAGTAGTGAGTTTTAGATCCTATAATCAAAATAACTTCATACATCCGGGTCTTCATACTGTCTATCAATTTCATCAATATTGAAATAGGAATACAACACAGATCATCGCAGATTTTAGTTGTTTGTGTAACCATTTTGTTGCTCGAGGAGAAAGTTTACAATTTTTAGATCCACACATATCACCCACTGATGCTCCTCATACATGATATTTTTCAGGGCCAATGATATTGTCTAGTACTCCTCTTTCATAGTGGTGGAATGTCCAATAGGTATAAAACCAATTTTGTTACCGTTGCATAAAAGTATACATTTTAAACTTCGATATGAGCTGCCTATAAAAAGAAGCCATTCACTTGGAGTGTATTCATTTAAGCCCATTTCCTTCAAGAGACCTCTTATATCATTACAAAACACTAAGTTGATTTCTTTAGGGAAATAAGGCGGCAGATCTTTCTTTCTGGTACGATAAAATGTAATATTACTGCTTGGACACAGTAAGTTCGTTTCCTTGAGTCTGGAAGCAATTCGGACGATTCCTTTGAGAATTTCAGATCTCCAACAAAGTCATCATCAAAGGCTCTTATTGGCTGAAGTGTTGAGGACTTGGTGATGGTCCCGAAACTGTACCTCGTCAGACGATGTATATGCGACATCCTCCGGAAACAGATAAGCTACTGAACGTTGGAATAGGTATTTCTTCGGAATGAGGAAGAGGTCTCCTTCCTGACTCCATGTTAGGATATACCCATTTGTGCCAGTTATTGCAATTAAGGCCTTTGATGTTGACAGAACAAAAATAGCAGTCATCATGATGATTTTTAAGGGCCCACTATACCACAGGTACTCCAAACTTTAAGCTCTTTCTCTGTCCGTGTGTCCATTGTCGCAAATGTCATACGCATGCTTTTCATACAAAATGTGGTGCCCGAGATTCATCCTGGTTTCCAAACTGGACGCCAAAATACGTCAAATATGCCCCTTTTCAAAGCGAGATATGGGTTTTCTACTTCCCTCAAAAAGGTTGAATACCTTTGAATACCACAAATGTAACAAAAAACATCTTGTAGAAGCCATTGTTGTCATTCGAATTTTTAATATTCGTCCAATAATTTAAAGCAAATATTTAGTACACACTGCCCGTTATGACACGACAGCACAATACTAAACTGGGGTACCTTATTGGTAAATGAGGTAATGGGGATTAGGATTCGGCTGTGTTGGACAGGTAGATTTTTCCATTAATGGAGAAATCTGAGAATTATAATTACAATTTCAGGTAAAAACAAATTTAGGCCCCCTAATTATTTAGTTGATTATTTTGATATTGCTGTTTATCCGTATGAGTAATAAATTTCACAGTGGTGTATCTGAAAAATTAGAGCTGCTAGGAACAAATGCCAGTTATATTTGGAACCAGCGCATCAGAAATACCCTAATTCAGTTCGTATTTTACAGGCACCACGACAGAAATATTATTTTGTTAGGCGCTGTTATGAATTAGAGTGTACGTTGTGCGAAAACGATTCATCGTTAATGGAATAACTTGCTCCGACGGGCGATTACAGATGGGCAGAATGACTGTAAAGTAGAGGTAGGGTGCGGTAACTTTCACGAACTGAACCAGGATTGTTTAAGTAAATTTGGACAGTCTGGAAGCGTTGTTCCAGCGTGAGTCTATTCATAGTGAAAAGGCAAAACATAAACGGCATTAATTAGTTGTCACTACTGAAATTGATTGGCACCAGAAACGGTGTTGCTAACTTGAAAAGCAAATCCCTTAAGAAAACCGCGTGACCATCACCAAAAGATTTCTTAATCCGGTAAAATCTAGGTCTTACATTAACACAGTATCTATTTCACGACCAATATTTCTTACGTCACTGAATATATGTACAACATATATAGCTGTGTTAACAAAAGATGTTGGTCCATGAAGTTCGTCAATTCTCTAAAGTTACAGTAGCTACACGTTCAATAAAACTGAAGAAACAACTGACAATTTGCTTCTTCATTTTAATTTCTTTCAATAATAATTCTTGATTAGTATTTTGCTTTCAGTCTTTAGAAAGTATATATGTACATACGCATGCATTTCGTAATAAATTATACAGTGCTTATACCTAACGGGTACAAGTTCAATAACATCTATTTATAAACGTGCTGCAGAATTTAATCCTTCAGCAGCAAAAGCGGGTCAGAAACTGTAGCAGTAGTGGCGTATAGGTACGGAATGCATTATATTGAACACGGTCAATTCATATAATTTTTTTAGCTTCTCAAGGACGTTCAGCGCCTTATATACAGGTTAGAGATTGAATTTTTTCATCGTCGATCGGATCGCTTCCACGATAATGTACGCATAGGATTTATTAACCAACCTTTAAATAGATTTGCCCGATTTGCGGCACAACCTTTAAAAGAGAACCAAGTACGTTTATGTCCATATTGTACGGTTATTTCCTTTAATGGATGGCTGTGCGTTCGTTGAAAACTTTCTAAAATATGTCGGCTCATTGAAATGCATAAATTTGATTGAGAAGAAGGCTTAAGTGACCTAGAAAATGCAAATGATCTTACCCTTAAAACATTAGGATTAAAAGGTTAGCTGATGGAAGAAGACAAGTTGGTTCTCTAAAATACAGTCGTTAGATAAAGTGAACGGTTTCAGTGAACTCTAAGAAACTGGAAGGGACCCGATTGTGTTCCAAATATTGATTCTTTGAGGTGCATTTTGCACTAGAGAGAGACCAACAGTAGAAGGAGTGGTGGTCTTTGTCGTGGACGTATTCATTTACAATATGCTAACCTATCTAATTTTATTTGTTTATATATATATATAGATGAAAATCGATATAGGAATTTTATTTTTGAGTATTACCACAGTGATAAATTGGTTGCATAAATAAAAGGAGTCACGTGAGTTTCGTTTCTAAGTAAATGCAATGTACGAGTATTATGGGGTCTCATTTATCTAAAGTTGGTGGAGTAGCGAAATATTTTCCTAAAATTTATTCTAAAACATACTACTCAAAGTAGTATGCTTTAAATGGACCTGAGATGGGAATGTTGCTATTATGGACCTTATGTACCTATTCTAACAAGACTTCACAGGTATAGCTGTAAACTCCACTCACACAAATTAATTAATTATGCGGAATGCAGCGTTTCGAGAGCACGTGGGCTCCCATTGTCAACCGTGTTACCGACTGTGAATTGTACATCCACACAGTCCTTGCAATCGTCATTTAATTATGGCTCTTCAGCCCAAAGAATTAAACCGATTTAGTAAGGTAAGTAGTATGATTAGATTACAGTCGGTAACACGGTTGACAATGGGAGCCCACGTGCTTTCGAAACGCTGCGTTCCGCATAATTAATTAATTTGTGTGAGTGGAGTTTACTGCTATACCTGTGAATTGTACATCCACACAGTCCTTGCAATCGTCATTTAACTAACAAGACTTGATCCATATCTTACAAACTACACATTTTAATTTGCCCTGCATTATAACGTGCTTTTAAAATTGAATGTCGCTGTTATATATGACTTAAGCTTCCTAATACAACACAAAACATCATTTTCTGTTATTCAAGAACTATTGGATGATGGATAAGCGATAGTCATAATGAGAGGAACGAGCCCATTAGTTAACTTGTTAAAAATGTAACCGAGTTTTACGATTTTACTCCATTAAATTTACGAATTCGTCGAAAGCCATTAACACATTTAATAAAACAAATTAAATTGCTGGTGAGAACAGGTGGTTTTGAAAAGAATCTCCCACTTATCCATCTGAAAAGTAGAAGTTACAAGTTTTAATAGGGCTGTAGGTTTCAACAAAGATCAAGTATCGACTTTCTTTGACTTCTTGAATGCAGTTTTTGGGAGATATAATTGGCAGTATACTCGCAGTATTTGCAACTACGATGAAACCGATATCAAAACGTGCTAAAGTACACACAATTTTTGTAGCTCCATATAATTTTGTAGTTCCCTTATAAACATTTAGCAACGGTAAGAGTTGTGAATTACCTATGTAGAATTACATTTCCGGCCGTAAAGAAATAGTAGATATGTACATTATTGTGTCAATATTACAATTGTTAGATATGTAGGGAAAGTACCTGCCGTATAAACATATAAATACGAGCGAAATTTCTATAATTTCACAGAGTTAGACACACATCCCACGAAATCAAGCATTATCTTTTAGTGCAAGACTGTATATTTTAACAAAACAGTACAGCTATCCATGATTCTAGTCAAACAAAGGAGTGATTTCATCGAAAAGATATCAACTTAAATTATTACAGTGATTAGCTCGTTTGCCCGATCTGAACCCGACCAAAAATCTTTGGGGAGACAGGTGTATGCCAATAATAAACATTACAAAAACGTGAAAGAACTAAAATCTGCAATAACGACGTATTGGAATGACATTCCTATTTCAACATTGACCAAATTGATAGACAATATGACGACCCGGACGTTTGAAGGTATTTTGAATGGAGAATCTAATACTCACTAGTAAGTTCAGAAAAAATTATATATTTTTTATGGATTCATTTAATTTATTAATTTTGTGTTAACATACCTAAAGAAATTTCATTGTTTTGAGTTATTTAGTTTTGAATTATTGTCTGTATAAAACGTAATAATTTTGTCTAATATTGTTGTTTAGCTTAACCTCGATGTATAACTTGCCAAGTATATTAAGAAAACCGAATATTCTGGAACTACACTAGTGTGACAATAAAATAGACACCAGGTAAAGCGGTATAAATATGTAAACAGCTAAATTCTAAGTATGAATTAAGAACTTTCTCTTGTCATTAGGGTAGGGGTAGATGTATCGGAAGGAATTCGTCATAGTTTAGTATCGTTACAACTATGCCTCGCTTACAAGGTTCGAGTGATATTAGCGACTTCACCCGGGGTCGCATCGTTGGCCAAAGTTAATGCGGCGCTTCGGAACGTGAAATAAGTAATTTTTTAAATATTCCGTTGTCCACAGTTAACTGTGTGATTACACAATTTAGAGGCAAGGAAAAAACAACAGTGGAGCCGAGACCAGGTCGTGCCGGACCTTTTGAAAGAAGTAAAAGGGTGCTTGTGCGCGAATTGTTAAGAGAACCGCGAGAAAGTATAGGTGAGCTTGCGGCAACTTCACAGAAAAGCCAGCGCACCGTTCTGCGATACCTCCATAGTGGGGGGATGTATAAAAGGGTGGCAAAGAAAAAACCTCTCCTTACGGCGCTTCAAAAACGGCGCCGAATAGCTTGGGCAATCGCAATGCGAACGAAGCCCGAAGAGTTTTGGCGGTCTGTCATTTTTTCAGACGAAAGCAAATACTGCCAATTCAGTGATGGTGGTCGTGCGTGGGTATGGAAACGTTCGTCACAGTAACTGGACGGCAAATTTTTGCATCAGACTGTGAAATACGGCGGTGTGAACATCATGGTGTGGGGCGCGATATGGTATGGTGGAAGATCGCAATTAGTAATCTGCGACGGAAATATAAATGCGGCAAAATATACCCAAATATTAACAGAAGGACTACTACCGATATTCGACAACGCCATTTTATCTAAGGAAGACGCCACTCTTATGGAGGATGGAGCACCTTGCTACAAAGCAAGAACAACAACCACATGGAAAGAGGAGCAGGGGGATTCGGCCATGGCCAATCACCAGACATGAATCCGATAGAGAATGTTTGGCACATAATCCAGACAAATATGGCGAAACGACCCCGAAAACCCGGCAATAAGGAAGAACTCGTGGCAGCTGTTACAGAAGATTGGTTAAATATTCCAGAAGACAGCATTAATCATTTAATAGATTCTATGCCACGACGACTCGCAGCACTTCACGCAAGTAAAGGTGGATCGACAAAATATTAGTCTAATTTAAAAATTTTAATATATTTTGTATATATAACGAGAATAGAATCTTTTTTTATTTAGTAGGTGTCTATTTTATTCTCTCACCCTAGTGTATATGGAATTATAGAAAGTTCTCTAAATGCATTAGCAGAAAAGGAACAGAAATAAATGGGAAATGGAAAAAAAGATTCGAATGTTATTCTCTGGAATGAAATTATTATATGACAAGTCGTAATTATAATCCAGTATGTGACCAGTTTAAACAGCAAGACCTTCCAGAAGCTAGCAGCTATGCTGTCAAAAGTTTTGAGTACACTGACTTTCTCCATATGACGCAAATATTTTGGAGGAATCTGATTCTTTTACCTTTGACAATTCAAGGAAAGGCACACTCATCTACAGATAAGCTAGTAAAATGAAAGAAAAAAGCAAATAATTTTGCTCTGATAAGAAAAGGCAAATAATACTTATGAAATTTAAAATAATAGTTTGAACATCAATTAGCAGCAATTAACGAAAATACAGCATTATTTATGGCTAAGCTTTCATTAGTCCCATTAGTGGAAAATTAAGCATAAAATTAATAACTTCTGAACGGAAAGTAACATTGTAAAACAAGAAGAAGGTTATTACAAAAAAAAAAATGCGTATGTATTACCAGTATGCAGGATCTATTAATTCAAAACAGTATTGAAATCATATGATTATATTATTTGTTTTTAAAATGATCATCAATAAAATTAAAACACTTCCACAACATAAAGAACTAACACAACTAGGACCAGGAGTAGCAGAAGCAGGTGGCATTTCGGTAATTTCCTCTATCCACTTACGATAACTGTACACATTTCCGTAAACTGAATATTCTCCTGAACAACCGAAACCGTAAGAGCAGATCCCGATGACCATCTCTTGATAGATCAAAGGTCCGCCTGAATCTCCAGAACACGATATCTCACCCTTCTTACCGATGCAGATCACTTTATCGGTTTTAGACCACTCCGAACAATTCTTCATGTCCAGAACGGTCGTTTTCAACTTCTGCAATTTAGTAGGTGAAGCTGCATTGCCTGCTTCATCTGTATCATTCATGCGTCCCCAACCGGTGAGAAACACGTATTGTCCGCTGTAATCGATGGAGGTGGCCGGTATGGGCGCGACCTGCACCTTGTTTGTCATGTTGAAGGGAGTCGGTATCTTTATCAAACCGACGTCGTCATCCACGAAGGTTCTATTCCGTTTATAGTCGGGATGGATGATCAACTTTTCGGATTTCATACGTTGGTAATGCTTTTGGTTAAAATCGTCTATTCCAATTAACAGCAACACGCGATTTTGTACCTCTCCGGGGCTCGGATTAAACACCGGATCATCATCGTTGATGTCCAAGCAATGCGCTGCGGTGAGCACCCACAACGGTTGTATGTAACTACCACCGCATTTGATCTGATCCGGTGGTTTGACGGTGATTATCAATAGGGCCATGAATGGGAAATCCTCGATTTTGGCGTCCGAGCCTCCAACGATTTTCGGTATCATGTCAGAGGAGTCCATCCGTCTATACGCTATGCATTCGTCAAATATCGTGGAAGCGTAAGACATGGTCATCAAAATCATCGCTTTGAATCTAAACATTACTATTCTATTCTCGCTACTACATTACATTAACAAAGAATGACGTTTGTAAAAAAGGAAACCATTGGTGGTCTGGATTTTGACAAGCCATGTCATATTTTGATAGATCGACATCGCGAGATTTAAGCTATAGAAATGCGTTCGTATGTAGCTGATGGATATGTGACGAAGTTGTATCGTTCGTATATTGACTATATATCTTATTTTGAAGGTGATGGATTGATGATAATTTTCGAATGGAAAGAATTGGGGCAACGTTGTGCGCTTGAGTCCTTGAGCCAGTTATCGTCCTTCAATACCAAGGTTGCTATTTATGTATTCGGAATAATAAATAAAAATAAATACTTGTCGTTAAGAATGGTTTTATTATTTTCCAAAATATTCTCAATAATCGATACACTTTTGCACACGTTTTGAACCAATTTCCATAGCACTTTCTCCATTCCGAGTGTGGTATGGTATTAGAAACATACCTAATACAAAATGAACTAGACGTAGTAACACATGGGCTGAAAAGTCCCGGGCCTAACAAAGAGAACACGGTTTTTTTGGTTCAAAATTAGCTTTATTCACCAACGTAATCTCCATCAAGAGCAACGCAATCTCCATCAAGAGCAACGCAATCATTCCAGCGCCGCTCTAACATTTCAATACCACTTTTGTAGAACGATTTATCTTTTGCCTCAGTTTCAGCGATAACCTCTTCATTCATGCGAAATTTCTTACCGGCGAACATTTCTTTCAGGTTTGCGAAGAGCCAGTAGTCGCTGGGAGCCAAATCTGGCGAATGCGGTGGATGTGGGAGCAATTCGAAGTTCAATTCATGTAGTTTTGCCATTGTTTTGATTGACTTGTGACACAAAATTTTTTTCTTTGCCATATGCGGTCGCTTCTTTGCAATTTCGGCCTTCAAACGCTCCAATAACGCTATATAATATTCACTGTTGATGGTATTTCCTTTCTCAAGATAGTCGATGAATATTACAACACCCACATCCCAAAATACCGAGGCCATAACCTTTCCGGCCGATTGTTGTGCTTTCAGGCGTTTTGGACGAGGTTCACCAGTTGCTGTCCACTCAGATGACGATCGTTTTGATTCCGGAGTGAAGTGATGGATCCATGTTTCATCCATTGTCACATATCGACGCAAAAATTCCGGTTTGTTACGTTTAAACATGGCCAAACACTGCTCAGAATCATCAACACGTTCTTGTTTTTGGTCAACGTGAGCAAACGCGGCACCCACTTTGAGCAGAGCTTTCTCATAGTCAAATGCTCATGCAATATAAAGCCAATACGTTCTTTTGATATCTTTACGATGTCAGCTAACTCACGCAACTTCACTTTTCGATCATTCAAAACGATTTTGTGGATTTTTTTGATGTTTTCTGGTGTTACCGCCTGATTTGGACGTCCACTGCGTTCTGCATCATCGGTGTCTCTACGACCACGTTTGAAGTCAGCAAATCAACGTTTTATTGTTGTTTCTGATGGAGCGAAGTTCCCATAACACTTTTCAAGCCATTGCTTCGCTTGAACGGTATTTTTTTCCCATCAAGAAGTAGTGTAAAATTAAAACACGAAATTGTTTTTGATCCATTGTTTTGAAAATAACAAAAGCAGCGTGACTCTTAGCACAATAACTCACAAACTAATGAATAGAATATCATGAAATTTTAACAGCTGGTTTTTGAAGGTTAGTACTAACTGAGAGAAAGGTGACTGCAAATAAAAGTATTCGATAAGGGTTTTGGTAAGAAGCACTACGTGTAAATTTTGTAAGAAATAATTGTTGCTCAGTAATTAGAGAAGATTATATTATTGATTGAAAATTCCCAAGACAGAAAAAGAAAAAAACACTAAACTGAAATAAATAAGCGGAAATGTGTCTAATTAAAGAAAAAATTTAAATTCCTAGAATTGTATGAACTATAAACAGTTCGATTTAAACTCTTAGACGAGATAGTTTTTGGAATTACAATCTGACCTTGTAAAAGAATTGATCACCATAGAGAATAACCTGGGCGAATTACAATATCTTACAGTCGCCGTCAGTATTATATTCAGATCCTTATGATAATTAAAAGTACGATGTCCAATTGGTACTTGATCAGACCTACTTTAGATTTATTGGCAATCAGATGTTGATGTTGTTTCCGAACGATATTTGCATGTCAATATTAATATGGACTGTTAATGTTAGTGTAAGCTAACAAATAAATACTAATGTCTACTAACTTAGTACTATTAATATAAAAAATAAGTCATATAAAAAAATTGTAAATACTCGAAAGTATACTTCGTTTCAAGATGTAATGCGGAACGCAAGATTCTACTGCTTTCGTCAATTTCAATTGAAGAGACAAGCTATGGACTCGTATTATCACAAGTAGTTGATTATAAATCATAAAGAATAAGCATGTAAATTATTATATAACAACTATTCACACACACACATATATATATATATATATATATATATATATATATATTCTCATTAAGAATTTGTTGTTTTGATTTTAATTAAATCTTAATTCTATAAGATGCTCTTCAACTTATGACCGTTAGATATATTATACGTAACGTCTTAACACGTTACATCCATTATACAGGATGCACCAGAAACACGTGGCGCTTTTTAGTCTTAAGTTATTCCGCAACACACTAGACATTGCTTCTCTTCATACAGTGTCTGGCAATAGGTTTTGACTGGTTTTCATCTCGTGCACTTAGGTTGCAGAGGAAGCGAAAGAAATAAAGTACATTTCGCTTGCTAAAAGAATAACATTTAATGGCAATACAAGTAACATTTTATTTTTTTAAAATTATATGGTTTGAATGACCACCACCATTTTCGATGTAGTCGGCAATCCGTTCAGGTCCACTAATATTCAATCAATGGCTCTAATTTTCTATACAATGTTTGTTGGCTTACACTTAACTCTTGTAACCTCTCGCCGCCTTTTGGTGGATATTTTAGATTTCAAATGTCCCCGCAAAAAGAAATCAGGTGCTCTTAATTCCTGAAACCGTGGTGGCCAAAGATTGTCACCATTGCGTGAAATCAGACGGCCTAGGCACATGTTTCTTAAGACTGTCATTGCAATTCGCGCAGTGTGGCTAGTGACACCATCTTTTTATCAAGACTACACAAATAATACATCGGAATATCTCGTAGGAGGTAGACAACATAAGGGAGAAGGCTCTCAAAAACTGGTTACAGGTGGCACAAGACAGAATTAGAACTAAATGATGAGGAAGAAGTATATGAGCATCTTCAGAAGCCGCCACCTATTTATGTCATCGACGTAACAAAGAACAGGACAGTCCATCTGGAGCAGTAAGTCGTTAATAAGAAGTAGGAACAAGAGTGGACCTAAGTTAGAGTTGTGAGGGACTCCATTAGTTAGCAGAAGGAAGCATATCCATTGTAAACTACGTAGCACTTGCCCTGATCAAGAAGAGAAGGAACTAAACTAAGGGTTGCCTATTTATGTAATAAGATTGTATGATCAATTAGATCAAAGGCTTTAGAAAGGTCTGTTTAAATTATACCAATCTGACCGCGTCTATCGAGGACTTCACAAACATATTGAGTTATTTTGGCTAAGTTAGTGACAGGGGAGCGTTCAGAGATGAAACAAGGCTGCCTGGCAGAAACTACGACTACTAATGTAGATTATGTATATTACATTTTCATATACTTTTGCGAAGTTTGATATTACAAATTTAGGTCTGTAATTAGATAATAATCAGTAATCACCTTTCTTATGCATCGGGACATTCCTGACTCTTTTCAATCTATCTGAAGCCATAACCTTTCCAGCCGATTGTTGTGCTTTCGGGTGCTTTGGACGAGGTTCACCAGTTACTGTCCACTCAGATGACGATCGTTTTGATTCCGGAGTGAAGTGATGGATCCATGTTTTATCCATTGTCACATATCGACGCAAAAATTCCGGTTTGTTACGTTTAAACATGGCCAAACACTGCTCAGAATCATCAACACGTTCTTGTTTTTGGTCAACAGTGAGCAAAGGCGGCACCCACTTTGAACAGAGCTTTCTCATAGTCAAATGCTCATGCAATATAAAGCCAATACGTTCTTTTGATATCTTTACGATGTCAGCTAACTCACGCAACTTCACTTTTCGATCATTCAAAACGATTTTATGGATTTTTTTGATGTTTTCTGGTGTTACCGCCTCATTTGGACGTCCACTGCGTTCTGCATCATCGGTGTCTTTACGAGCACGTTTGAAGTCAGCAAACCAACGTTTTATTGTTGTTTCTGATGGAGCGGAGTCCCCATAGCACTTTTCAAGCCATTGCTTCGCTTGAACGGTATTTTTTCCCATCAAGAAGCAGTGTAAAATTAAAAGACGAAATTGTTTTTGATCCATTGTTTTGAAAATAACAAAAGTAGCGTGACTCTTAGCACAATAACTCACAAATTAATGAATAGAATATCATGAAATTGTAATAGCTGTCTTTTGAAGGTTAGTACTAACTGAGAGAAAGGTGACTGCAATAAAACTAGCGTCATCTATGTGTTAGGCCCGGGACTTTTCAGCCCATGTGTCAGTTGTATAGATAGGTTGATAATAATTCGAAGAGAGAAGGCAGATACGTACTGGTAATCACGGAAATTGGGTAACAGCTCACCGCCTGCTACGTGTTTATTAGTCAGAATGTTCATTATTTTAAATAAATCATCTTCATTTACAGGTGAAATAGAATCTGTTATATCCTATCTCAACAAATGTAAAGGTAGAATTAGAACATGAATTTATGGAAGAAAAAGTGGTAGAAAATGCATTTACAATATCTGTGGGACCAACAAATAAAGTTACCAATTTGCTTAGGTAGTAAATGTGTATGTTATCCTAGCATTACTTTATTTCATTTCAAAAACTACCGTGTGTTTCTGGCGCGCCCTGTAGTTACAATACTGCTAATCGTATACGTTATAAATACGAATGAACCTGGTAAGTATGAATTCCACCTATGGAATTCTCTTGTTGCTGTTGCAAAATGTTACCTGAAACATTACCTGAATGCCACTGTCAAATTATGTCGTGGCAAGATTATCTTTCTGCAGTAATTTAGATGGAATGTTGGTACTAAAGGTACTATAGATATTGTAAGTAATATATCTGGACAGCAGGTAAGGGGAAAATTACGTCAGCGGAGTCTATTTTTAGCATTTACTCCGATAGTATAAAATTAATTACAAAATTAATAAATCCTAAAACATTTGATATAAAAAAATGATTATAATAAAAAATATATATATTTATTGCATGCCAGCACGTCAGATTAAAATAATATTCTTATAGAACGTATAAGTATAGGTATACTTAATTATTAATTAATATAAATTAAATTAGTTGTTAATTGGCATTACACTATAAATTTCTTTTGAAAATGGTCAACAACAATATCAGAGTACCTCCACAATGTAACGATTCAGCACCCACTCCAGTAACTTTCTCTATCCATTTCCAATAGCTGTACACGTAGATCGCATATTCCCTCGAACAACCGAAACCAAAAGAACACACTCCGATGACAATCTTTTGATAGACCAAAGGTCCGCCCGAGTCCCCAGAACACGCTATCTCTCCCTTCTTTCCGATGCAAATCACTTTCCTGCTCTTCGTCCACTTCGAACAGTTCTTCATGTCTAGAACGGTCGTCTTCAACATCTGCAATCTAGTAGGTTGAGCAATATTATCTGCTCCACCTGTATCTGTTGTGCCACCCCAACCAAAAATGGTCACGATTTTTCGGCTATAATCGAACTCTCCGTGGAAGGTAAGGGTACGAGCTGCACCTTCTTTGTTAGGCGAAAGGGTGCCGATATCCTTATCAAGCTTATGTCGTTACCCACGAAGGTTTTGTTGCGGAAATAGTCCGGATGGATGAATAGCTTTTTAGATAGCCTGATCTGGTAGACGTCTTGCCTAATATCGTCTATTCCCATTATTAATTTCACGCGATCTGGCGGTTTTCCGGTGCTCGGCTTTGATGTAGAATTACCATCGTTAATGTCCAAACACGACCGCATCTAGGTGGTATTAGGTGGTTTTAAGGTGATTTCCAGTTGGACCATGAATGGAAAGTCTTTGAGAGATCCGTCCTCCTATATGAGATGCACTCGTTATATATTGTGAGAAGGTATAGCATGGTCATCGGAATCCGTGTCTCAAACCTAAACATTATGTTCGCGCAGCCACATTGCATTAAGAAAAGTATGACGTTTATAGAGATGAAAGGTATTGGTTGTCTTGATTTCTACAAGCTCTTAGTGGATATTCTAGAGTCTCAATCTCATTGATTGCAATCTGCGGTAAACCACATCTAAGATCATTCTTCATACTGCCAGCTTCATATTTTTTCAAAATATTTTGCAAACCGTAGATTTGCTAATTAGTGGAAGTTGAAAATACATATCGATAAATAAATTAGAAAAATCGGCATATGATCTCTTGTAATAGCCATATCGAATTGTAATTTTTCGGTTAAATTTATCATCATTTATAATAATTGCACAAAAAATTAAAGATTCACCAATAAGTTGACAGATTAGTATTAACTGTCGTGAATGATCAATGACATTTATCGCAACAAGCCTGGGCTGCGATTTGAGGTGAATTCTTAACCCACTATCCGGACAAAAATTGTCAAAACTATTTTAGAAAATAATGCGGTGTTATCGAGGTTGCGACTACTCGGTGAAAACATTTCTGGGTGACAGTGACCCGAAATGTACAGCAAAGGTATGCCGCGATTACTAGGAAGGAAAACAAGAACAGGGCAGCTTTATAGTTATGGAATCAGGACCTGAATCCTATTAAATTATTACGGGCTGAAATGAATCGAAAAATAAAACAAGCTACTCTAACATCTGCTATCGTCCCGTGGACCCTTCTCCAAGAAGAATGTAGCATGATATCAGAAGAAACTCTGACAAAATTAATTGGTGAAATGCCTTGATCATGCGCGGCAGTTATAAAACATACGAGAGAGAAGCAAATATGAACTGGACTCTCCTCTTGAACGCCCTCTAGGTGACGTTTTGATATGTGTTAGGGAAGGGGTGATATAAGGTGGGGAGTAAACCGGTTCGGTTCGCCAGAGCAGATAGGCTGTTAATAACATCGTGTCTGAGCAAGAAGTGCATACGTCTATTGAACAACGTATTATCAAACTTTTGGCGCTGGAGGGCGTAAAACCTATCGAAATTTTGCTTCGATTAACTGCACAGTTTCTGGCCAGATATAATCGCGTCTTGAGGAAGACGAAACGAGATTCCTGGAAAAAGTTCTGTCAGGAACTCGAGGCAGTTTCTGAATGCTCTAGAATTCGAAAAGTTCTTGCAAGGGAACGACCAAGCAGAATTGGGAACCTAAGCGAGTGAAACGGCACAAAGGCCGAGGAGCAAATTCTCCAGCACCTGCTAGAGGTGCACTTTCCAGGTTCCAAGATCATGCAAACCCGGTTCGGGAGTGAATGTAAGGCACTGAGTTCACAAATACCTGACTCGAGAGCACCGGGAGTAGACTGGAACCTTGCATGGAAATTTATTCAAGTCTTTAAAATTCGTTGGGCCATAGGATCTTCCCGACACTGCTACAACAGGGCCTTGATCTGCTTTCTCTAGTTCTGTGTACCCTACTAAGAGCACCTTAGGTGTGGGCCATTTACCAAGTAGCTGGGGGAGAGGCCAGGGTGCTTTCCATTCCCAAACAGGGCAGTCGTCCTACACGGAAGTGAAATCGTATCAGCCTTACCCATGATCTGCGGCCTAATCTTCCGAGAGCGGGTTTTTACTCGCTGGGCTACGCCTATGATATTATTGTCATGGTCAGGTGGAGGTTTGAGGGAGTGGTAACCGAAAGGATGCAAGACGTTAGTAAGACGACTATGGTACCGTTCACCTGGAGGTGGAAATTTCCCAAACTCCGGTGTCCGCCCTTTTTCAGACAGGAAAAGACAGGTTAACCTAGGCGATACTCAGCTTGACGGATCCATGTTAGGAAAATTACCGCTTGAGCAGATTATGGACTTATGGACCCGGTCGAGTGAACTAAAATCACATGGGTGTACAATAGGCGAGGTATTGGCCGAGTTGCTCTTCGGGGTTAAAAGCCCCGCCCATAGTTATACAAAAAAAACTGCGTAGTACACTGAAAGTACGCTATCAAGGACCTAAGTCTATGACTGGCACAAAAAAATTTTCGATGCCTGAGAGTCAGTCGAAAACGAGAGCCATGCATGCCGACTGCGGAAGAGCATCAGTGAGGCGAATATTGGTGGGATCCGGGAGCTGATTGAAGGTGATTTTTTTTTGACACGATATCGAACAAAGGAAGATGATTTGTTGAGGCACATTGTCACCTGTGACGGGACATGGATGTACCATTACACTCTGGAGTCTAATCAGACAAGCATAGAGTGGCGAAAACCTGGAGAACCAGCGCCGCGGAAAGCTAAGACCCGTCTTTATACCGGAAAAGATGCAACGGCTTTTAGGGATTCAAGGGACATACTGTTCATTGAATTTCTTCACGAACGAAACTGGGCTATCGGCAAAAAAGGCGAGACATGCCTGTTCTAAGTGCGATTCTGCTCCATGACAATGCTCGGCCACACGCAACTCCAAAGAAGTTTGACAAAATTTATTAGAAAACATCCGCCCTACAGTCACGACCTGTCACCGTGTGAGTACCACACGTTTTGGGCCACTCAAAGAAGAACTGGAAGGTCACCACTTTCACGACGACGGTGTGGAAATGTTCATGCGCGATTGGTTACAGACGTGACCATATTCCTTCTTCGATGATAGAATTAAAAAACTGTACCAATTTTAAAACCAAAATTCAATTCATATTTGATGCGCCCTTATAGAAGAAGCTATATTGATGAAAGCAAAATTTGATTTAGTTTTGCATATATAGTTGGATGTGAGCTTGTATGGCTTTGTGTAGATGTAAATGTTAACTAAATACAATTAAATATATAATTCACGATTTTATTTCCAAACTAATTAAAAGGCTTAGGGGCCAAATACTTATGGATGGTAGTGTAAATGCACATATGTTCTTTTGCAATTGTAAAGTGTAGAGATTTGTAAAGATACTTTACTTTGTAATCAAAAAATAAGTATATCCAGAATTGATTACTGCACGTGCTTGTGAGTAGTTCTTCTTCGGTCTTAACATGCGAAAGTTTTTCTCTTTTAGTTCTTCGGTACACACGCTATTTATAAAGATGATAAATGTACCCGGCAAGGTAAAACAATCGGTCAGATAGTGGCTGGAATATGTTTGAATATATTTAGCGCTAATCTGGAAATCAGATCATGCAACATTGGTAAATTAACACCGCGAATGAAATAAATCAAGTCAAACACGCTCGTTTTCTTTAGTATATTGCGGATACGTTCTAGTTTCGAAGGAATGAAGAATCGTAAGTACTTAAACTTATGATGCACTAATGCACTGATTAAGCAAAAAAGACACAATTAATAGAAATAAACAAGTGGGAACATTTCTAATTAGGGAAGAAATTTGAATTTCTAGCATTGTATAAACTATAAGCAGTTCGATTTAAAGTATGAAAGGATAAAGTATTTTGGAATTACCATCCTCTAAGACTTATGAAGTTACGACAAACTAAAACCAGTTTATAACCCCAGTGATTTAGGATTTGACATATACGATCGAAACCGCTATCTCCTTATATAGTTAACCAAACTAAGTGAAAATGTAACCACTGGGGTTTCAAATCATGTAGAATCGACTAACGAAAAATGTCTTGGTGCAGTTTGTGATTTTCAACACCTACTGGGAGTGAAAATGGCTGCACCGTTTAGGAAAAGGTGCAACTATGAGAGTTGTATGAACGTACTCTCTTCAGTCAAATACGCAAATTTTTATTTATTTTTAAAATTTTAATAATATTCTTGGTAATAATGGAAAATTCTTCCCTCACTTAAATCTATTTGTTGATTATAACTAATTGCAACATATCGTCGTCTAATTTCCTATGTGATCTTTGCTTAACATCGAATGAACTTAGCAATGGATCAGAACTAAGGATGAGTCTGTGGAACATGTCTTCCATTCACAGGTATAGCAGTAAACTCCACTCAGACAAATTAATTAATTATGCGGAACGCAGCGTTTCGAGAGCACGTGGGCTCTCATTGTCAACCGTGTTACCGACAGTCGGTAACACGGAATTGTACATCCACACAGTCCTTGCAATCGTCATGTCTTCCATTATTTTCTGGTGTGGTGTTAACCGCGTTTTTATTTCTCGATTCTTGAGGTTCTTCAGATAGTTCACCAATAGGAAGCTTCTCTTATAATAATTGGACCATGAATCTATAGTTTGTGGACGGAAGGAACAATACCAGTTGTATAATGAAACGTACAGCTGTGGCCATATGTATTCGCCACTCTCGTTTTGAACGTGTTACACGAATATTATTGTATTTCTAAGAAGCAGGGTCGATGACGGACTTAACTAAGTACCTGGTAATGAGGGTTTAATGGTTTATTGTAGGCCATTCTGAGTAAATTAGAAAATAGACGTAAAATTGTAATTTCTGAATATTTCTTCAGTCTTTCTTAAAAGTTGTAAGAGTAAGGTTGAGCTAGTTAGAGTGAAGATATTGTGTCTGTGATTTTGTCTGTCTAATACGATAGTATACAGTAAAAAGTAATGCCGAAAACACGCGAATTGACGGAGGTAGAGCGAGGACAAATTGTGGTGTTAGAAAAGCAAGGGTTGTCGGTGTCTGCTATTGCCCGACAAGTGAAATGTGCGCGATCGACAGTTAGAATGACGATAAAACGATACAAAGAGAGTGGATATTTGACAAACAAACCGAAAACTGGTCGAGAAAGGAAGACAACTAGCAGAGATGAGCAAGTCTTAGAGCGGATGTCTTTGCGAGACCGGAAAAAAGGGTCTAAACAGCTTTCCAGTGAGCTTTTCCGGCTACATAATGTTGCTACTTCTCCTCGCACGGTTAGAAGACGCCTTTGTGAATTAAATTTAGGTGGATACAAAGCTCGACATAAACCACGGTTGTCTCCGCAACAAAAGAAAAAGAGAGTGCTGTGGGCTAAAAGTCACCGCGACTGGACCATTGACAATTGGGCCAATGTTATGTGGGCGGATGAGTCAAATATTGAGGTAAGTAATACATAATTATTGTATTTGCGGTATTCTGTATTCAATTCCGGGTATCTACAGTGTTTTTATTCTTTTTAATGGGTTCCGAAATGTAACAGTATTCATGTTTTTGTTGGTAGCTTTGTGGTAAAGCTGGGCCTTAATACGTGCTACGCAGGCGAGGAGAAGCCATCCATCCAGACTGTATCATCCCGACTGTCAAGTTTGAGGGTGGTAGCATAATGGTTTGGGGTTCCATGAGTGCAGCAGACGTCGGAGAACTGTTCGTTTGCGAGGGCCGAATGAACAGTCGGACGTACATCGACATGTTGGAAGAAGTTCTGGAACCGTGTGCGTTAAAATTATTCGATAATGATGAGCCAGAATATTACTTCCAACAAGATAATGCACCGTGCCATAAATCTCGCGAAGTAATGCGCTGGTTCGAGGAAAATGACGTGCGGGTCCTCGAATGGCCGGCACAATCCCTGGACTTATCGCCAATTGAGCATTTATGGTACATTTTAAAGCGAAATGTAGCTAAATACTCATCTACCACAAAGCAATGCTTAAAAACAAAAACATTCGAAGAGTGGAATAAAATCACCCCCGAACAGTGCTACAACTTAGTGAGCAGTATGCCCCGACGAATTCGTGCGGTGATATAAGCCCAGGGAGGAGCTACCAAATATTAAGCAATATCTGTATATATCCGTATACACTCACAATGAAACATTTTCATCGATCAATTTTCTTTTATTTCTTATATATTCGTCGGAATAAAAAACAAAAAAAGGGTGGCGAATACATATGGCCACAACTGTATTTCTCGGCAGCTTTTCAACAATACAACTCGAAATTATCGATGTTGATTTCTTAATTACTGTTGATTGTACAAAAAAAATTACACCAAAACCTTTAATCAATTCTTTGCCAATCCCAGTAACTTTGTTGTTTATACGCGGTGTATCGCGAACTGCCATCAAGACCTCGCTTACACAATAAAAGTAATGAACCATCTCGTGCTTCAAGTAAGATTTTAAAACGTTTTCACAAGTGTTATTCAATAAATTTTGCAGGAGTGCTTCACTCTTTCATTCGGAGTTTGAAATTTGCAGTGGATAAAAAGCTTTCTTTCTTTCTAGAAGTTCATAACATGGCGGATACAAGTCATGTCTGTGGTGGTAAGTTTCGCTTCGTAATGCTAATTGTACTATTCCTTAGCAAAATTTGGAGAAATTGTCAAGTTCCATAGCTTCTTCTTATGAATAAAACAGTAGTCCAGCTGGATCGTCACTTTTTCTTATCTTCATTGATGTCACAAAAGCTAATTCGGCAATCGATGTATCTTTTCTTAACTGTTGGGTTCCTCGAAGTTCTACTACCACTGAAGTATCCCCAAGGTCTTTCGATGATCGGACCCGCTAGTGGAAGAAGGACTAGAAATACCACAAAGAACCACTTCAAGAAATTTTGTTTCTTCTTGCAACCAGGCGCCAAATTTTGCCAAGAAGCAATTGTTTGTTCTCTGCGTATATGTGGCAATTTGAAAAGTAAAACTCAAAAACACAAGAAGCTAAAAAGTTTACGGCCAGAAACATCGATAAGAGATTTCAAAAAAAACACACTAACATTTCAGAAGACAAAGCTCCGAGAAATGATTTTATTTACCCATGACTCGCAACCTTTCATAGACTTTAACATCTGTAGGGACACGTATATTTAAAACTCATGAAGGAACAATAATATTTTGACCACATTTCCTCCAGTTCTCCTTCATAACTCTTCGATTAATTACCTAATTCACAAGCAAAATGCATATAATTGCAGATAAGGCCCTAAGCAAACAAAAGATAAATTTCTGCTACGTTTAATTGCACTAAATGATACCATTAAGATAGGACATCCATTATAAAGTCATAGATGACTTATATTTTCAAAGAATTTCTGAAAGAAATTTGAAGAATTTATAAAATTTTCAGTCACAGAAATTCCATCGAAATCTTAATTTATGGGTTGCCAATGCTTCCTTGTGAGTGAATTAAAATCAATTAAAAGATCAAAATATTATTCTCATAGGGAATAAATATATTTAATTCGTCTATATTACGCTACAAATTTGTTTTGAGAATGATCAACAATAAAATTAAAAACCTTCTACACAGGAACGATTTAGCACCCGATTCGACATTTTTTTCTATCCATCCCAGGTAGGGGTATACATTTCCATAGACCGCATAATCTCCCGAACAACCGAAACCAAACGAACATATTCCGATGACGATCTCCTGATAGATCAAAGGCCCGCCCGAGTCTCCAGAACACGATACCTCACCCTTCTTTCCGATGCAGATCACTTTCTCGTTTTCGGTCAACTCCGAACAGTTCTTCATATCCATAACGGTCGTCTTCAACTTCTGCAATTTACTGGGTACAGCTACATTGCCTGCTTCGTCCGTATCGTTCATGACACCCCACCCGATGATAGTCACGGATTGCCCGCTATAATCGATCTCCTTGGACGGCATGGACACGAGCTGCGCCTTCTTCGTTATGTTGAAGGGAACCGGTATCTTTATCAAGCCGACGTCGTTATCCACGAAGGTATTGTTGCGAAAGTAGTCCGGATGGATGCATAGCTTTTCGGATAACATGCTCTGGTAATCTTTTCGCTTAAGATCGTCTATTTCCATTATTAATTTCACGCGATCATGGACATCTCCAGTACTCGGCTTCAATTTACTGTTATCATCGTTGATGTCTAAACAGTGCGCAGCAGTGAGCACCCATAACGGTTTAATGTAACTGCCGCCGCATCCGACTCTCTTGGGTGGTTTTACGGTGATTTCTAAGCGGACCATGAATGGGAAATCGTCAATTTTCGCGTCCGTGCCTCCAACGATTTTCGGATTTAGCTTCGAGAAATCCATCCTCCTGTACGAGATGCATTCATGACATATCGTGAGAAGGTATAACATGATCATTGGAATTCGCGTCCCAAACCCAAACATTATGTTCGCCCTACCACATCACATTAAGACAAATATGACATTTATATAGCTGAAAGGTACTGATTTTGACAAGCTTTCAGTGAATACGTTAGAGTGCCAGTTTCACAACCTTTTTCTTTTAATACCTTTCAAGCAGTAGATTTGCTAATTGGTCGAAGTTGAATATACGTATCGTTAAATAAATTACAAATTTCGGCATAGGATCCATACCCAATCATCCCACCAATACCATCAGTAGGTATAGTTGGCAGCAGTATTGTATTAGGTATTGTTTTATAGCCATTTTGCCGATGTGATATTTCAATACGTTCTTTTTTGGTTAAATTTATCATTACTTATAATAACTACATACAGAAATTAAAAATTCACCAATAAGTTGACAAATGCATATTAACTCGTCAGAGATAAAAGAGATTAGCAGACATGGTAACTTAATAACATGAAATCGCAATTGCGTTTTATGCCTTCTACCTTAAGAAAGTAAAATAAAGTCCGTAAAGCGGTAGCTTTAAATTTATATATTTTCTCTTTTAAATTTAGTTATACATACTATTGATATTATACATTTTTGTACCACTAATATGTAATCAAATTTATTGTCAAGGAAAGTAGTTACGCACGGCAAAAAGATAAATTGGTTTCATTAGATATATGTAATACAATAGTGTTCAAGATCAACCAAAAGATTTTGAAATACTATTATATTCTATGTAATTATGGTTGCAACAGAAAACGAATAAATGTAAACATCTCTAGTTTTTGCGACTTTCTAAATATTTTTCTCTACAATAATGTGCAATATCATCACTCACTTGTCGGCTATCTTTGCCTAGCAATATCTTATTTAAACATTTAACACAAAGATTGCTAAACCAGAGAGGGCGCGCACCAACAATACATAGGGTAACTGCACATGTGAATGGTTTTTCAGGTTTAGCGAAACTGTACCCCCTAGTTTTTGCTGAGTTCGAACCGGTGGATGAGTGTTTTATTCTTCTGATACTAGTTAGCGCCAGGAATACTCAGTTGAGCTGTAGGTTTAGATATGGCAATAGTAGCAGAAAAGGAGTTGTAATGTGTTGAGTAAAAAATCGCTCGACACCACGCTGATGACGCGATTTATGCAGAAACGCGTCCGTGAGTTAGCGTTTTTGTCTCCTTACATTGCCTTTTCCACCAATACCATGAGCAGCTACATTTAACAGCATTATTCTGTTAAAGAAGTTTTAGTTTCATAGGAGCTTTTTTTTAATTTAACTGAGGTTATACAGTCTCTTTCGTCTTGTTTAGGTGTGATTCTGATACCATACTAGCTTCTTCTAATTCAACTCGAATTTTTTCTTCTATACTTACAGAATAAAATAGACACCAGGTAAAGCGGTATAAATATGTAAACAGCTAAATTCTAAGAACGAATTAAGAACTTTCTCTTGTCATTAGGGTAGGGGTAGATGTATCGGAAGGAATTCGTCATAGTTTAGCATCGTTACAACTATGCCTCGCTTACAAGGTTCGAGTGATATTAGCGACTTCACCCTGGGGTCGCATCGTTGGCCAAAGTTAATGCGGCGCTTCGGAACGTGAAATAAGAAAATTTTTAAATATTCCGTTGTCCACTGTTAACTGTATGATTACACTATTTAGACGCAAGGAAAAAACAACAGTGGAGCCGAGACCAGGTCGTGCCGGACTTTCTGAAAGAAGTAAAAGAGTGCTTGTGCGCGAAGTGTTAAGAGAACCGCGAAAAAGTACAGCTATGCTTGCGGCAACTTCACAGAGAAGTCAGCGCACCGTTCTGCGATACCTCCACAGTGTGGGGATGTATAAAAGGGTGGCAAAGAAAAAACCTCTCCTTACGGCGTTTCAAAAACGGCGCCGAATGGCTTGGGCAATCGAAATGCGAACGAAGCCCGAAGAGTTTTGGCGGTGTGTCATTTTTTCAGACGAAAGCAGATACTGCCAATTCAGTGATGGTGGTCGTACGTGGGTATGGAGACGTTCGTCACAGCAACTGGACGACAAATTTTTGCATCAGACGGTGAAATACGGCGGTGTGAACATCATGGTGTGGGGCGCGGTATGGTATGGTGGAAGATCGCAATTAGTAATCTGCGACGGAAATATAAATGCGGCAAAATATATCCAAATATTAACGGAAGGACTGCTACTGATATTCGACAACGCCATTTTATCTAAGGAAGACGCCACTTTTATGGAGGATGGAGCACCCTGCCACAAAGCAAGAACAACAACCACATGGAAAGAGGAACAGGGGATTCGGATTTTACCATGGCCAGGCCAATCACCGGACATGAATCCGATAGAGAATGTTTGGCACATAATCCAGACAAATATGGCGAAACGACCACGAAAATCCAGCAATAAGGAAGAACTGGTGGCAGCTATTACAGAAGAGTGGTAAAATATTCTAGAAGACACCATTAATCATTTAATAGATTCTATGCCACGACGACTCGCAGCACTTCACGCAAGTAAAGGTGGATCGACAAAATATTGGTCTAATTTAAAAATTTTAAAATATTTTGTATATATAACGAGAATAGTATCTTTTTTTAGTTAGTATGTGTTTATTTTATTCTGTCACCCTAGTGTATATTATAAGTAACAATATAACGATATAACTATTCTATTTTTATTACAACCAAATCACCTCCAGCCCACAACGATTCTCAACTCTTTTCAATGAGTTATTATCAATCCATCAACTACAAAATATGATCGATATGAAGGATTCATCGCAATCTATCGCTGAATTTCACCACTAATGTACGAGCTTTATAAGTTTCTCATCATGCATCCTACCAGCTATATGCGAACGCGTTCTAGCGATTGTACGCCATCAAATCGATCTAGAGCAAGGTTTACAAACTTGCGAATAATATGCTATAAATTTGAGACGACCTGTACACGCAATCTTACACACGCTTTAACCTTGCCATCAATTAGGAAAACGCTATGACAATCGAAAATCACCAAATTAACTGTTGGTTAGCATACTTGTAGCTTGGAATAACCATCTTAAACTGCACGCTTTGTAACTCGCAAAACATGAGGTCAAACTCCAGCTTATGCGGTTGGAAAAAAAAAGAAATATATATACCATTTAGTAAAACAATTACATTTCCTCGTTTTTGGTTTAATTTCCATGGAAAATAAATACAATGTTGGTGAATACCGGCGAATAACGGGAAAATTTTATACCCAACACATTGTGGTTTAATGAGAAGTTACTAAAGATTGATTTTATATTTATAGGATTAGGTGCAGTAACTATGTTTTACGTAGATTATTCTCTTAAAAGCACATGTACTAACTTAATACATCATGTAATATATAAAATGAGCATAATAATCACTTTTTCTTCTTTCGAATTATACAGCTGCGACAATTGAATCGTATATAATTACGTGCATTTCGAAATATAGATGTTTCACCTGGAATTTTGACGAAAAACGAATTTATAGAATTTACTTTCGTTTAGATTTCACCTTAAAAAAAACCGGCGCGGTTGACCAAGCGTGAATTACGAACATTTTAAGCTACTTATCGGCTAGCGGTAAGTAAACATCGTGGGCTGGCGACCGACTATGAATTATATCGTTTCGTTTTATGCTCCGTTTACGTAAATGAGACAACTCGTTATAATTATTCTTTCTTTAGTCGAAACGGGACATTTTGTGATATATTGTTAAGTGTAACGCACTGGCTATTTACTAAATATGTATACACGTGCAAGTATAAATATCCATGCATTCGTTATATAGTGAAAACTAATTGTAATAACTTTATTTATTCTAACGCAAATATGCATAGTAGTTCACGACAAACGCCTGTTAGATGTACAGTATGGCCCGAAATAAATATTATTGAACTTATAATTCTCTTATTTTTTTGACGTATTGTTTAAACTTTATTACATGTTCTGAATGCGCACCTTCTCGTTCAATACAAATTTCATATCGTCTTCGTTTCTTCGCTTTTTCTCGAGTTCTTCTTTACAACAACACAAAATCCTATAGCTATTTTTGGAGAACTCTTCATTTGCTCGCAAAACGAACGGATGAATTAAGATTTCGGATTAGAACTAACCTCAAGTGATTTTACATATTCCACAAATGTTTTTGAGAAAGATAATTACGAAACTTGTATTATGAAAACTTAAAACCTTAATTTACGAGAGCGGCCTGAAATGTTTCCGGAATCGGCAAGAGATGGCGCATGAAGGTTGAAGTGGATTCATTGGTTGGCAAAGGCAACCTTTTTTGTGGCAACTGTCAACATTTCAGACGTTTACTATCAATACTTGTTGTTTAAGAGTGTGTTTTGTGTAGAAAATCCGGCGGTATCGTAAAAATGGATAAAATCGAAGCAGTGATAAAACACTTCTGGGTGGCTGCGAAAACGGCCACGGAAATTCGAAATATTTTGCTAGAGGTTCATGGCGGATGTACTCCATCATTTTCGACCATCAGCTTCTGGGTGAGCGAGTTCAAGCGTGACTCCACAAGCATAAGTGACGAACCACGCAGTTGACGACCAACGAGAGACAATAGGCATCTCAGAAGAACGAGTTGGCCATATCCTACACGAAATTTTTGGGTATGAAAAGCTTTCAGCACGATGGGTACCGCATTTGCACACACCGGAGCAAAAACGAAATCGGGTGACCGTTACTGAGGAGTGTCTGGTCAGGATCCAGTGCAATCCAACCGTGGATAAGACTTGGATCCACCACTACACACCGGAGACTAAGGAACAGTCGAAGCAGTGGACTTTTCCGTGAGAATCGGCTCCGAAGAAAGCAAAGACCGTTCCATCTGCCGGAAAGGCCGTGACGACCATTTTTTGGGATTCCCAAGGAGTGATCCTCATCGACAATCTGCAGAAGGGAAGGACGATAACGGGGCAATACCACAGCGATTTATTGACCCGATTCGATGCAGTATTGAAGGAGAAACAGCATTGTTTGAGGTGGAAAAAACTGCTCCACCACGACAATGCACCGGCTCATTCATCTCGCGTCGTCGTGTCCAAATTGAATGAGTTGCGCTACAAATTAGTCTCTCATCCTGCATATTCACCGGACCTAGCCTCAGGAACCTCTTCCTATTTCCAAACCTAAGACAATCAGTGGGAGGAAAGAGATTTGCCTTAAATGAGGAGGTCATCGCCGCTACAGAGATCGGAACACCGTTTGAAAATGTGTACTGATCTTCATGAAGACTACATCGAAAAATAAAAAACCACACCGTGTCCTTCCTGTAGATTCCAGAAACATTTCAGGTCACCCTTGTATTTGATCCATATCAAATCTCACTTTTCGTAAAATCATCGCACAAACTTAAAAGAATATTTAACAATAGAAAGGAAAGAAAAGTAATCAAGATTAGGGCATATATTACCATATATCTTACACCGCGGCTTTTCCTTTAATAGCGGAACAAAACTGGCATACACCCAAAAATATCGTTGAATTCTCATGTTTCTCGGTTATTATAGCTATATAATTATTCCACCACCCCGAATACATGCACTACCTTATTATGTGGGATCATTCAATATGGTCATTAACATAGGTGCTAACTTGCTCCGCATTGCCTGTGTATATCCTTCTCCCATTTTATTAACGTTTATATTGATATACACATTTCATTTTACATGCGTGTAATCTGGTTTCTGAGTGTGATGCAGGTCATGGTCTCCTGCCATAGAAGAAGGTAGATATTTGCATATTTATTAAGAAGAAAGATTGATTTATAGGCTGCTGCCGAGTTTGTGTATTAATGGTTCTTGTAAAACGGTAATTTATCTAATGAAATTTTGATGTATGTTTCGGATGATTGTGTTTCGAAAATGATAGATAGGTTTTGACGTCAAATCGCTGAAGATGGATGATAGTTAGAAATGCTGTTTGGCATTTTGACGTTTCGATAGTGTCATTGTAAAGCTGGCGTCCAGATTTGTAAACACAATATACTTCCAGGTGATTGATAAGTGCTACCAACAAGAATTTGGTATGATCTCTTTTGTGTCCTATTCTGAACATCATATACATGGAAGAATACGTAGAACGAATGAATCTGTATGAGGTCAAACCGAAAAAGGTAATCTGTAAATGTAGAATACAAAATAGCCCATTTATCTATTAAGTGGGCTCAATTGGGAGGTTTGTTGTCCTGTTCTAGAAGCTGTTAGGTGATATTGAGAGAATCTGGAATGGGTACTTTAGTGAAGAAGGAAATGACGTCAAACCTGACTAACAAATCTTATAGGTTAAATAGTAATTCCGAAGATGAGTTCAATGAAATGCATGGAATTTAAAACAAATGACGGGGTCTTACCGGTGTAGTCTTTGAGAATTCTGAAAAGATACTTAGTAAGTTTGTACGTGGGTGAATCGATGGTACTCAATATAGGACGAAGCCGAACACCTTCTTTGTGTATCTTAGGAAAATCTTACAATCGAGGTGGTTTGAAGTTTCGGGGAATGAGACGGAATTTCCAGTGGGATACTGGAAGCTTTAATTACAGACGAAATTATTATAGTGTGTATATGTAAAAACAAGTTACCTAAACATAAAACTAAGAGAAAAAAGAAGAGGTATCCACGGTCACATCTAAATTGCTTTGATTTAACTTAAATAAAAAAGTTCACCAGTGGTTAAAAAGTGGGAAGAAGAATGGAAAAAGAATTCTGCTACGTATACATTGCCAAAAGAGACGGTAAGCAATAGATATGTATATCTACCACAGTAAACTCCATAGAATTGAAGCTGTTTGTTGATACGTCACGTGAAGAATACATTACGTTGGCTTTGCAAACAACTGACCATGTTACAGAAATTGTTTCTTCAGCTACAAAGACTATGGGTTTTATTTGCACAACGCCAGTCTTTTGTGAGTTCTAAACTCAAGTATGCCACGATTGTATGGTCTTCATATTATGATGTTCATATAAAACCCATTGAAAATATACAAAGGTGTTTTTTAAAATTCTTATGGTCTAAACAAAATAACATCTACCCTTGCAGAGATTTTTGGGCTCCTTTTCAATAACGTCTTTAGAAGTTAGACGCAGAAACAATTATCCCTTATTGTTATACAAGTTACTCAATAATAAAGCTGATTCCTCCTTCTCGTTGAACATGCTAAGCTTTTTGATTCCACTATTGGTCCCTTTCTGTATGACGTACACAGTTGTTCCATACTTTCTCGTTACATGTGGTTAACACTTCTACCATATTTCGGGCATCTTATCACCACTATATCCACCCTTTTCAATATGCGTAATGCAATAGGATTTTGCACTCGTTCAAATCAACTCAATAGCTTTAAATTCACAATGGTAAAGAGGTAAACGTGAAACTTCATGACCACATACCCTTAATAATTTTTTTCTTTGTTACCTGTACTTCCAAAATATAGTAATTCGATTTAGGACATAGCTGCCGTGTACTGTACATCATTTTCGTCCAACCACTGTGAGATTTCGGCCTTTCTAAAAGTAGTGATTGTGCACTTGTTTCGATGGTACTCACTATAGGACAAAGCCGAACACCTTCTTTGTGTATCTTAGGAAAATCTTACAATCGAGGTGGTTTGGAGTTTCGGGGAATGAGACGGAATTTCCAGTGGGATACTGGAAGGTTTAATTAGAGACGAAATTTCCCGTTCAAGTAATAGTGTTGGATCTCGTTTTAGAGGAATATAGGTGCCATCCGTCAATAGTTCCATTATTTTTGATATGTATTGAGTTTTATCTGAGATGACATTTCTCTTATCAGCCGGAAAGAGTATAAAGTCAGGGTCTGATCGCAGATTTCTCAGGGCTTTGGTTTCTTCTTGTTAGATTCGAATGGGGAGGTTTGACTGAAATGAGGCATTTGGCTGTTTCGAAACGAATTTGGTCGGCAATAAGACTCATTAGAGCGCGTATTTAAGACTACTTCAGCAATAATACCCTCCTTGGGAATACTTTTGGGGAATATAGCGTAATATAGTCCTAGTTCTTCGCTATCTGATAGAGGTCTAGAAGATAGTTAACAACGAGCTTAGCTTTCGGACATGGGCAGGACTTAGAGGAGATCATTTGGAATTTGCGTAGGAGTTTTCCCGTTATCTTTTCAAATGTGTTGTTGAAATGAATACGTAGGCTTTCACGTCCAGAGCCAGCAATAAACAAACTTTTTTTCGGAATTGGACGGTGTCATGATAAGGAATAGGAGAAAATCAAATAAGAGTAAGAAGAAAAACGAAGAATTAAAAAAGAAAGAAAAAGTGAAAAAAGGTGAAGGGTAAGAGAAGGAAAGGGGGGCAAAAAATTAAAAAAGAAATGAAAAGGGCGGGATCTCGACGTTTCGCCTTCGTTGATGGAGGCTTTTTCAGGAGAAAAATGGAGGAACCAAAGTGGCACGGTAATTCGACGTGTTAACAACGCTAGAGGCGAAAACCTTCTGATGTGTATCGCTGAGTACTGGGTTTATATAGGACAAGAGCATTACGCCTGAACGGTTGGTCAAAGTGGAACAATTCTGGAAGTCTTGTTCCGTTAGGCCGTTTAGACCCTACGTCGTGACTCTTTGGATGTGGCTTATTGGTCCGTAACTTTTTAATTTTCGAATAAGCGTTGGAAAAAAATAATCATCTCGACTGTGACGCAGGTGTGGAAATACTGAAATGTTTTTTCACTGCCAAAAATTCTTTAACTAGCAATGAATTGTGACTGGGGTGACAACGCATGCTTAAGCATAAGCACCACCTTGAGTACGATTTGTGAATATGGCCATTAACATCCAAGAAATTAAAGAAAATTAGCAAGGACATTCTAGTAGGTACAATGATTTTCTATCTCCTGTATAGCATATTTTCCACTAAAAAATGGATATTATGGTGTCTGTTTGTTATTAATCTACGAAAAAATATCCTAAAAATGTTATAAAAATATATATAACCTATGTGGTATACATCGGCGAATCATAACTTCCCAAATATAATACCTATTTGCTTTCCATTTCAAACTTTGTATGACTACGTACACTTACTATGCTTACCATCTACTGTAATGTTTGGTTTTAATAAGCCGGAGGCAGTTATCGTAAAATGTATGTTTTTACCGAACGCGTTTGTTTATAAACTACGCCGATGAGCGTGCTTTGTTTAGATAACGAAATACGTTTTTCGCAGACTATTTTCGTATCATATTTTTTTCTGAATTTTGTAACGTATACGTCTGTAAAGTACGCATCTTAGCACCGTTGTATAAAGTTATTTCAAAAGAGAGTTACGTTTAGAAACTGTTTGTTTTAAGAACATACAAAACAAGAAGGTATTCGTACATAATACTACATTCTTTCTAAGAGGCCACAAGCTCCTTTAATTTTCCTCACCTATAACAATAGCAATTAAAAATCTGTTTTCAAAATAAAATTAGATTCTCGATACGGCGCAGTAGAACGATGTTTATTTTAATTTTCGAACATATTAAATGCGTTATCTTCACTGCACAATAATCGGAGGTAAACTAATTTATACATTTATAGTGGATCTAAGAATAAGAAAATTCTCGGACATATATTTGGCAATAAATGAAGAATTAGAAGTATTAAATATTGATTTAAGAAAACGCTGTAAGTACAGCTTCCTCATGGTATTAGTGAAATCAATTCACGAGAAAGACATGTGAGACATCAAATGCTAACACACAGACATGTTTCTGCCTTTCCGGTGCCATCAGTGTGATTTCGAGCTGCTTCTATCACCGCACTTAACTCTACGATACAAATGAATATTTCCTGGCGCTAACGAGTGCTAAAAGAAAGAAACTTTGTCAAAGGAATATTTTTTAATTTTTGTGTTTTATGCCGATCATCAGATGCTCTTTTAACCAAGTATTCAAAATGAGAGTTAAAAAAGTTTAAAATATAACTATAGAACTATAAAAGAACAAAATTGTTGTCGAAAACTTTATTTAATAATAGGTATAGCTACCATTCTTACTTATTACCTCTAACATTCTGTTTAGCAATGAATTATACAAATTTTGAATGTACTCCAATGAAAGTCCCCATATATTTTTTATTGTGTTGAGGTACAGAGACAACGGTGGCCATTGCAATAAAGTTATTTCATTTTGTTCTAACCGTTGTTTTACTACCCGAGGATTATGCGCAGGAGCATTAACTTATTACAAAACAAAGTCTTCCGTGCCCACATGATTCTGGATTACGCCTTTTACGTTTTCGATTATTTCTAGATATTTCTGGGCATTTAGAGATTCCTCGATGAAAGTGATTTCAACTGCCCCTGAATAAGAACCTACACCCCATACCATAACACCTCCGCCGCCTTGAGGTCTCCGCGATATCACCTTGGGTTCTTTCCTCAAGTAGTGCCAGTAATGTTGAAATCCATCAGACCCATCGAGACTAAATCGTTTCTCAACCATGACAATGATCTTCCAGTCTTTACTCCATTGAATGTGCTGTCTTGCGAAATATAATCGGCCTTCTCTGCATCGGGCAGTTTAAACCGGTTTTTTTTTTTTTCAGTTTCAACCGACGAATGTGTGAAGATTGTTTCAGAACCCTATGCACTATCCTTACGTATGCAAGAGTTCCAGCGGCATCCAGAATTTGACGTGCTGTCGCCGCTGAATTCGCTAGTATTCGAATAATTTTCCTTCTCGTATCGTAAGTATCGACTTACGCTTTTTCTGCTTCCGTAAGCGTTTTTTCGCGACCCATAACGATACGCTGATGAAGTCGGGAAGGCAGAAACATGTCCGTGTGTTAGCATTTGATGTCTCACATGTCTTTCTCGTGAATTGATTTCACTAATACCATGAGAAAGCTGTACTAATATCGGGATTTATTGCTTTTAATAATTTGAGAACGTCCGATGATGCACAGTCAATAACTTCGGCATCAGATAGTAACTGTTTTCTAATGATGGCTAGTGGTACATTGTTTTCATCGTCATAATCATCACTGGAGTACGTAGTAGTACACGTTGTAAAATTTGTGACTTCAGTCGCTTAATTTTACAGATTGTGGCTTCAGATACTCCATATTTTTTTACCAATTTAGTCACCTTTTTTAATCTCGTCGATAATTATCACTTTGCCATTTAATTTTAAAAATGTTCTTTTATTGGACGTAGATACCATGACTGTTCTGGCGTGATTTTAGCTCCACAACGCTTTATTTCACGAGAGGCAAGAGAGCTAACGTTTACAGGAATCCCATACATAAATCGGGGAACAACCGGTGCCAGCGCTGAAAACGTTTACGTAAACATTCTTTTGATCGATACAATTACGCACGTAATTGCACGATATTTTTAAAATAGCTAATCTTAGATACTTTTATATATTGTTTGTCATATTTTGTACGTATTTGTATTATCATGTATTTTTCTTTCATCACTTGTAACACTTCCAGACGTCAATATGATTTACAACTTGCTTACACTTTATATGGTCGTATCTTGTTTGTGTGTTTATATGTTTATAATTCTGAATGAAATATACGAAGATAATTTCTTCTGTTCAGTTAAGTTTGCATTAAACAAACTACTTAATTCCATTTAGTCCGATAAAAATTCCAAGATTCACTAATTTCTTGATTGTCACGTTATACAAAGTATCTCAATTTGACCACAATGTAACGTCTTGATACGAACATAAAAATAAACTACAATCATGGGTAAAAGTCCATTACGGCGATAGTACACAATATTAATTGATATTTTTTCATTGACTGTGAACGTAGCAGTTCATAAACTTTATATTTCTTTGTTTTGATATTTTTCATTCAAACAAATAATCCAATCAGGTTATTTGATATGATTTTATTTTACTTGCGTATTTCGAGGTTTGTTGCTTTTTCTTCATAATGATTAAAGATATTAAGCATAATTCTACAAATGTATAGGAAACATTTTAGTTTTCTTTACCAAATTAAATAATAATTATTTCTTAAAAAACTTACATTGTGTGTACTTTTGCAAAAGCTCTAAAAACGTTAATGTTACAAATTTTTAACCAATAGTAATAGCAGGTTTAGCTGAAGCAGTAACATCATTATTATTTTAATTAATACTATATTTATAAATAATAATTATATATATAATACTTTATTTTCCAACAGATAAAACAATATCCAATTACATGGAAAAATTTAATAATTAGTGTGTATATGTAAAAACAAGTTAACTAAACATAAAACTAAGAGAAAAAAGAAGAGGTATCCACAGTCACATCCAAATTGCTTTGATTTAACTTAAATAAAAAAGTTCACCAGTGGTTAAAAAGTGAGAAGAAGAATGGAAAAAGAATTCTGCTACGTATACATTGCCAAAAGAGACGGTAAGCAATAGATATGTATATCTACCACACTAAACTCCATAGAATTGAAGCTGTTTGTTGATACGTCACATGAAGAATACATTACGTTGGCTTTGCAAATAACTGACCATGTTACAGAAATTGTTTCTTCTGCTACAAAGACTATGGGTTTTATTTGCACAACATCAGTCTTTTGTGAGTTCTAAACTCAAGTATGCCACGATTGTATGGTCTTCATATTATGATGTTCATATAAAATCCATTGAAACTACACAAAGGTGTTTTCTTAAATTCTTATGGTCTAAACAAAAAAGCGTCTACCCTTGCAGAGATTTTTGGGCTCCTTTTCAATAACGTCTTTAGAAGGTAGACGCAGAAACAATTATTTCTTATTGTTATACAAGTTACTCAATTATAAAGCTGATTCCTCCTTCTCATTGAACATGCTAAGCTTTCTGATTCCACTATTGCTCCCCTTCTGTATGACTTACACAGTTGTTCCATACTTTCTCGTTACATGTGGTTAACACTTCTACCATATTTCGGGCATCTTATCACCACTATATCCACTCTTTTCAATATGCGTAATGCAATAGGATTTTGCACTCGTTCAAATCAACTCAATAGCTTTAAATTCACAATGGTAAAGAGGTAAACGTGAAACTTCATGACCACATACCCTTAATAATTTTTTCTTTGTTACCTGTACTTCCAAAATATAGTAATTCGATTTTGGACATAGCTGCCGTGTACTGTACATCATTTTCCTCCAACCACTGTGAGATTTCAGCCTTTCTAAAAGTAGTGATTGTGCACTTGTTTTCTTGTACGCTGTGGTGGAATGCATGATCTAGTATTATAAGTGATGACTTCCCTAGATGTGGAATAAGTCGATTTTTGAGACAATTTAGAAATGCATTACTATTTACTTCGATATGGTAATCCATTACTTGGAATTTTGAAAGAAAAGGGCTTACATCTTCAATGAAACTTTTTTTTATTTTTGGTGTAACGCGTTTTTCGCCAGCACATCCCTCAAGCTTTCGCACACCTTTAACAGATCTGATATGCCATGTCCATTTTAACTACCCTCTGAAAATACCCATGTGTTATCAAGAAAAACGTCTCTAAAACAAGAGGATTTTTTGGTTTTCGCGTATTTTCTTAAAAGAATCCTTCGTCTGCATGCAATCTCTAGACGTTCAATGAATGTACGTCCCATGAACTAAACTCTCACTTAACTTCATTGAGAGTTGATAGAGTATTATCTGCAATGAAAATCCTTAAAAAGAAACTAACACTCAGCCCTGATCAGATTTCTAGTTTTCTGCTGAGAGACTACCCCAGTATCCTTTATCCACTGTTATGTATAATATTTAATTTAGTCCTGAAGACCTGCATGGAAGCTAGCCAGGATTTGTCCAATTTTCAAAAATGCCAATGCAGCTGATATAGGAAATTATCGTCCAATTTCCATTCTGTCCAATATGTCAAAAAATTTTGGCATATTGGACATCTCTGCAGCCCAGCATGGTTTTATTGAAGACAGGTCTACCATGACTAACTTAATTTAAAATAATATTGTACCATTGTCCGTAAATTAGTACTTGTACTTGTACTGTTGGATAATAAACATCATTATTATTATTACTAAGGAGCACAACACTGTCAGATACTTGTAGGGGCTAAAGAAACAAAACATTTCATCTGATGTAAACTCCTAATTTCTGACAGGTATAATTTTTGACTTAATTTTAATTTTAGCCAAACATTTTCTATCAAGAATTTTGTTAAATACTGTCTTCAAATCCATAAATCTAATAATTCATTGATAATGAGTAATAAATTATCATTTCTCTACGTACTGAGTATCCTAAAGCCGTTACTGTAAGAGTATCGATAAGCTCTTCTATTGCTTAATTCTACTCTACTTATTATTCGCTCATTTCCAGAGTTTTACGGGCATAAATGTGTATTGAAATGTTCATTGTATGTGGGTAATTGGTAGCCGCTTCTAGATAGCGGTTCATTGTCAGGCGTTCTATTAAAATATTTAACCTTGTCTCTAGATACGAATGTACTTATATTCGTCTATATTGTACCTGTTCGTGCTGGTAGAAATACACAGCCGATTACGTATTGTACTGTTACGTTCAAGGACAAATTGATAAATTGTCAGATCGACGTTATCATGCATCAAAAAACCTAATATTTATATACAGTAGGTGCTAAAATAATTCACACCATTATTACCAATAATAAAAATAAAATTATACATCTGCAAATGCGCTTTCTAAAGGCTTATCAAACTGGAGCAAATGCGATATTTGTGCCACACATATCATCGTCCTGCGAAATTCCAGGCTTACATACATATCTGTAAGACTACAGAAACGAATGTTTTCGCAGTAGCGTATGGCTCGCTTACTATCAATACTAAATATAATGAATGTAATGGACGAGGAAAGTGATGATGTCAGTGAGTATTATGGCGACACTGAAAAGGCTTCCAAACGAAACAAAAGTAACACAAAGGCTAATGTACAGTAGATCTCCACAATGCAAGTTCAACTGAAGAACTATATTTACTGCAGTCCATCCTAGATATGTTTTAAATAAATAATTGCAATAAATTTCATAATTTTACTTACTAAACAAGAAAAATTGACAGGAAGAGGTTAGTTTTATCACGTGCCTTTGTTGTATTTGGAAATTTTTCACTGTAACCACAATACTTACTAATGTCACACTTTCCTTGTCGATTTCATCCACAGAACCTACAAATTATGAAGTGTACGAACGATGTAATGATTATTTCTAACTACCAAGTAGGCAAAGTACTAACTGATCTTGTAACGTCACTTAGTACTTTGCACAATGAGAAAAAGGTTGATGATACTCAAAAAAAAAACGGAGAATTCAAGACAATTCTTCATCACAATAAAACGTCGATGACATGGCTAAAATGGCACGATATACTGTGAAAATCGTGGCCTCTTGTAATTTTTTACAACATGCTAGATTCAGTGCCATGAATGCATACATATTAAGCAAGTTTTTGAAGCATGTATCGTATTGAAAAAGAGAAGAAACTTTCTAATCGCCCTAGAAAAAGAACTAGCAAAGAAGAAGAGTTCCAATACTTGTATACATTCAAAACATAAAAGAACAAGGACAATTTCTGCACATTCCAAAAATAATGAGCGAAAGATGTATTTAATCAACCCACTATGTCTTAAGATTATCATTACTATCATTTAGTATTAGCGCTTCAATTTATATTAAATCTCTTTTCTAATCTTAAGTGCAATAAATGTGAAATAAAATAAAGTTGAAGATATTCTAATTTAAAGATGATCACCCAATTTTAGTGCACACACATCAACAAACTATATGGATCCAATTTCCTGGTTAACTGAAGACTAGACGTCACACAACTAGTGCTTCAAAATTTGGAAGACAACTAAATTGCACTTCAATACTTGTACTTCCAGTTAAAGGACATGTAATAAGACCATTAACCAGCTAATTTCTTAAAGTAATTTGGTTTGAAATTGTATTAATCCATAACACTCACTTATAGCCAGATTTCTCTGTCTAATACCCCACTTATATCTATATCTATATATTCAGTTTCTTGTTTAAATAGAGACATAGAAATATTTGTTAGAGTTATATTAATAGACATTACATTTTACTATTTATTCTTTACTAGCGAATTTTTTTATAACAATAAATTGTAAGAATGTGTATGTTTTACAATTCAAAAATACGTTTTCGTTCATTACATCGCCCATAAAGTTAAAAGAGTAGACGTTGAAATTCGCCATTAAGATGAATCCGTTTGAAGTTTTCCCAATCAAAGTCAAATGTGATGTAGCAATCTACATACACCTACTTCAAAGTATACACACATGCGTGTGCAAGTATTGGATCAAGCGCTTTGATCTTTCCATTTGTACATATTTTAATGGCACTATGTATGTACGTGATGTGAAACTCGCATGGAACAAATGCAATATTGTAAGTACATATCTTATTCAAAGTATCGTTTGATATTTTGAAACTAGATCTAGGGGAGTTTTTCAAACCGTTTTCGTTAACGTTTGCAAATAGAGATATAAAATATTTTCGTACCTACGTAAATATTTACCGGTGCGGTAACAAATACAATTTTAGCGTTTCATAGACGACTGTATAATGTAATCGATAAGAATTTACTTATACTTATCTGACATAACGATAGATAATTGCTTTACACAATTAGCTTGTTTAATTATATATATACAGATTGTAGATAACTGCATATGCCTTTGTTTGATACGATCTGTATTGAATGATGATACAATAATATGCTCTGGAAATATTACATTAGTTGCTAAAACGAAATAGCAAAAGAGGAGAATTTGTTCGTACGGTGAGTGATAAAATTGAGATTATTTGATTAAGCTGTCGCACTAAATACACTGGGGTACACTAAAATAGACACCAGGTAAAGCTGTATGAATATGTAAACAGCTAAATTCTAAGAACAAATTAAGAACTTTCTCTTGTCATTAGGGTAGGGGTGGATGTATCGGAAGGAATTCGTCATAGTTTAGTATCGTTACAGCTATGCCTCCCTCACAAGGTTCGAGTGATATTAGCGACTTCACCCGGGGTCGCATCGTTGGCCAGAGTGAATGCGGCGCTTCGCAACGTGAAATAAGTAAATTTTTAAATATTCCGTTGTCCACAGTTAACCGTGTGATTACACAATTTAAACGCAAGGAAAAAACAACAGCGGAGCCGAGACCAGGTCGTGCCGGACCTTCTGAAAGAAGTAAAAGCGTGCTTGTGCGCGAAGTGTTAAGGGAACCGCGAAAAGGTACAGCTGAGCTTGCGGCAACTTCACAGAAAAGTCAGCGCACCGTTCTGCGATACCTCCACAGTGTGGGGATGTATAAAAGGGTGGCAAAGAAGAAACCTCAACTTACGGCGTTTCAAAAACGGCGCCGAATGGCTTGGGCAATCGAAATGCGAACGAAGCCCGAAAAGTTTTGGCGGTCTGTCATTTTCTCAGACGAAAGCATATACCGCCAATTCAGTGGTAGTGGCCGTACGTGGTTATGGAGACGTTCGTCACAGCAACTGGACGACAAATTTTTGCATCAGACGGTGAAATACGGCGGTGTGAACATCATGGTGTGGGGCGCGATATGGTATGGTGGAAGATCGCAATTAGTAATCTGCGACGGAAATATAAATGCGGCAAAATATATCCAAATATTAACGGAAGGACTACTATCGATATTCGACAACGCCATTTTATCTAAAGAAGACGGAGCACCCTGCCACAAAGTAAGAACAACAACCACATGGAAAGAGGAACAGGGGATTCCGATTTTACCATGGCCAGGCCAATCACTGATAGAGAATGTTTGGCACATAATCCAGACAAATATGGCGAAACGACCCCAAAAACCCAGCAATAAGGAAGAACTCGTGGCAGCTGTTACAGAAGAGTGGTTAGATATTCCAGAAGACACCATTAATCATTTAATAGATTCTATGCCACGACGACTCGCAGCACTTTATGCAAGTAAAGGTGGATCGACAAAGTATTAGTCTAATTTAAAAATTTTAAAATATTTTGTATATATAACGAGAACAGAGTCTTTTTTTTAATTAGTAGGTGTGTATTTTATTCTGTCACCCTAGTGTATTTGGCGTTGATTTGCTGTTGTGGCCTACATGCTTTACAGATAATTTTCTTTTTTATCTGGGCATAGTTTTCGTATACAAGAATCGTAAAATAAGTTCATTAAAAAGGAAGTAATTCTGCTATTAAGCTATTAAAGTTTTAGTTAATTTTGTTTCAAATTATTATACTATTAATTCTTAAATGCATTAACCTCATCAAAAAATAGCTATAAGAGATATTCAACACAATAATGATGCTAATTACAGCTATTCTTGGCGTTAGTCAAGATTAATTTTATATAGTAAATGCAGATGTGATGGTTCTTCTGGACAAAGCGAATACAAGCAAACTTTGCCTGGTAAAAGTAAACTAATGTTAAATTCTAATTTATTAATCTCATCGCTTGTATCAATTAAGCTTATTAGAGGAGTTGACAAAACCCATCGTTTTTATCAGTACGTTCTTGTGATTCTATTCTTACACAGTTCACATTAGAAACTTCTCAAACTTACTTCCATCAATACCATCCTCCGTATTAATAAATATAGCAACATTTTCTATAAAATACCCATTATATTTTTATATTCAAGTTTTAACAAATACCTCAGCGAGTGTTGTTTGTAATGTATGTCTAGGTAAATCAAGTGAAATGAATGATTTTTTGTGAACAAGTTAAAGACCAGAAAGAAACAAACATTCAGGTTTGGGCTTTCAACTTTGTATGTTATATTAAGTTCATGGAATTAGTACTATGATCTACTATTACCGAAGAAAATACAGAACTAAAGAGAACTAAAAAGCAGCTCATGTAGGAGTGCTTCCATAATAAATTTAGTTTAACAATTGACCACCTTCTTCAAGTTAGATACAGTAGCAATGACGTAAATACTGTAAGAAGATTTTTCGTTAATTCTGCTGATAGAGAGGTTGATGAAACACTAATAAAAAGATTTCGTATTATATTGCAAACTATACCGAATGGTGAGTAAGCAAATGTAAGAAAGTTTGGCAAATACAGACGCTCCACAGTTGAACTAATTCTAAATAAGCAAATACGATTGGTACTGTCAACCGGGATGACAAAATGCGATATTTTGAAGGTTTTATGCCATATCTCCTTTGATATGAAGTTGAATTGGGCTGAATTTTCAATACAATATATCCTTGCTATCAATTTATAAATCTTAAAGAAGTTTTGGTTACAACAGAAGAGAGAGAGGACTTACTTTCTGTGGCAACAACTCACCCCCTTTGTGAGGGTGACTAAGTGCCACACCTAGTTTCTTTTTGAAAAGATATTAGAAACGTTTTATGGTTACTAGTCACCCTATAGAATTCAAATGTAGAGATTTATTATGTTGGAAACTGTTTAAAAATTGAGTAAAAACAAAAAAAGATGTTTTATATTTGAAACCAGTCATTATAAACTTTAAAATGTCAACATAATTAAAATTTTTAATAACAAAACGGCGAAATGTTACCAATACAATCCTTAACAAAATAAGAAACAATCAAAATCGAGAGTTGGTGAGAACACCTATTCTTTAAAAAATCTACCCTAAACACTGAGCCAAGCTCGAGTTAAGAGGAAACTAACTCTAAAGGAACTACGAACTGTCTTCAACTTCACTGTACACAGTTTAGGAACGTTTTAAAAAATTGTTTTAAAAGAAGTGGAAGATAAGGAAAACTTGTGGCTGCTGATTTAAGTCGGCGACACAATTCTGTTTTTAATTTGTTGCGTTTTGTACCAAAAGACATCCGAAGGCTCCAGAATTGTTCTTTCTTCCTCATACAGGATACACCAACTTCCTTGCTGGCAATTAGTTCAAATTAAGCCTTGATAACATTACCACGATATTCCATTACACCGAGTGACCCCTATAGGCAGTCAGCCCGGTTGTCGGTATCTGTCATATGCAGTTCAAAAGTTCTCATTCATGTAGAGAGCGTAATTAAATGAATTTCAATCTTGTCACTTGGACAGTTTCTGAAAATATTATTATAAATAATTGAGACTGTGCCATCCTAGGAAATTTTCTATATTAAGCTACAAATGAAAATGGTTCACATGCTTCGCAATTGTTCACATTAAACTTCAAGTATTTGCCACTAACTATACCAAATTTTAGAACAATCAGTACGATCACATAATTACAGACTTTTGAAAAAACATGTTCATTTAGCACTGTAGTGCACAGTATCGTACCACAGTCTGATGTACCTATGCGTCTAGGTAAACTACAACGACCACGTAAACTTGTTAATTGAATTAATGCTGACTGCAGATAAATTAACGTATAATAAATCGAAAAGATATTTAATTTCTTTCTATTACAAAGCAAACGACAAGGTCCCAACGAAGTTTATTTTCGTTACATAAATTCAAACACGGTAGACGTCACACTTTGAAGGTTAAGGATTTTGGCACAACACTGCTAATACTAAGTCTATAAATGCGTTACACATACGAATTACAATATCAGACCACGTATCTGTGACGGTATTGAATTGTCGTATTAGACAGATTTGTTACTTATTTTCTTAAATAAAGAAAGCTGATGTAATGTGTAGTAATTAATAAAAATATAATTGCTTGTAATATAATTAAAGTTACAATACCTTGGATTTACGATAAGTAGATAATATATTACAATACAAGTATATTATTGTTTTTGAGATAATACAAATAAAAATTGATTAGGTATATACAAAAAGATAACGTATGTTTCTGTCTGCAAATTATCTGCACATTATCTAAAGATTATCAAAACAATGTATTATTAATTTGAATATATTCGATAACTTAGAAAGGTTCTCGGGTGTCACATTCCATCTCAATAAAACTTGGTAGGTAAGTAGAGCATATTAGGACTTGAAAATAAAAAATTTTTGTTTGTGCCGAGATTTTTCAGTTTTCTTGATTTAATTCTTGAACGAAAATAGATAGAATAAAAATTTAAATGCAAATATTGTACGTTATCGACAAGTCTTTCAGGACACGTGAATGTGGTATATACAGAGTGTTCCATTTAAGCGCCACCCTCCTATGACAGAGCTGATTACAGTAATGTCGTTGTTGCAAGTTGTTCACCTTTAACATCCTTCATTGCTTTTAAAGCATTTTTAATTATATAGGGTGTTCCAAAGGTAATATTAACACAAGAACTTATTTCTTATTCTACGCACGTACTACATATACGGAAGGAAAGGAAAACTGTTAATCTATATAATCCCACTTCATACAGTTTAGATAGCTCTTAAATTATTTAATTAATAATTATTAAAGTATATATGCAATCGCCAATTGATATGGTACCAGATGCACCTGTTCTTAGTCTAACTGGTGTGTGGTTGTTTGTTATCATAAATATTCTAAAATATTACAACGAAATATTTACAAACTACATCCTATTAATAAGGTATTACCGATTTTAAGGATTATTTATTTTGATATTAGCGATATTTGTTCGATTCTAAATACAGTAGAACCCGGTTATAACAACTTCGGCTGTAACGGCACTCCTTTTTTAGCGTCAAATTTTAAGCGATCCCGTACTTTACTATTCAAACGTACAGGGAAAAACACGGTTTTAGCGTCAATAACCGCTTATATAACGACAAATATTTACCACTTGAGGTATGTATTTATATTATCATTTATGGCTCGATTTCCGGCATTTGCCTAGCCTGCAACGTTCGACCGTTCGGGGATTCCAAGAATATTACCGTTTCTTGCAATGCGCCAGGCAAAGTTCGTAAGAAATTTCCTCAGTCGGCATTTGAATCGTGTGAGTGAAACATCGAGATTTCTTTATCGAAAATATAAAGCGAAAAAGTTTAAGTGTGAACGACAAAGTCGCGATAATCAAAGCAGTCGAAAGTGGAAGGAAGAAAGCGGACGTGTGTCGCGAATGTGGCTTAGTTAATTCTACGATTTGTACAATTGTGAAAGATGAGAATAAAATCATGGATACCTTTGTGAAAGGGGAAGAAAAGTAAAAAAAAAATCGATCGTGAGAAAACGTTGAAATCGACGAAGCGCTTATTACGTGGTTTAAGCAATGTGGAAGCGCAAATTTATCCGTTAATGGACCGCTGCTTATACAAAAGGCCGAAGAATTTGAAAGTTTATTTGGAGGCACAAATTTTAAGTGCAGCAAAGGGTGGCTGGTGCGTTTCAAAGGGAGACATTCAATAACGTTCGGAAAAGTGAGCGGTGAAGCGAAAAGTGTTAATATGACAGAAGCAGAGACGTGGCTAAATGAAATGTGGCCTAAATTAAAACAATATTATGAAGACAATGAAATTTACAATGGCGACGAAACGGGAATTTTTTATAAACTTCTTTCAGATAAGACTCTGAGGTTTATAGGCGAAAAATGTGTAGGCGCTAAACTAGCCAAAGAACGGGTAACTACATTTGTGTGTGCTAATATGATCGGTACGGAGAAACGTAAAATTCTTGTCATAGAAGAGTCAAAAAAGCCACGCTGCTTCAAAAACATTAAAACACTCCCAACAAATTACTGCGCAAACAAAAGAGCTTGGATGACTTCAGAAATCTTTGAAAATGAAATTCGAAAATGGGATAAAGAACTTGCGGTTAAAGGTAAAAAATCTTGCTTTTAGTCGATAACTGCCCAGCACATCCATCATTCGCCCACTTAAAAAATATTAATTTGGTGTTTCTGCCCCCAAATTGCACTAGCATCCTTCAACCAATGGACCTAGGCGTAATAAGAAGCTTAAAATGCTTTTACAGAAAATTTCTTCTCCAGAAAATTATTACGGGTATGGACAAGAACGCACCATGTGCAGTTTCACTTCTCGATGCGTTGGACTTTTTACAGAAGGCTTGGCGTAGTATAACCTCTGACACTATAGCAAACTGCTTTAGTCATTCAAGATTAAGGAATAATCCAGTTAGTGACAACGTAAATGAAGATGACGTTCCGTTATGTGAACTTATGAAAAAGCGGCAGCAAAATCAGAGTGACGAAAACCAGTTTTGTTTCGACGACTTTGCATCCGTGGACAGTTGCCTTATTACGTCGGGAATGCGTTCAGATTCTATCGTGGAGGACATAAAACAGCGGGATAACGAAAACGATAATGAAATCGAAGAGAGATTCATGCGACGAAGCAGAACACGTACCGACAAACGAAGAAGCCCTAAGTGCCATAACACTTTTAAAAACTTATTATAGACAGCGAGAAACGTCACCTCAAATTATTGATAAAGTGAGAGAATTAGAAATGGATACAGAAGAACAGTTTTGGCGGGCGAAAACTGTGCAACGGAAAATTACAGATTTTTTTCATTAGACAAACAAGTTAGTATGCACCTACATGTGTAAGGTTATATGGTTAAGTACATTAAATTAATTAAATTCACATATGTATCTGTTTACCACCCGTAATATTGTTTCCACCAATTCTTGTATGTAAACATGGAACTTGCAAAAACTCCGCCTATAGCGTCAAAAAATTCGCAGTCCCGTGACTGTCTTTATAACCGGGTTCTATTCTATTTTGATAATGTACCACAAAATTGCTTTTTTGTTAAGGTATAGAAAAAAAGGGGTGTTTCATCCCCTGATAGTGTATTTCATCGCAAACAAAATTTATTTTCAAGTCTCAGATCTGTCAGTCAAGATCTGTATTTGATACTCGGCGACCTTTCCGTGTAAGCTGCAAAATATTGACGATCTGTGAAGAATATGCCAAACTGAATGGCGGAAGATTTCAATAGAGACATGTAGACAACTAGTAAACTCGCTGCTCCACAGGTGTGAAGAGGTGATAAAGAATAAAGGTAAATGTAAAAATGAATTTGGATAGCATTTGGAAATACAGCTATTTTAATGTCCTACAGTATAAACAGCTTTATTTTCCCTTTGGTATTAAGAAATATATTTATTTATTGTTATAGTTATCTGACATATGGGAATAAAGAGTTTAATAAACTTGAATTTCTTTTATTTAACGCATAAATTGATATTTCAGCCAAATTAAGACTACTGCTATTTTAGTCTGCTATCGTGCACATGACTGTAAATTCGAGCAATACTATAGTTATGTATATGCATCAACATATTTTATATTACGCGCAATTTATATGTAAAAGAATTCACTTCAATAGATTTCTATTTTAAGCTCCTCTACTAAACGCCTATGAGGGCGATCTGAAATCTTTCCTGAATCGGCACGAAGATTGAAGTAGATTCACTGGTTGGTAACCTTCTTTATGGCAACTGTCAAAATTTCAGACGTCTATTGTCACTAGTTGTTTAGGAATGTGTTTTGTGTAGCAAGTCAGGCGGTTTCGCAAAAATGGATACACTCGAATTTCGTGCAGTGACGGTTGGACTCAGAAACGGTCACGGAAATTCGAAATATTTCACTAGAGGTTCATGGCGGATGTACTCCATCATTTTCGGCCATCAGTTTCTGGGGGGCTAGTTTAAACGCGGCCGCACAAACACAAGTTATGAACTACGCGGGGGACGCCCAAAAACCGCTACCAACGATGAAATGATCTTAGAGGAACGCGTTGGCCATATCCTACACGAAATTTTGGATATGAAAAAAACTTTCGCCACGATGTTTTCTCATACCAGAGTAAGAACGAAAGGAGGAGTGTCTGGCCAGGATCCAACATAATCCAAAGGATTTCTTTACACGTTTCGTAACCGTGGATGAGACCTGGATCCACTACCACATACCGGAGAATAAGGAACAGTCGAAGCAGTGGACATTTCCGGGCGAATCGGCTCCGAAGAAAGCAAAAACTGCTCCATCGGCCGGAACCATCTTTTGGAATTCAAAAGGTGTGGTCCTTATTGACTACCTGCAGAAGTGAAGGACGAGCACGGGGTAATACTACAGCGATTTATTGACCCGATTCGATGCAGTGTTGAAGAAGAAACTGCCTTGTTTGCAGCGGAGAAAAGTGCTTTTCCACCACTACAATGCACCGCCTCATTCATCCCTCATCTTCGTGTCCAAATTGAATGAGTTGCGCTACAAATTAGTCTCTCATCCTCCATATTTACCGGATCTAACCCCCAACGACTTTTTTCTATTCCCAAACCTGAAAGAATCACTGGGAGGAAAGAGATTTGCCTCAAATGAGGAGATCATCGCCGCTACAGATGGTTTTTGCAAACGTCGACAAGACACTGCGGCACCGTTTGAAAAAGTATATTGATCTTCGAGGAGACTACATCGAAAAATAAAAATAATAAAACCGCACCAATACCACCGTGTCTCTCTTGTCGATTCCGGAAATATTTCAGGTCGTCCTCGTAGTAACACATTTCGATTTAATCAAATTATTCGTTTTCGCGCTAACCTACGCATGCACCTAGGTGTAAGTACGCAGTCAATACCAATTATCACGAATTTACGTAGAACCTGCTTTAAAATTAATAAGTGCCTTCGGTATATATTTGCCGTTTTAAATGGCCTATAACCGCCAGGTGAAAGCAGTTATTAGCCTTCAAATGAGCATTTTACTGACGATCGAGCGTATTGAATGTGAGAATTAATATCTTTAGCGTGCGAGGTAATTAATAAAACTTACCTGACTACTGTGACCGATTTCTAAGCTTGAATGCCCGTTTGATGTACTGTGTCCGTGTCCATTTCCACCCCGGTTGCCACCACCATTACCACCGCCACCCCCATTCGAAGGCATTTTATATCGAAGTATCCTTCAGGAGAACGTTCTAATTCTTCTAACTTTCCACCTGCGAAACTTTCCTGTCTACTAGCACATCTCTCACTTGTTTTTTAGTTCGGAAAAACTCGCCGAAAGAATTGAACTTCGTAACTGAACTATTACAGCGATACGAAAGTAATCTTCCACAAGTATTAAGACAAAATGACATAGATATTCAATTATTAGGTGTTATGTTAAATCCCGTTTATCTCCGATAACGAATTAAAGTAATCATTTATTGTCCTTCCTATTGTCTTTCGTATCAGCAAGGTAAATCTCTCCCGTCATTAATTTAATAATTCGCCGTGTATTATTGAAGATAAATTAAGATTAAAACGACTGATTCGTACGATGTGGAATAGGTATTAATTTGACTAAATTTAAGTTCGATAACGTTCCGAGAAAAAATTAAGTGGAAAAATGAATGTCGCCCGGTCACTACGATCCTTACGACTACGCTAGGATCGGCTCCGTACGACCTAACTAAGCAGTCTACGGTAATCTACTGAAGTACGACTACGCAGAGCTTGAACTCGCTGGCGATGTGATACCAATCGCGATTGTTGGTTTTGTGCTGCGTTCTCGACTTACAACGCCATGCGGATTGCACTTTGACAGGTGGGGGATTCTCTTCGTCAGAAAGTGACAACGGACGAAAAGAAACAGACCACATTGATAGCAAGTAAATGTACTACGAGCACCTTCCCATTCCAGTTGGCTCAGTGCCTTTAGGAAGCAAAAAAATACAAATAATACTGCATGAAGTTAGAATACCTGTATTTATTTAGAACCTTTAGCATCTCTTCATCAAAATAAATACCTTGAACTGACACGAAATAAAAATTCTTCTATTCGTTTTTATGGATAAGCTTAAAATTAACAAAACCAAGTTATTTTTATAGTAGGATTCTGCTCTGAACGAATACCATATATACTAAAGCTTAGCTAAGGGATTATCCTTGCAAGATATTTCTGTAACATCCTTTTCATCTCGTATCATAAAGGTTGGAGCTGGTGGTTGACAAGGGAAGGTTCTCGGGTGTTAAATTCAGATCTTAATAAAACTTGATAAAATTCACAAATTTTCAGTTTTCTTGATTTAATTCTTGAACAGAACTGGATAGAACAAAAATTTAAATACAAATGTTGTACCTTATCGAAAGGTCCTTCAGGACACGTGAATGTTGAGTAAATGGGTATTGTATTTAAGCGCCACACTCTTATAGTAATATGGAAAAGAAATTAGTGCGATTTGTTAATCTTTAACTGCCCTTATTGATTTTAAAGCACTTACAATTATACAGGGTGTTCCAAAGGTGCAACTTACACCAAGGCCATCTATATATTACATACATATGTCTTCTATTAAGAAAAATCATCATTCATTAGTAAAATTGCATCAGTTGTTATGCCTTAATGTTCATATCTCATACAAATATAAACACTGGATAACACGTGGTAACAAATTATCGTTAGTATTAATAATAATGAATAAAGTATTTATTTTAGTTCTTATGTTAACATCACTTTCGGAACACCCTGTATAATTGAAAATGTTCTAAAATCAATAAAGGATTTTAAAGATGAACAACTTGCATTAATTGCTTTTCCACATTACTATAATCAGCTCTAGCATAAGAGGGTGGCGCTTAAATGCAACACCCTGTATATATCACATTCACTTGCCCTGAAAGCGCTTTCGATAAGGTACAATATTTGTATTGAAATTTTTGTTCTGTTTATTTCCGTTTAAGAATTAAAAAATTTCTGAATCTTTTAAAGGGTGTTTCACCCCTTCATAGCGTATTTTAGTATTAACAAAAAAAAATTATTTTCACGTTTCAACTTACTCTACTTACCTATCAAGTTTCATTAAGATCTGAATTTGATACCCGGGAACCTTTCCTTATGAGTGCCTTGCGCGAGTACCTATAAATTTCGGAGTCTCGGGTTCGAACCCTGAGGCCGTTTCTCAGGTTTTCTGTGGTTTTCGTCATTCCTTGCCGAGTGCTGGAGTACCTTAAGACGTGCCACAGGTACAGGCGGCAAAGGCTGGATGATGCGAAGGCACGGATTATCATAAAGGATTGGTAACAACTGGAAAGTATGTATATGTAAATCCATTCCATAATGTCTGATCTTTCAGTATTGCTTTAAACCAATATTCAGGCTTAAAGGTTTTGAAGTATATTTCAATGTCACCTGAACCCTAATCTAAATCAAAAATCTAATTCAGCTTAAACCAAGGGAAAAGCTAAGCTTAAAGTCAAATCCTACGCTCAAATACTTCACAGGCTTTTTTATTTTAAAAATGAATCTCCTAAATTGACTTGAATCTTTTGATGATGAAACTGTATTTACCGAATATCTCGGGCATAATCGAAGACCTAAAGTTATTCACAATTAGGATTGGACAAATCTTTGAAACGCCAGGTCCGGGCTCGCCCACACGCACGACCGATACGAAAATTGACCGAATTCGTTGAAACAATCTGTCTTCGTTTCGCTGCTGTGTATGCACGTGTGATACATCGTATTAGGCGTTATAATGTATCTATACTTCATGGCCTGAGATCGATGGGGAATTGACACATTTAGATCTTGCAGTTGCAACATTTTTTTCATTTGTTATACTTCTTTGCGTCACTAGCACGGGAAAGTTATACAGCGGATATCCTGGAATTTCAATTTTTGCACAAGACGTTGTTTTGTTCTTCGATTTAGATGATTGTAACGACTGACGATTTGTTTATTAATGTTTAGCAAGAAGAAGTGTAGGCAGACCAAGGATGGGTATTGTAAGAGGCAAAGTGCCTAAAATCCGAAGTGAATGGAAAAGAAAAAGAAGAAGATAATATATTCATTAACCATAAAAAAAAATGAATAAAACCAAAGGAATTCAATCAAATAGAACTCACATTCGAAGAGACTTCAGTTATACATTTGAATTCTTCTTCTTCCTCGTACCAATCCGCCACCGAAAGTCGTATCTAATCAACAATTTCCACTAGAAATCCCAATATAACTAGGTACATGTTTGCCTATGTAACAAGGTCTATACATCCTCCTCCTATAACAATAGCAAAACCGAATACAAATCCTGCAGCGCTGCTTCGTTATCCTGAATCTTCTTCAATAATGATCCTAGGAAGATGTTCGTTATTTTCAAAAATACGTTCGTTGCCCGAGGAAACGGTAATACACGATAAGCTAGCTATAACGAACTCGCAAATATTTGATGGCAGTATCGGAATGGAGCTGAATACTTGTACGATAGTAAGGTATATCGTCGTCCACGTTGTTCGCTGTAATTTTTTTTTATGCTAAAGGTGAGGCAGGTTCACGAATAAAATGTAATATCCAGATTTTACAGCCGTTGTGTTCTCATTGGTTTCTCCTTCAATACAAACTTAAAAGTATTCTAGATGAAATTGAGATTAAATTAATTAATTAAAGAGAATTGAAAGTTTATTTGGGCCCTAAAGATTTAAATCGGGCTACCAAACGTGAGTAATTTATGATATCCATAGCCAAGACGTAATTTCCAAGGTAGCACGTGAAAAGCTCTTTACAGTCATAAATATGAGCGCAGGTTTCTTGCAAGTACCTACAGTTAGATAAAATGAGTTCTGATTTATGTTTATGTAACACGTATTTCGGCGGACACAATTTTTTACGACTATCGTTTGATTTAAAATCTACTCCGGAAGTTTTTCAGAAATATGTGTGCACTTCATTGATAAGTACACGTAATTTTTGATGATTTAATTATAATCGCAAATAATGATGAGGGACATAATAAAATATTATCTAAAAATAATATTAAATATTGCTTTTAACAAAATAAAAATTCAATTCACAGTAAAAACTAAAAAATTTTTGGGAAATATCCAGATCTACATAAAGTAAGAGTAATTCAGTAGATAAAAGAACCTAACTATGAAGATGATATGACAATATTGCTAGGAATGGTAAATTATTTGCTCCAGTTCATACCGAATACGTCGTCTTTCAATGCTTAGTTAAGACGGCAAAATTAAAGCAAGTCGATGCGTTATTTTATTCTGTCCAAATTGTATTTTATTACATATTAATTATTACAACACAGCAATTAAACATCACTTGGTTCTATAAGAAATAAATTCTTGTCAGGATTAGACCGTGTCATGGTAAAGTAAAATACAGAAGAAAATGGAAAGAATAATAATAAAATAAATGGCAAAAATAGGGAGGGGGCAAAAAGGAGATAAAACGGTTTTTTTTGATTCAAAATTAGCTTTATTCATCAACGTAATCTCCATCAAGAGCAACGCAATCATTCCAGCGCCGCTCTAACATTTCAATACCACTTTTGTAGAACGATTTATCTTTTGCCTCAAAATAGGCCTCAGTTTCAGCGATAACTTCTTCATCCGTGCGATATTTCTTACCGGCGAGCATTTTTTGAGGTCTGCGAACAGCCAGTAGTCGCTGGGAGCCAAATCTGGCGAATACGGTGGATGTGGGAGCAATTCGAAGTTCAATTCATGTAGTTTTGCCATTGTTTTGATTGACTTGTGACACCGTGCGTTGTCTTGATGAAACAACATTTTTTTTCTTTGCCATATGCGGTCGTTTCTTTGCAATTTCGGCCTTCAAACGCTCCAATAACGCTATATGATATTCACTGTTGATGGTATTTCCTTTCTCAATATAGTCGATGAATATTACACCACGCACATCCCAAAATACCGAGGCCATAACCTTTCCAGCCGATTGTTGTGCTTTCGGGCGCTTTGGACGAGGTTCACCAGTTGCTGTCCACTCAGATGACGATCGTTTTGATTCCGAAGTAAAGTAATGGATCCATGTTTCATCCATTGTCACATATCGACGCAAAAATTCCGGTTTGTTACGTTTAAACATGGCCAAACACTGCTCAGAATCATCAACACGTTCTTGTTTTTGGTTAACAGTGAGCAAACGCGGCACCCGCTTTGAACAGAGCTTTCTCATAGTCAAATGCTCATGCAATATAAAGCCAATACGTTCTTTAGATATCTTTACGATGTCAGCTAACTCACGCAACTTCACGTTTCGATCATTCAAAACGATTTTGTGGATTTTTTTGATGTTTTCTGGTGTTACCGCCTCATTTGGACGTCCACTGCGTTCTGCATCATCGGTGTCTCTACGACCACCTTTGAAGTCAGCAAACCAACGGTTTATTGTTGTTTCTGATGGAGCGAAGTCCCCCTAACACTTTTCAAGCCATTACTTCGCTTAAACTATATTTTTTCCCATCAAGAAGCAGTGTAAAATTAAAACACGAAATTGTTTCTGATCCATTGTTTTGAAAATAACAAAAGTAGCGTGACTCTTAGCACAATAACTCACAAACTAATGAATAGAATATCATGAAATTTTAACAGCTCTCTTTTGAAGGTTAGTACTAACTGAGAGAAAGGTGACAATAAAACTGGCGTCATCTATGTGTTAGGCCCGGGTCTTTTCAGCCCATGTGTTACGTGCACACAATGATAATAATAGTAATAATAATAATAATAACAATAATAATAAAGTTTATTGTTCAACAGAATACCAATTACAGAACGAAGCAATAGTAAAAGGCCATGCGCACATTATGAAAATATACTTAACTAAGTAACTAAAGACCTATAATTAACTACTATAAATAACGTGTGTGCAAATGTCATTGTAATACTTATTTGACAAATTCGCAGCAACAATTTTCTCTGGGTTCTTTAAAGGAACGCATATTACGACGCTCAATCAAAGAATAATAGTTAATTCTCCTAGGTGGGTATTGACCATCGAGTTTATACGAAAGAAATTTAAAGACGTTGAATCCGTTCCAACGTAAGCTGATGGCTAGTCTCGGCAAAGTGGGACAAGTTACAGTGCAGTGCGGAGAACAACGTAGAGGGGCCGTTTATGTATTCGCATCATTTATTATTTTGACCTTCATGAGTGAACATAGGCGATGCGGATGCAGGAATGTTTACACATAAAATAATGATAAGCAATGTATGTATTATATATCGTGGTGAATCACTTACTATCTTAAGAAGTTTCCACGAAATCACAAACTAGGTGGCATCTATTGAATATTAGAATTATTAAATATACAATCATTAAAAGTTGTGTAGTTGAGACTTGAAATTTGTTCAATGCCCTCAATACCACTTTTAAAATTTTATCACTAGTACATTTTGCAACTCTTTTGGAAGGAAGTAAGGTAGGGAATGACAATTCAAACTCTTCCATTGTGCGTATCATCATATTCACCAGAAAATGTTTATGCCGATCAGTTGCTTCGTCCACATATGAATCGTCGAAACAATTTTTATCTTTCAATTCTACTTCAATTCTTCTTTCAAAATAGTGGCGAACAGATGACATAAAGTTTCTTAACGATGTCCGACTTTTTAATGTGTAATCCAAATACTTGCTCCAGAAAGAGGCAAATGCTTGTTGGTCTAGTAAAGTGAACCGTACATTACATAGAATAAAACAAACGCCTCTATCAAATATTAATTCCTCGCTGTATCGTTTGCCACGGATTTGGTTTGCAACAGTGTTTCATAAGTTATCAGAAATATGGTCTGGCTACCATAATCAGTTAACTTCAAGAGAAACTACGTCAGAAAAGCTATGTTTAGCAAACCATTTATAGAAATAGCTTCATTGCAAGTAGATTAGAACTAACACAGAAACTTTAAATATGTAGATTCGATTTAACTGCGCGTATATCTCCTCCGATTTAGTATTATAATTTCTAACAAGTATTTATTCCTTCTCATTAAAAATGCCTTGTTTCCTTTTTAATCAAATCTCAATACAGGTTTCTCGTGCTGAGCAGTAGGGTATATACTGATTGTGAGTTTGGTAAGCACAAGCGAAAAGCTTTGTTTTTTCAAAAGAGTCTCAGATTTCCCTAACGAAGATCGCGATTGCTACATTCAACCCGATACTCTCCAACTTCTAATGAACTTTCCGTGCCGCCGAAAACAAGAGGAACTTCTTAGTTTGTTCCCTAAATTAAAAAGTAAACCGGGTGTATTCCGCTTCTCTCCCGTGAACGCGGCCGGCCCAACTTGTTTGCAAACATCGCGCAAAGACCCCCCGAAGGCTCGACTCCCTCACTCTTTCTCTCTCTACATTGCTCCGTTCCCAGCGCGAGAATCCGGCTCGCTATTTTACATTTCGCGGAGAGATAAGCTCGGGGGGTTCTCTCTGTATATTTTCTTTCGGATCTAGAATTATAAACAGGATGTAATAAAAGGTTCGCGTCTACAACGTATGTACAGACTGTAAAAGATAAAATTAACATCGCGATCGATAAAAATAAAGATGTGTGGAAATATAGTGAGAGATGGGTTACGGATTTAAACGAAATTCGAAAAAAACTGATGCATAATATTAATTAGTGTTATTAAAAGTATAAAACTGTCAAAATACAAGTTTATTTTTCTAGGTGGTATGTACGCGATATACGAGGGCCACTCGGAAAGTAGAGAACGTTATGTTTTCACTCGTGACGGCGTGTCCGATCCATCTAAATTTGTAGGCAGATAACTAGTCTCTGTAAGAAGGGGCAAATTTCAATGCCGTGCGGAGAACAACGTAGAGGGGTGAAGCGCGCGGCACAGAAAATCGAGTACCCGTATCGAAGCATGCTTGTTGAGTATTATTCAACTGGTCGTTGTGAGTGACGCAGTTAGGTACGTTCAAATGTTTAGAAATGAATTCTGCCTAGATTAGTACTTTTGTACTAATTTTGGTTTTAAAATCGTATTCGGCATGAACCAAATCTAGGATGAGCGAAATGACAAATTTTCAAAGGAGTACGTTTTTTGCGAAAAATCGAAGTCATCTGAAATATGTCAAAATGCGTATGCAACTGAAGATTTTGATGATTAGATTGTAGGAAAATTATCCATCATGGTGAAATGCGTAATATTCTAAAATTAGAGAAGGATTTAGCAATAGTCATTGCACTTTTCAGATGTTTTCAAATCTTTAGAAATGAATTCCGTCCAGATTAGTTCTTTTGTGTCCATTTTTACTATTAAAATCGTATTCGGAAAAAAATAGGATGAACGAAATTCTCACGAATTTTCAAAGGTTTACGTTTTTTTACAACTTACAAAATGTACTAGCGATAAAATTTTAAAAGTAGTGCTAAGGACATTGAACAAATTTCAAGTTTCAACAACCGAACCTTTAATGTTTTCTTAGGCCGATTTCCTACAGAAGAGAGTGGCAATCTGTTATATGTAACATGTAAAATCCGTGCTTCAAACTTTGTGGCGCAATTGACCCCTAAATGTTATCTACAAGCAAATGCTTTAATAGTCCATACGCAGGTGTATAGAACATTGGAAAAGAGAAGTATGGGATGGTTTGAAGCCAAACAACTGGCTCAGAGCAGGACCTGTGGAAGATAAAAATAAGAAAATAAACAGTCCGACACCGCAAGGTATAAAGAACATAAGATTAAAAAAATAATAAATAAAATTCACTCGAAATAAATATTTTCAATGAATTTGAAAGACGGTTTTATGATTTTAGTAAATTGACAAATATCTTAACTTTTATAAGCTATCCTTTTTCCTATAAAAACATTGAGAAATCTGCTACCGAAATAGCAAATCAGTTTAATATGGACTCATCTTCTGTTGAAAATGAGGTAGTGCAGACTATTTCAGATATACATCTCAAAGCCACAGCATCTGATACAAAATTTTGGCGTTTTATATCTGAAGATAAATATCCAGATCTAAAACAAATTTCTGGTCAGTTAACAGCAATGGTTGTGCGAGTTTGCATTTTCTGAAATGAAAATAATTAAATCAAAATATCGAAATCGACTAACTGACTAACTTATGTCATCATACTTGCGATTAGCACTTAGTAATTACGTACCATCTTGCAAAAAGTACGCTGAAGACACGCAGTAACAACAGACAGCATGTAGTAACTAAAACATCGTTTTGAAAAACCAACAACGACGTATTTTTAAATATCGGCTCTTTCGTTAACTCTTTTAGAGCAGTGACTTACACCTATGACCTACCTACGTCATGATACACCCTATTTACCTACACCACAATCCCGTATCACATACAATTGCGGCATATACAGAGTCGATCGCTTGTAATCTAACAATTTTGAGGTAGATCACCAGCAGTTCAAGTTTGAGCACCCCATCACATGAAAATGCTATGTGTTTCTATACTTCATTCACGTTAAGAATGCAGTAGGTAGCGCTACGATCGGCGGTTGTATTACACTGGTGAAATTTAACCGATGGAACTGTCAAATGACAACATCGTAAACATCCAAGTTTGGTTATTGAAATCTTATATAATAAATAGGAAGTTTTTCATATTTTATGTGCAATGCATTATGGTTATATGACCAGGTAAAATAATACCGCAACAATAAAGTAAAAGTCAATTGCAATATAAATGTATCTTTCGGTTGTTTCATTTACCCAAATAGTTGAAGCTTATTTAATTATGTTAAAAAGTAAGTGAGAATGCTTTTGGTGTTAATCGAAAACAAGATAAATGTCATATGACAAAATTGCCATGGATAAACTTGAAGCGAAAATATAACTTTGACATGAGTGGTTATATACAAAGTGTTATGCCGTCATTTGTCAAGAAGTAAATCTCTCCGTTGGTAATCTCCATCAATTTCAAAAGAGAAAGTTTCAATGGTATGATTGAAACTAAGCAATTCAATATATACAAGATAAAGCCAAACAAGGAGGAATGTTGCTGATTATACAATACATAATGGGCTCAACGGGACTGTATCCAAGTCCATTGAATGGCTTCAAAGTATATGCCAACACACATCCTTAAATCTTGCATAGAATTTGGTTATTGTCAATGCTGAAGTTAGATGAGCTGTTCAGTGAAAAAGAAAACAGCAGTGCAAATATATTTGTCTACTGTACCCCGACTACGGTAAAACCAATGTACATTTTCAACGACAGTACAGTCAATAAATAATTGCATGCATATTAATAACTACAATAAAATATCAAATATATTAATTAATTATAAAAATCTCTTATCTGCAATTATTACAAATTTATATAGTTGTCTTCTCTTTATATCTGCAATAAATTTAATAAAAAAGATTTCTTTACTGTTAGCATTTTATTTATAAAATAACAAATGAAATAAACATATGAATTTGATTTATAAACTAATAATTTCAATTTATTTAATTTTTTAATGCTTGTTAAATACCGACGTCTCCATAGCACAATGTCTTATTGTTACATTAGCACACTGTTTCGATTCCTTTTTAACCACTTAAATCCTAACAGCGCAAATTGTCATATGCAGTAATAACCTGCAAAGGATTAATAAGTTGGTTTAAATCGAAGGTCAAAATGTATTATATTTACATTTAATAATTTTGTACATGTAGGCAAGTCATTTCTTAAAAAGAATGAATGGACATGTCGCCTAATTATAGATTATATATATTGTTTCTCAAAGGCGTTTCTTAGGGGGCAAGCTGGGAATTTATCTAATATTAATCTCTTTGGCATTGTTCTCATACTATTCTTTCACTTAAACCAAGTCGTGTTGCAGTCAACAGACGTTGACTTGCAATTTTCTTGCTTCAATTGCACATATAAATTGTACGCCATTAGCCTCTGCCTGCTGCCAATATGTTTCCCTTGAGGGTTTTTCAATGGTCCTACAACTGGATGTACTATTGCTTCCTCGGGCATACCATAACCAAAGTTGTAATTTTGTAATAGTAGAGTAAAAATTATTTTGTTTGTATAATTAATTATGTGGTACCTTGAATTATTAAATTATGGGATAAAAGAATTCTGAAAAGAATTCTTTTTACCACAACTTGCTTATAAAGATGAAATTCCATGATAAATTGCAGGAAACAACGGCAACACAATCGTAAGTGAATTTGACAACTGACACAAATTTCATATAAAGAAATCGCATGAATTTCTGCTGTGTGAACATGCCTCGCCCATTAGCCAATAGCAAGCTCGTATTTTAAGGCCTATCTATTCCAAGTCTGCATTCTTAACGTGAATGGAGTATAGCTAGTTGTGGAAACAATACCCTTCATTCTTTTCTATAATATTTGTATTAAGAAATGTTACAATAAAACCTCTAAACTAATTGAGATCAATGTATCATAGAACACTTCTGCTTCTTAACTTTTATCCTCTGCGATATAAACAATTTCATCTCACATTTACGCTGTACTTTACCTAGTCTTTATTAAAATAACAAACAGCAGCGAATATGAGATAGTTAAAATGTATTTTTAAAAAAGGAGGATATTAAATTAAATATCGCGGTCATCTATGTATTAGATAACCTTCAAATAACTACGTTAAACGTTGAAATTTCCCGTTACATTTTATCTTTTTACCGCACCGCACAGTAGGGACTTCCTGTATTATTCGGACTTTATTCTATATCTAACGAGTGTACATACATATGTGCACGCTGGGAATTGCGTGTATTGCTGAAATAAATATCCCGTGCTTTTTATTGGGCTAAACGGCAGATGAATACGATGACCATGGACAAAAGCCCTTGGCGTGCAAACGGTTAATGATTTCAATTCGGTGGGTTACACAAACAAAAAACTCGCAAACAATATATCTACGCGGTTACTGTATCGTAGATAAGACATGGAACGATTAATTTCCGAATGCATGCAGACGCATGTTGCAGATATTCCAAGCTTCAGATTTACCGATTTTGGTTTGATACCAGGCGGAAATTTAAAGTTTATAAACGTTCTTGATGTATACAAAGTGTCGACAGGATAACAATTGCAGCGTAAGGTTGTACAATAGGGTGATCCTCATTTTCGAAGTTCTTTTTTTTTTAATTTGACTTGGGGCCCTAAAGATTTCATTTTAGGAATTCATTCTTCGTAGTCAAATTTAGCCAAGCGAGACAAAATTAATCAGCGAAGTAAGTGAAACTCTTATACGAGAGCAACGCTATATATTTTGGGATGCCACGAAACTAGACAAGTTAGAGCATTGCTTTTCTAAATAGCACCATCCTTAAGCAGTGAGCTCTGACTGTCAGTTGAGTCGCTGCTGTCATAGAGCTTTTTTTCGTAGTAGAGGATTAGTGAAAGTAATTAAGCTGAAAAACCAACGTACAGTCACAGCAAACTGGGACACCACAAAATATTTGTCTGCAGTTCTTGACTCAGTCAACATTCGCGGGTTAATACTGTATTACGACAATACATCGTCACGCAGCTGACTGTTGAATTCTTCCATGAAAATAATTTAAAAGTTATTCAACATCCACCCTATTCACCTGATTTGGCCATGTGTGATTTCTTGTTGTTCTTTAATCTAAAGAAACATTTACGTGGTCGATGTTTCACGACGGAGGATGAAGTAGATGAAGCAATCAATTTTCGAAGGCATTCCAAAAGATTACTGGCTTCAAGCTTGAAAGCCTTGTAGCGTCTGAAAATTTGTGCTAACAACGTAGCGTCTCAATATGCTCTTCTTATAATTTGTAGTGTCTCTGAAGCAGTTCTCCCCAGTTTAACGCAAAATTCAATTCCATATCGCTGCTCGATATTTGTCTGCATTTTACATGTGGCGTGGTAGAATTTAACTGTGAAACCCTCGCTCTCACGCGACTAACACTGGACTGAGTGGGCTGCGCCAATTCTGGTTGCGTGCTGGTCTGGTTGTGGTGGAGTGGAGCTCGTTGTATATCTGAAAAGCTTTTACGGAACTTTCAAGAGCCTCTGGGATCACTATCGTGCTGAAAATTCAACAACAAATCACGCAAGTTTAAAACGTCTTTGCAATGTTCTTTGCTCAATACCTTCCATTCCGTACCAAACTTCCCACTTCATTTATGGAAAAACATTCCCATCCCGTAACTGAATCCCCATCATGTTGTAGAGGTTGCGCCACAACTTGTGGCAACATTTTTTCTTTAGATCTGGTAAAATAGGGTTAGATCCAATGTTAATTTAAATAAAGTGTTGCACTGTCATCCATCAGAGGATCATAGGATTCTTTAGAACAACGCAGCAATCCTGGATAAAGAAGACAACGCCACAAAAAGAAAAATGATGGAAACAACACATATGACCATTACACCGACCGCCATTAGCACACCAAGCGTAGAGATAAAGAACGTCTGGCTCCCTATGATCAAAGTATTAGCTGAAGACCCGACAACCGCGATACGAAGGACAGAAGAATAAAAAGCGTACACAGACCAACCCCGCAGAATGGTGAAGGATCAGCTGTAATAAACGAATTACTTCCGGAATTGGACCGTGCCATGATGAGATATAAAGAAATGAAATAAGAGGAGAAAGAAAAATAAAAATAAAAAGGAAAAACAGATAAAAGAATGAAAATGAAAAAGGGGGGGTGAAAAAAAGAGAAAGGTGAAAAAGAGTAAGAGAAGGAAAGAGAGACAGAAAAAAGGAGAAAAAAGAAAGAAAAAGAAAGAGAAGAAAAGAGAAAGGTTGGACCTCGACGTTTCACCGCCGTCATAGGAGGCTTCTTCAAGAGAAACTGGGAAACCAAAGTGGCACGTTAACTCGACGTGTAAACCTGATTTCAAGGATCAGCCGAATACACAACCGCTCATGCGCAAAAAATCGGTCATCTACACACTCCCTCTGGGCAGGAAATTGTAGCTTAAATATAAGTTTAACACGGTAATTTCTGTCCTTCCTATTAGCTTAATGGTTAAGTCAGGTGGAATACGAAGTTCGAGGAAAAACAAAATCGAGTTCGATCCCCCCCATACAACACAAGTTGTTTCACTAATAAAGGAAAAATAGGGAATACAAATACGTCAGACAAAAAATCATCGAAAGTATAACGAATGTGGGAAGCAGCAACCCTTGGCTACCCTGACGACGACAATAGACACGCTACCGAAACGTCGGACTATATAAGTTACCAACAAACGATGGAAATACTTCAAACCAACAACTCCAATTAATTATTATAATATATTTTGATTTAATTGAGCAGCACCTAATTGTTCTTTATTTTCAGGACGACTATTGTATTAAAAAAAAAACGTACTAAAATTCACGAATAGCAGTAGTCGTGTTTCTCTTCGAAAGAAAAACCAGCGTTCTAATTGTTTATTTACATTTACACTTAGACGTATGTACTTTACTACGAATAACGAAAAGAAAAACGAAAAACGCTAACTTGTTTTGTATGTAAAACATAATTAATACTTTACAATACAGAAAGTTTACATAATTAAGTTTTTAACATACTACGTTTTGTAAAGTACATAATTAATACCGAAAGTAAAATTTCCGAAATGGATATTATGTATAAAACAAAAAATAACATAGCTTTCATTAAAGGAACTTGTCAACAAGAAATCTTCATATATCACACTTTCCACCTACTTATTTGCTTCATTAACTAAACCATTACACTTTTTGTTCTTTTCTTTTCAACGATACAACCGTATGTTTGGCGTAATATTTTCATTTTTAAATACCCACTTCGTGTGATAAGACATGCAAACTACATGTTATATGACATACATACATATCAAGATACATTTGCTATGTTAATGTGTTACCTGCTAATTTCCGTAACCTAAATTTAAACACTCCGCTTCACGGTACGTATGCCTAAGTAATCTCGATATGGAAAAAAGAAACAAGAAATTCCCTTGTACACACAATTGCTATTAAAATAATTAAAGAAAACGATAGGTGGAGCTGCAGTATCGTTCGTTGCGTAATTATATACAAACCTTTTCATCCATTCATTCAAAACTTCAATATATTTAAATTCTGGCGATTCCAGTATTTAATGATAAAACCTAGCCAAAATCTAATCATATTATTTTATTTGCCTTTTTTAAGGAATACGAGGGCAACCTGAAATGATTCTGGAATCGGCAAGAGATGGCGCACGAAGCTTGAAGTGGATTCATTGGTCGGCAAGAGCAACCTTTTTTTATGGCCCAAACGTCAGACGTCTACCGTCAATAGTTGCTGTTTTATGTAGCAAGTCAGGATCGCCGATAGAAGCTGAAAGAGATAGCAGAGACAGCAGGCATCTTAGAAGAACGCGTTGGCCATATGCTATACGAAATTTTGGGTATGAAAAAGCCTTCGGCGCAATGAGTATCGCATTTGCGCACACCAGAGGAAAAACGAAATCGGATGACCGTTTCGGAGGAGCGTCTGGCCAGAATCCAAAGCAATCCAAGGGATTTCTTCATGCGCTTCGTAACCGTGGATGATACTTGGATCCAGCACTAAATACCGGAGACCAAGGGACAATCGAAACAGTGAACCTTTCCGGGCGAATCGGCTCCGAAGAAAATAAAGAAGGGAAGGACGATCACGGGGCAATATTACCGCGATTTATTGACCTGCAGTATTGAAGGAGAAACGGCTTCGTTTGGAGCACAAGAAAGTGCTTTTCAACCGTGTCCAAATTGAATGAGTTGCGCTGCGAATTAGTCTCTCATTCTCCATATTCACCGAACCTAGCCCTCGGTGACTTTTTCCTATTTCCAAACCTGGAAAGATCACTGGGAGGAAAGAGATTTGCCTCAATCGCCGCTACAGATGGCTATTTTGCAGACTTCGAAACATTCTACTTTTCCGACGGCTTAAAGATACTAGAGCACTGCTTGGTGGTGTATTGATGTTCGAGGAGACTACATCGAAAATATCGTGTTTGCCTTGTCGATTCCGGAAACATTCCAGGTCACCCTAGTAATGCCTTTACGTGTGTATTAAAAATAACAATACCTATTGAGTTAATTCGATTTAAAATTTCCTTAATTCGAAGCTCAACTTCCGCTACCTGCTCAATTGTCATAGTACGTCTTCTTTGTTTGCGGAATATGGAATATAAATAAATCTAAAAGCCTATTTGCATTTTAAAGCTATCTAATACTCAGAGTAAATATTTTCAATTCTGCGAAAATGTTTAACAAATGGTAATTGTAATTCGTGTTTGAAAAATATAAATTCAAAATTTTCTCAAGCCTCCTGGGTTCATCCCTTGTTTCCTCTTTGTTAGCAGTCCAACCAAGATTTATTATGGAAGTTGTTAAACGTAATGGAACCCAATAAATTGTTTAATACTTAAACCAAAGAACGTACACAAATTCCCAATGATTACAAAGATGTTTCCATTTCTTTGATACGTGTTGGCAAGAATAATAATTCGTATTAGAAAATTTTCATTATAATTACCAAATTCTCCATAAAATATTCTTATGCACAAATGAAATTTAAATAGTAGATATACCATGATATCACAAAGTTTCTAAGACGAAATTGGCATTGAAATAGAAAATATATACAGAATAGTAGGTTATACATATAATAAATGGTATTAGTGATAGATCTTTTATTAAAAATTTGCAATACACCTTTTTTCTGTTCCAGTCGTATCAATTCTTTTATTTTAAACTAATACTGAATGCTTCATGGTTTCTTTAGAAACCATTTTAAAATATTCTACAATTTATCTGCCTGTACTTAAACGAATTTATGAAATATGATAACAGCCAAGCAGTAACCAAAGTTAACAAAGTCATTTATTCAGATAAATAAACCAGGATGACAGCTTAGCACATTCCAACGTGCTTAATACCAGTACATTAATTCCAGAAAAAGAAAAAGAAAACGAACGAATTCCTTATTTCTCTGTATTTTTTTTCAAGTTTGTTAAGCATTTACTCTTAAATAATATATATATATAGTGAAATTCCCCTTCGCGGACACCCCTCTTACACGGACACCTCCCTTAAACGGACAGTATCTCATGGTCCCGACCGGCTCTCATATAATTTCCATTGCATTAACTCTTTCTTGAACGGACATTCTTTTGAACGGACGCGAACACGAGAAAATGTTCTCTTAACCGGACACAAAATAAAATAAAAAGAAACGCCTTATCTTATTTTTATATCGAAAGTATTGCTATTGCATTTCTCAATCGCGCCACGCGCCAATTTCGCTGGGACTTCCCCGAGTAAACCGGAGATTTACCGACTTTAATCTTTCGGTACAAACGCAGCCTATGTCGTGCATTTCTGCCTGGCGGGAATTAGGGAATTCCTCAAGTTGGTCGGAGATTTACCGTTCTTATTCTTTGGGTGTACGCTTTCGATTGAATCTGCTTTCAATATTAGTATGATGTCTATGCGGAAAAGCGACAGTGGGCGACACATTCAGTGTAGAAATGGCTTCAAATAGAAAAATTCTCACGCTTAAACAAAAAAAATTGAGATTGTTGAAGTTTACAATAAAAAGAAATTAAGTGTAAGGAACTTATCCAAGCGTTTTAATATTGGAAAAATACAAGCTGCAGATATAATTAAACATAAAGAAATCCTTCTAAACAAATGGATGTCAAACAGCAATTTGAACGAAAAAACAAGAGACGGGTGAGCTCGGCATAAGGGGATTACTTTAACAAGTATGCATATGATTTTTTTAGATAAGGTTTTCTTGTATTAATGCGTTGATTTTTGTTTCATATTAAATTCTAAAATAGATAAAAAAGGTGAGATTACCAATAGGTTTGTCGTGACAAAAACGCAAAAATATTATATTTTTTTTTAGGTCCGCTAATACGATGTAAAGCTAGAGAAATAGCCGCTTCTTTGGGACATTCTACATTCAGTGCTTCTTCTGGTTGGCTCAATAAATTTAGAATCCGCCACAATATAAATTTTAAAGCGATTTCGGGAGAAGGAGCTTCGGTTAATGCTGAAGGTGTTTCATCGTTTTTAAAAAAATGTCCTTCTTTGATTAAGGCATATTCACCGAGAGACATCTATAATGCCGATGAGACAGGCCTGTATTTTAGGGCTCTACCCGACAAGACGCTCACATTAAAGAAGGAAAATTGTGTTGGGGGTAAGTATCCCAAAGAGAGGTTTACAATTTTGCATTGTGCAAATACGGCGGGTGAAAAAGAAAAACTCCTAGTCATTGGTAGGGCAGCTAAACCCAGAGCTTTTAAAAACATTAATATAAATAACCTGCCTGTAACTTAGAAATACAATAAGAAAGCTTGGATGACAGGACAAATTATGACAGAGCGGTTGCAAGACCTAGATTGGAAACTGGCTAAAGAAAAAAGAAACATTAGTATAATATTTTTACCCTCTAATTGTACATCAGCTTGTCAACCACTTGACCAGGGGATTATAAAGACTTTTAAAACTTACTACCGAAGTTTAATACTCAAATATCTGCTAGTAAACATTGAAACTGCTGGTACAGCTTTTGAGTTAATAAAGAAAATTACACCACTGGATGCAGTTTATTTGGAAAAAACCGCTTCGGACCAAGTAACTAAAGAGACAGTTCGAAATTGCTTCCGCAAAGCATGATTTAATCATGTAAATATGCAAAGTCAAGACCAGTTAACTGAGGCTGATACATCTGACCTAGAAGATGATTTGCCTCTTTGTGTATTTTCAGATATCCTCAAAAATAAGAATTTATTGAAATTGACGGATAATGAAAACCTTGATAATTTTTGGAACGTAGATGAAGATTTGTATGTTGAAGATCCAGATTCAGAATAAGAAATTGCAAATCCAGTTGAAATACAAGAACTTTCGGAAGATTCTGATGTGGATGAGGTTTCAGTACCAACTGAAGCTATCCCAAATTATGGTAAAGCTATTACCCTGATTAAGCAGCTCAAAAGTTTTGTCGAAAATCACGGAGATACGGAGTCTTTGGAGCTTCTTTCTAAATTAGAAATACGATTTCAAGACGCCATTTTAAAGAAAAAGAGAAGACAAACAACAATATATGAATTTTTGCGTCCTTAAAGTGACTATTCATTTCATTGTTTTGTATTACATACTACATCTATGTATCTATATCTATCAATATATATCTAAAGGAAATAAACTTTTTTTTCTTAAGTTGAAAGTTTCTTATTTATTTTAAAAACATTTATATACATATAGGATTTAAATGTCCCAGTTTCTTTAATATATTCATTTTTCGTTAAAACACGATTTTTGTTGTATCTACTACATATTTCTTTTATCCGGACACCCCTTCTAAACGGTCATCTTCAGTTGGTCCCGTTGGTGTCCGTTCAAGGGAGATTTCACTGTATATATATACACAGATTCCGATTAAATTAATAAAACAGCTAGTAATACTTATAAACTTGAATCCCATGCTTGTATTTTTACTTGCACTGTTTAATACTTACACAAACATGCGTTACAAGGTGAATAAAATATTAACAAAAAAAAATATATAAAACGATATACTTATCAGGTAGTTAATATTATATGTAATATATGCAATAAGAACGTTTCTAAATTGTGCAAAAGCTATTTCGTACCGGAAATTATTAAAGGAAGTTCTATCGAAGCAGAAATGTATGTAGGTACTGTTGCAATCTTAGCATTAACCGGATGAAAGAAACTTCAAGCTAGCTAACGCAGCATTTTGCCAACACAAAGGCTAGTTCAGGAGAGAAAATATTTCGCCCATTGTCCTAGAAGTTTCCCGAAGCGGATCTATTATCATGGACATGGTGAATATGCATATATGTATGTACATATGCGCGTTGTAGAGTATTTCAAGTAAGAAAATCTGGCATTTAGGTCACGTAGTTTCTTTTAGTGAATTAATTAAAAATTAGTATATAAATACAGAATAACTGCTGCTAATAATAATGCAATTGCATTTTGTTGTATTATCGTACACTTTAAATATACAGTAGAACCCGGTTATAACAACTTCGGCTGTAACGACACTCCTTTTTTAGCGTCAAATTTTAAGCGGTCCCGTACTTTACTATTCAAACGTACAGGGAAAAACCCGGTTTTAGCGTCAGTAACCTCTGATATAACGACAAATATTTACCACTTGAGGTATGTATTTATATTATCATTTATGGCTCAATTCCCGGTATTTGCCTAGCTCGCACCGACCGTTCGGGGATTCCAAGAATATTACCGTTTCTTGCAAGTTCGTAAGAAATTTCCTCAGTCGCCATTTGAATCGTGTGAGTGAAACATCGAGATTTCTTTATCGAAAATGTCATGTTTAAAGCGAAAAAGTTTAAGCGTGAACGACAAAGTCGCGATAATCAAAGCAATCGAAAGTGGAAGGAAGAAAGCGAACGTGTGTCGTGAATTTGGGTTAGTTAATTCTACGATTTGTACAATTGTGAAAAATAAGAATAAAATCATGAATACCTTTGTGAAAAGGAAAGAAAAGTCAAAAAAAATTCGATCGTGCGAAAAGGTTGAAATTGACGAAGCGCTTATTGCGTGGTTTAAGCAATGTAGAAGTGTAAATTTACCCGTTAATGGACCACTGCTTATGCAAAAGGCCGAAGAATTTGAAAATTTATTTGGAGACACAAATTTTAAGTGCAGCAAAGGGTGGCTGGTGCGTTTCAAAGGGAGACATTCAATAACGTTCGGAAAAGTGAGCGGTGAAGCGAAAGGTGTTAATATGACAGAAGCAGAGACGTGGCTAAATGAAGTGTGGCCTAAATTAAAACAAGATTATGAAGACAATAAAATTTACAATGGCGACAAGACGGGAATTTTTTATAAACTTCTTCCAGATAAGACTCTGAGGTTTAAAGGCGAAAAATGTGTAGACGGTAAACTAGCCAAAGAACAATTAACTGCATTTGTGTGTGCTAATATGACCGGTACGGAGAAACGTAAAATTCTTGTCATAGGAAAGTCAAAAAAGCCACGTTGCTTCAAAAACATAAAAACACTCCCAACAAATTACTGCGCAAACAAAAGAGCATATATGATTTCTGAAATCTTTGAAAATGAAATTCGAAAATGGGATAAAGAACTTGCGGTTAAAGGTAAAAAAATCTTGCTTTTAGTCGATAACTACCCAGCACATCCATCATTAGCCCACTTAAAAGATATTAATTTGGTGTTTCTGCCCCCAAATTGCACTAGCATCCTTCAACCAATGCACCTAGGCGTAATAAGAAGCTTAAAATGTTTTTACAGAAAATTTCTTCTCCAGAAAATTATTACGGGTATGGATAAGAACGCACCATGTGCAGTTTCACTTCTCGACGCGTTGGACTTTTTAGAGAAGGCTTGGCGTAGTATAACCTCTGAGACTATAGCAAAGTCTCAGAGGTGATTCAAAATTAAGAAATAATCCAGTTTGTGACAATTTAAATGAAGATGATGTTCCGTTATGTGAACTTATTAAAAAGTGGCAGCAAAATCAGAGTGACGAAAACCAGTTTTGCTTCGACGACTTTGCATCCGTGGACAGTTGCCTTATTACGTCGGGAATGCGTTCAGATTCTGATATCGTGGAGGACATAAAACAGCGGGATAACGAAAACGATAATGAAATCGAAGAGGAAGAAGATTCATGCGACGAAGCAGAAAGATCACGGCGACCATTTTTTGGGATTCCCAAGATGTGATACTTATCGACTATCTGCAGGAGGAAAGGACGATCACAGGGCAATACTACAGCGATTTATTGACCCGAGTCGATGCAGTATTGAAGGAGAAACGGCCTCGTTTACTGCGGAAAAAGTGCTTTTCCTCCACGACAATGTACCGGCTCATTCATCCCGCATCCACGTGTCCAAATTGAATGACTTGCGCTGCGAATTAGTCTTTCATCCTCCATATTCACCAAACCTAATCCTCCGCAACTTTTTATATGTTAATAAAAGCCGTTTCGTATATGTTGGAAAATATAGAAATAACTTGTAAAATTTATACTAAATACTGTATCATAAAGTTATAATAAACATATATGAGAAATATTGGTTATGTTCCATCTGTTATTTCTTCATGTAGCCAACTACAGAATTTAAAACATCCTAAGAATATAATTTTGACACAATGTGTCAACTGTGTTCGCGTTTCCCATACGAGCCATACTGAATTTTAAGGTACGAACGGTTAACAGTTAGGTGTTCAAACTCACTAGATCTGGCGGCTAAATCGCGAAGTTAACGAAATTTTATCGAATACGTCAACTCAAAGCTAAGGGATGCAATCTACTTTACCAACTTCGCGCATCCAATACTTCAAAATTACAGTTTACAATGCTTACGTCGATTCTCTCCAGTTAAAAATACCACGTCCAGCTATGTTAATAAATTTGAGTGAGATCGAGATGCGGGAGTGAAAAGAAATGTTATAGGTTCTGTTGGCGATGAAGAAACATTAAAATGTACGCTACGCACCGAAAAAGAAAAAGAGTCCTTCGCATGTACGTATATTCGCGTTTAATATTTCAGATCACGTCCTCGACGTTGCCGCTACAAGACCGAAGATTAAAATTCGAAATTCCAAAGTGAAATAAGCGTTCGGAAGCGAACGTGCATCGTGATTATAATGCGGCAAGCAATACGCCGGCCTGAATATGCATGCGATTCGGTAAGGTGATTCACTTACCAGGAAATGTGTGTCGATCGGTTCATGATCTTCGTTTAAACAATACGAAACGTTATCGTCGGTTTTCAGCCGGGAATACTGGAAGCTGGTAATGAATCGGTTCAGGAACACCATCGCACCACACTATCTTCGCAAAACAAACAATGATCTATCCCGAAGACCTTTTACTTTCATATTTTGCGCGGTACTGCACCTCGGAATAAGCGGCTGGGAGAGTTCAATAGACGTATACACACGTAAGTGTGGTAAATGTTATAACGCCGAAAGCCAACACTTTCTCTCTCATGCGGGAGTTTTTTTTCCGATGAGATGTTCTATGCATTTTGCACATCTGTAAGCATCATCAAACTAAACAGTTTCATGCTAGATGGTGACGGTATTTTTCTCTTATGTATATACATTGAGAATTGCACGGAATATATTAGAAAAAAAACCACAAGGTTATGCGGCGATTAACCAGTTGCAAAATTGCTTTTATAATTGCCGAGAGAAATATATGTATAATTGAGTAAGTCTTGATCACTGCGATCGACAACTAGCAATCAGCAGTTTAGCATTACTAACAAAACCACAATAAAAAGAATTTGATCTAATGTAATGATATTTTTAAGGATTGTATTTGTTATTGTGATACATAATTAGATGACTTCACAATTCATCCAAGATAATGAATTTTTTAGCAGGGAAAAGAATACATGACTACACGTACACAGACCAGATTTGTTCTTATAGAAAAAAGTGTATTACATTCTTTGCGGCTAATTGTCAACAAAAATTGTGAAATTTTGCAAAAGGAAGTCTAGATTAAGCAAAATAATATAATTTTTAATACTCCACCCCCTATGGAAGATAATGAGGGTTTAAATAAGAATGCAAGATTTGAATTGCCCGCCATATTTGACAGTCATAGTGACACATGATTATAACGTGACAGATCGAAAGTTAACGATCGAAGGTAGGAGTTAGTAAACATGGGGTACAAGGGCAACCCGAATCGACAAAAAAATCACGGTATTGGTATAGTTTTTTATTTTTATTTTTCGATGTAGTCTCCTCAAAGATCAATACATATTTTCAAGTCGTCGGAAAAGTAGGATATTTCGAGGTTTGCAAAATAGCCATCTGTAGCGGCGATGACCTTCTCATTTGAGGCAAATCTCTTTCCTCTCAGTGATTTTTTCAGGTTTAGGAATGGGAAAAAGTCGCTGCGGGATAGATCTGATGAATATGGAGGATGAGAGACTAATCCGTAGCGCAACTCATTCAATTTGGACACGACGATGCGGTGCATTGCCGTGGTGGAAAAGCACTTTCTTCCTCTGCAAACGAAGCTGTTTCTCCTTCAATACTACATCGACTCGGGTCAATAAATCGCTGTTGTATTACGCCGTGATCTTTCTTCTCTTCTGCAGAAATCCATGAGGATCGCATCTTGGAAATCCCAAACAAAATGGTCGCCATACCCGTTCCGGCCACTGGAACGGTCTTTGTTTTCCTCGGAGCCGATTCGCCCGGAAATGTTCGCTGTTTCGACTGTTTCTTGGTCTCCGATATGTAGCGGTGGATCCAAGTTTCATCCACGGTTACGAAACGAATGAAGAAATTCCTTGAATTGCGTTGGATCCTGGCCAGACACTCCTCCGAAACCGTCGCCCGATTTCGTTTTTGCTCCTGTATGATCAGACACGGTACCGATCGCGCCGAAAGCTTTTTCATATCCAAAATTTCCTGTAGGATATGGCCAATGCATTCTTTTGAGATGCCTGTTGTCTCTGCTATCTTTTTCAGATTCAATCGGCGATCAACTAACTCGGCATCGTGAAAGGTGTCACACCTGATGAAAATTATTAAGACAATACTACAAAACTAATCTAACACGGTATTTTAAGAATTTTTGGAATGGTATAGTTTCTATCACAGTTTGTAGGTAATTTATCAGATATAATGAAGCAATTAAGAGATTCAACTAAGCTTTACACTTCATGGACACGGAATGTGTCTCATGATGAAGTGCTACTAATGTCCAATAGAACTATACAGTATTGCGCGTATTAATATGAACACACAATCAATTTTACATTTCTCACAGTTGGTACCTAAATTACGCTTGTAATAGCCGCCATTTTGTTTTGATAGTTAGTAAGTAACGACTTGTTCCAAGTTACAGAACGTGTTGTTTTTGGATGTTTTGAAAGAATATTGTGTGCTATGTGACATTGTGTCCAGACCGTATAATATTTTTTTGTTCCAATACAATGAGTAGCTGTATTTAGAAGCATTATATTAGACATTGTTTTCTAGGCATTTTTTCGATGTGTTTCATAATTCTTTAGAAAATGAATATCACTCCCACACAAAGATTGTTACTTTGAATGAACACAAATCGAGGATTTAAAGAGACATCGCTAAAGAATGTGGTGTGAGTTTGGGAGCTGTAAAAGCTTATTAAAACAAAAGAGGGAAACTGGCACTCTTGAAGTGGAGAGAAAAGAAATATGTGGAAAAAAGGAGAAGACAACTGCGAGAGATAAAGTCTTCTTAATATGGAAAAGTAAATTGAATCGTAGAAGAACAAGCCAAAGTCTTCAGCAAGACTAATACACCTGCGCTGAGACTGGTGTTATTGCTCATGACTCCACTATACGAAAAAGACTTCTAGAAGGCAGAAGAAAGACAATTAGACCTCAGAAAAGAAACGATTACTGATCACTGTTACAATGAAAAAAAAATATCTTTGACCCAAAAAATATGTTAGCGAGACTGTTGAAGATTGAAAGAAAGTTTTGTTCTCAGATGAAAGTTATTTTTTGTACAAGAACAACAAGCTTGTTGTGTTAGAAAAAGTGGTAATCGAGAATTTGCGTCAGCTCATATTGATTAAACTGTCAAGCTGAAGATGATGTTTTTAGCGGTTTTTCTTGTGCAGGTACTGGAGCTCTTACGCCATAACCAAGAAAATTTAATGGCATATGTTGGCAATATGTTGTTCAGAATAGCTAGGAAAGTCGCTTGATTTAAATCTTATTGTAAATTTGTATACTTTTATAAAGGTTAGACTTCGTAAAATAGACTGTACAACAAAAAAAAATTGAGGATGTGGTTTAAATATGGGCTCGATAGCCGCAAACTTGTTGAAGAGATTATAAAAGCGAAAGGAGTGTATTTTTCCATAATTTAAACTCAGTACTTTCTTCTTTTTGTTTCCATTTTTAACTCCTTTGCCCATTTTTCAACAAATGAAAAACACAGAGCCTTCTTTCACTTTGTTTTCTCGAAATCAAGTTGGTAATTCAGACATGTTTAAAAATTCTACTTGTACGGTGTCTAGCAGGATAGTTAATTTTTCATTCAGATGTAGGAATACATAATATTTTTTGTGTATTTTGTCATCTTGGTTCTGTTTATTTCAGTTATATAAAATCTCTTACTTAAAAGATAACAGTACAGCCTTTAAATTACAAGTTCCCGTTGTACCGTCGGTATTACAGAAAATTTAATTAACGATATGAAGAAAAATAAATCACAGAAATGTGATAATCCTTAGAGTAGTTTTTATTGAATTATTCGAAACCTGCTAAATAATAATACATCTTCTTTTTTTTTTGATAAACAGATTATAAATGTTTTAGAATCGTTTCTAGTTTATTTGTCATAGAGTCCTCTATTGACACTTACCTGAAGTAAGCACATTTTGCAGATTTCTACAGTATTTGAACATTACATAAATCTTTCTTCTACTTGGCAACACATAAGAGAATCGTTTCTAATTTTGTAAAGCACCTACCTTTCGTTTTAATCTTTCTAGGAACATTATCCTGGAAAATTGTTTCAAAACAGTGAAAATCTAAATATTGAAAAACATGGAACGCATAAAACGTGAATAAAAATACTGAATTCTCACAACTGTTTCTCAATTTAATTGACATAACAAGCTTTTATGAATATTTTGCTTTATTTGTGTTAAAAAATATTTGGAAACGAATACATTAAGAAATTGTGTTGGTACTAAACGCCATTGAAATACTCGGCGCACGTATTTTTAAATTCTGTATTTGCATTTATGATCGATTTTAGATTTTTTTGAGACATTGTTTATCGTTATAAAAGCAAAAATAAAATTGAAAAATTTATAGGTAATTTCTTCGAAATGAGTCGTAGCGCCATCTATGACGAAATGTTCTATCTGTTCTAAGGAATATTGATAGTAATCTGTTTTATTGATTATCTGAAAGGTTTTCACATTGATTTCTTGTAAAATAATATGCATTTCTTCTTTTTCTTATATTCCCAATTCTTCCTAAGGAATTTAGTGCATTTTTAGTATGATAGATTTTATGTTACAGGAATTCATGTTAGCCTACATGATAGTTTTGTTTTCCCGCCTTTTCTGTTATACCACCCGCCTACTATTTAAAATAGATATTACATTATGAAAATCTTAACGGCATACTTAATTCGTAATAGTTGTCATCTGCAATTTTAAACAATTACTAACGTGCTTTAATACTCTACACCATTTTTCAAAAAAAATAAACTTCAAAGCGTTTCTTCACTATTTTTATTTAAGCAATAAAAAAGAATTTAAAAACATTTCTGTAAGTCTGATTATCTAACAAATGATATAACTTAATTTTATGCAAATATATTACGCTGCATATGAATTCATGACCCATATATGGCTTAATAAATATTTTAAATGTTAATTTCTCTTCTTTTTACTATTGTCGCTGTTAAAATTGCCTCCCTTCCTCTTTCGTCCTTTTCTCTTTCTCATCTCGGCTACAGCATCGGCGGTTTTCTTCAAATATTCTTCTTCTTCCTCATCTTTTAAGACCCTTAATGTCAAGGATATTTCACCAATTTCCAATTTTCCATCCGTTAACTTTTTATGCAATTCAACTGCATTATTTTCATTCTTCATCCTTACATAACCTTCCGCATCTCCTTTCTTGTAATCCAAAAATGCAGGTTCCATCTCGCATTGTTCGATGATCTTCTCTTTAATTTCCTCGCGTGTTAAAGTTTTGCCCTCGGCAATGCCACTAAAGTGTAAAATCGTACCTTTCGGAATTTCAATTTTGTTCTCTTCCTTTGCTTTACCTTCTGGTTTCTGTCTTTTGGAGCCCCTTCTGGTTTCTACTTCCTCTTTCTTCTCTTTTTGGTAAACTTCTTGCCATTTCCGTATTAATTCCACATCTTTGTATTTTATGCTTTCAGCTTCGATGAACTTTTTACACAATTCGGCATCTTTAAAGATTATAAAGCAAGAACCTTTAAATTTGTGCTCTTTTGTAGCCATATCTGTGTATGTTCGTCTGACGCATGACTCAATAGGACCATGGGGCTCTAAGAAGCTCACTATACTATCCAGATCCTCATCTTTTGGAAAACCTTTAGCGTATGCTGTAATGAACATTCATGACTAACAATCTCTTACACTGTTATAGTGTACAAACTAACCTGTACGTGCACGCAAGTTCTTTACGCGTTCTTCATTTAATTCCGGCGCAGCTTTCTCAGGATTTCTTCTTAACTTCTTTTTATCTTCGCTTACTTCTACTAAGCCACTTTCGGATTTTTCTATTGCTTTTGCTATCACATCTTGGTCTGTGGTTAAGCTTGCCAGTCTTTTAAAAGTTAACAGAACGTCCAGAGGAACCCAGCCCTCGTCTTCTTTTATTTTCTCTTGTAAAAATTTATCACGGGGTAAATTGATGTCACCAAAATAATACTCTATCTGCTTAATAATCTTATTTTCTAAGTCGTCGGTCATTGTGCTATCGTTTATTAAGAAAAAAAGTAACAATAATCAAGCAATATTGAATCTACACGTGCCCAAACATTCGAGCTGAATGATGCTATGAACTAAAATGAAGTTAGCTGCAGGGTCGGTTATAATAAATTAGAAATAAATTGCTACAGATTGATTGGTTGAGGAATTAGTACGATTGCGCTGTCACCCGGGGACGCTCTCTTGTAGCAGTTTTACCTAAAATACAGATTATGTTTTTATCTAAACTGTGAAATGTTTAAAGGATATATTTTTATTAATTTAGCTCAAGACTACGATTGCCCAAATATGTTTGAATAATTATAAAGTTGATTTGATGTTTAATCTTACTTATTGTATGTAATAAATGCATGTTCCTTTTTTCGGTGGTATTACAAAAAAAGAGAAAATGAAAACCTATATACTTATAAATGTTCCGTTCTCATTTCATACTTATAGTAATACAATCGAATTACAAAATTTAATCGTGCATAACTTTGTTAAATTAATATTATCGGTATATATAAGGTAAATAAATAATTTGATATTGGTACAAAAAAAAACATCATCTCTCACAAATAGAACGCAAGAAGCAGCTATAAAATACAGAAGAAGGAATTGAAAACATGATCATTTTGTTGTACATACTATATTACAGAATACACTAAACAAATCACTTATTTGCTATTTTTTTTTTTAGTTATATTTATAAGTATCTTTGTAGATAATTTTTTTGAGTTATCATCACAAACTATGAATAGAATTCAATGAAAATGTTTAACTACGTTTTCAATTGTATTTTATTGTAGTTTGTGATTACAACTAAAAAGAAATGGATTACTAATTACCAAGTACATAATATAAAACCATTAAAGTTCCGCGGTTAAAATGGTAACTACCAATGCTCTATCGCCAGATGGGTCTGAAACTTGTCCCACAAAATATGCATTGACATGCGTATTGTTGTTAGTTGGCTTAGCTACCTAACCTAAACCTAATGGAGGCAAAATTTGAAGATAGCGCCATAAAGGCAGTTCTATTTTTCCGGAAAATTATTAACAAATAATTGCAATGTAAAATTTGGAAGATTATTATATATTGTGATTAAAAAAATAAGGTCGAAATTTTTAATTTGTTTCATTGTATATGATAGTATACTTGTTTATAAAATTTATATAAACTGGAATAGTACACAGTATCTAACAGATATACAGGATGATTCATGAAAACATTATGAATATATTGCGTTTATAAATTGTGACTAATAACTTATAAATTATTTAAGATTCTAGTCATAACGTTATTCGCATTGTTGTAAATCATAGTATAACTTCAAGAGAACTCATTTTATTTCGTATTTTATTTAGTTGTAAAACTAAAAGCTCCTTTTGAGAGCCACATGAGGAAATTGTAGATGAAAATACTGGTGTTAAGATATTTTACTAGATTTGTTTGATCAACTTGCCGATTACATTTATTAACTTGTTTGAAAAAAAAATAATATCTTTACAAATCGATCTTATTACGAAAATTACAGAATTAAACGAAGATGATCCAACCACGTGTAGAAAAGTTTCCGAAGCAATAATGAGTTTGCGACAGCATAATCGTATACCATTATTCCCAATCAGGAATTTTTAAATATCGCGCATGATTTAAGTTGGTAGGTTTAATTTTATGCACATCATAAGTGACTCTGGTATGTAGTGTCATTACTAATATAAAGCAAAAATTTTTCAAAGAATACGTTTCATTCAAACATGATGAAATTTAAACAAATTTCAATTTGAAATAATTGCACTTATTACAAAACATAATTGTGAGAATTGGTAATTAAATAGAAAATATGCAACTTACGTTTAGTGATATTTGTTTTGTTAGCCATGTTGCCATTTCGACATAATAAAGATCATAATCCTCCATTTCTCTATAAGAAAATATGGTTTTTATTATCAGAATTATTGATCTAAATATCCAGCCAAATTTAATTCATTGATTGAATTACAGGATATACTTTCTTATCAAATGACATTGTCAACAAGCAAAATTGTAGTTACTGGAGTGCAGAGGATATACACTGACTTCGTAAAAATAAAACAATGTTAATAATATTCATCTATAATTATTGTTATTACACAGTTACGATACTGATAAAAATTGCGATTGGTATCATATTTCATATTATTTTTCTTCAAAATCTCCCTGTAACTACTAAATGAGGCATCAAGGTAGAGTAAAATATAAAGGTCGTTATTAAGAAAGAACAATCGTTACAATTATATGGATGGCCTACACAATATATTCATTTATATATATATATATATCAATAAAAAAAGAAAGCAATAACATTTAGCTCTTCATGAAATTTATTTCTCACATTTAATCTACATCTTGTACATGCTTCCAACAATTATTTTTTTAAAGGAAACGGCTCTTGTTTGTCTATTATCACGCAGTTTTGAGTGCAACAAAATTTAAAATATAATTTTAGCCATCTATTAACACAACAGTACTGCAGTAATTCCAAGAAGTGGGTCTATTATTTCACTAATATAATTACGATAAGTGCTGTGCCATAAAACTGAAAGCCGCGATTAAGAGGGTTATAAGCAAACATGTTTATGTTTACTAGAGAAATTGGCATTCATAACAATATAATTTATATATTTACCATACAATTATAGATTCAACTTGAATTTTAAATTATCAATATATATGATTTTAATAGAAGTCTAATCTTTCGTAAAAGATATCATCGTAATCTTAATGAGATTCAAGAATCCTTTTCTACTATTTACATATTTAATTGCATGCATTTACTAATTTACTATAAATTTAAAGCTGGCCGTCGAAATTCCTCAATTCATAACTGGCGGGCTTGCGCAGTTGACAACGTAGGAAATTATAAGCAATTTCTCTATCTTTTTTGTGGTGTCTCCCGTCTAGGTTGGTGCGGACTTAATTTTCTACCGAAGAAAATCTTTAACATCCGCAAATATGAGAATCTATAAGGATGTTTTCACAGGTAAATACAACATAATTTATCTCTATTTTACACTATTGTCAAGTTCATACCTTTTTAATGGATAAAATTAATTAAAATAAGGTTTTAAATACCATCTGTCATCCTACACTTTTGATCGTGAAATTTAAGCAAATAGTGATAAGAGGTAAATTAAAAAATATATAACAATATTGTTTTGGATAGGTTATTTGTAAATTTTTATATTTGGACGTTCTTACCGTACAAATTGTTCAGTTCCATAATGTATACCTTAAGGTTATGTTCTAATGTAGTTTTCTCTTTGTAGGTGATGAAATGTTCTCAGATACATATAAAATAAAATTAGTCGATGAAGTCCTATACGAAGTCTACGCCAAACTTATTCAAAGGACACAGGGTGGTATCGAAATAGCTGGTTTTAATCCTTCAGCTGAAGAAGCCGATGAAGGAACTGATGAAGCAGTGGAGTCAGGCGTAGATGTAGTTTTAAATCATAGACTTCAAGAGACTTTTATGTTTGGTGATAAGAAATCGTATACAGCCTATCTAAAGGATTATATGAAAAAGTAAGTTTCGTTTTCTTCTTTCTCATATTAACACAATTTAAATCTAGACATATTGATAAAATTGAGGATTTAGTGGTGCTAAAGGTCAAGGTTATGTTTATTCAACTTGTTACTTGGTACTAATTGAATATTTTTGTATGACAAGATTTCCTATGCATGATTCTATTTTTAGTTGAAAGATTCTTTGTGTTTGAAAGAATATTTTGCTTTGGTTTAATTTTTGTAACAAATTGGCGATGACCTATTGACCTAAATTTCTAGTGTATAGTTTAACTTCCTCTGACATTTTTTATGTTAGCACAGTCCTGTTACATATTAAGAATTATTTTGCTCGATTATAGACATCAAATATTGTCAACCTACAGCTAAATTTCCTTAATTTTTTTCCTCCAAGTTCATATATATATATAGATAGAAAACAATTAAATATGTCATTCTTTGCTTGTTCCACTTCTACATATAAAGCACTCAATAAATACTAATAATAATTTGTAATAATGTACTTAATGCAACACTTACCTGCTAATAAATAGTTGTAAAATTTACTATTATTTATAAGTCGACTGTAAATGCTTTCAACTACTGAAAACAAAATTTCTATATTTGCATTAAATGCACATTTTGTGTATTTATACAAATATTCAGTAGTTTAGTTGTGTTTAGAAACAGTGTTTGTTATTTTCTAACTAATTCTAATTCTTACAAGTGAATGTTTCTTTAAACCATTCTAATTGAACAATATACACTACAGTGCCAAAGAAAGAGACACTTGATAAATTTTGTAGAAAAGAATTTAAAAAAAAAATGTGTAACTATATTGTTTGATAAATGTTTACAGCGAATACAATATTTATATCAGTAAATAGTATACTGTCATCTTCAGAACTTTCAAGGTTTTTAATATTTTATATGGCCACCCTTATTTTTGAGATGTCCCTTACACGAGCCTGGGAGACTATCATGCAGTCATAGTCGTAACGGTTGTCGGGTTTCGTCGTGTCACTAAGTGTTTTGTTGATGTTGAACAACTGTGGTTCGCATTTTTTAAAGGTACTTTTGAAAATGCGAACCACAATTGTCCCATGACGTCGCCGAACATCCAAATAATCGAAATTTTGACTCGTCTGTCCATCTATTCAATTTTGATGGACTTTAGCATATTTGATCTTTTTTGCTTCAGTTTATTCACCACGTTGTCTCGTTCGTTATATTTTCTAAGAATGTTTCCGACATTTTTTCTAAACGTAACCAATATATCATAATTTGTAGTACCAATTTTCACAGTATACTCGCTTCTACGCTATTACTTTTTCTGTTAAGAATATAACTAAAGCTCGTTATAATTTACATGTAACCTCTTCGCACTCTGAAACTACAGTGAACAATAAAAACAGACAAATAGGCCCAACCATAAATTTTAATTATTGCCTCTCAATACAAATGCCGAAAATTGCCCTGCATGCGGTATAACAGCTGAAAAGTCCCGGGCCTAACAAAGAAAACACGATTCTTTTGGTTCAAAGTTATCTTTATTCGTCAACGTAATCTCCATCATGAGCAACGCAATCATTCCAGCGCCGCTCTAACATTTGAATACTACTTTTGTAAAACGATTTATCTTTTGCCTCAAGACAGACCTCAGTTTCAGCGATAACCTCTTCATTCGTGCGAAATTTCTTACCGGCACCATTTTTTTGAGGTCTGTGAACAGCCAGTAGTCGCTGGGAGCCAAATCTGGCGAATACGGTAGATGTGGGAGCAATTCGAAGTTCAATTCATGTAGTTTTGCCATTGTTTTGATTGACTTGTGACACGGTGCGTTGTCTTGATGAAACATTTTTTTTTTCTTTGGCATATGCGCCATATGCCATATTTCATTTCTCAAGATGGTCGATGAATATTACACCACGCACATCCCAAAATACCGAGGTCATAACTTTTCCAGCCGATTGTTGCACTTTCGGGCGCTTTGGACGAGGTTCACCAGTTGCTGTCCACTCAGATGACGATCGTTTTGATTCCGGATTGAAGTGATGGATCCATGTTTCATCCATTGTCACATATTGACGCAAAAATTCCGGTTTGTTACGTTTAAACATGGCCAACACGTTCTTGTTTTTGGTCAACAGTGAGCAAACTCGGCACCCACTTTGAACTCATAGTCAAATGCTCATGCAATATAAAGCCAATACGTTCTTTTGATATCTTTACGATGTCAGCTAACTCACGCAACTTCACTTTTCGATCATTCAAAACGATTTTGTGGATTTTTTTGATGTTTTCTGGTGTTACCGCCTCATTTGGACGTCCACTGCGTTCTGCATCATCGGTGTCTCTACGACCACGTTTGAAGTCAGCAAACCAACGTCTTATTGTTGTTTCTGATGGAGCGAAGTCCCCATAACACTTTTCAAGCCATTGCTTCGCTTAAACGGTATTTTTTCCCATCAAGAAGCAGTGTAAAATTAAAACACGAAATTGTTTTTGATCCATTGTTTTGAAAATAACAAAAGTAGCGTCACTCTTAGCACAATAACTCACAAACTAATGAATAGATTATCATGAAACTTTAACAGCTGTCTTTTGAAGGTACTAACTGAGACAAAGGTGACTTCAATAAAACTGGCGTCACCTATGTATTAGGCCCGGGACTTTTCAGCCCATGTGTTCCTTGTATATCTGTTTATTTATCGTATTTTTGAATACTACAGAAGGATTACGATTTCTAAGTATTCTTTTCCATTGATATGTAGTAGTGTACGTAATTCCGTATTTAAATAATTTTTCAAAATAGAATTTGGGCCCTACACTACACCACGACATATAAGCTCATATCACAACACTTCCTCCACCATGTTCCAATGTTTTTATAGTGTACCTAGTCGCACATACATTTTTGCGTCAGACCCAAGTCGGTTGTATTTGCTCTCATCAGTCCAAAGTGCATATTTCCAGAAAACAAGCGGCTTTTCTTTGTACATTATTGCAAACTGCAATCTTCTTTGATGGTTTTTATTTGAAACGAGTGGATTTCGTACTGCAACACACCCATGTAAGTTAAATTCCTTCAGGCGACGTCGTATTTTTTTTTTCTCGATATATAAAATCAAATATCTCAATGTCAAATTATTTATAAAATTCGCTTTTTATTTGTGTAGCTGTGCGAAAAGGATCTTGACTTAATCGACGAATAAGCTTGTTATTTTGTAAAATTGTTTTACGAGGGCTAATCTTCCGTATTGTTATGTCTTATATTTATTTATAACTGTATCCACTACTATCACAGAATACTAAGTAATAATCCATACCACAAAATTAAAATTTCTTAAATCAGATTTAAATTATTTGAAGTGGTCTTAATTTAATTATACTTCTAAAGAAAAACAGTGCGTTATATCATACTTTTTTATAACGCACGTATATCTAGAAATAATCATCTTTACAGACCGTTTCTGAATGTGTCCAACGATTATAGCTAATCGTTGACTGTATGTATTTTATTAAACACGCATGTACTAATACTGGATATTATTCTCCCTTGTAATATCCAGAGCAAAGCATGCAATAATATTATGAAAATAGATATGAGAATTATGTAGAATGATATGTAATTCTTTAGAGATATTTCTGACAGTAATTCGTTAGAAATATTTGTTTTCATGAGATACAACTGAAGTTACCAAACAAGAAACATTTACTTCAACTTACCTTTCGTTCAATCTATAAAACGCTTGAAGTTATTAAAGATGTTTAATTACGAGGGTTGTCTTATAAGTTTTACATACATAGGGCTAGAGTAAAGCAGAAGGTAGCTTTTAAAGACTTCGTTGTTTTTCGAAGCATTCTCAACCAAGATTAATGCGCTTTTACATGTGCTTGTATCAACTCTGGAATGAGTTAGTACAGTCGAAATTGCGTTTTTGAAAGCATCGACTGGTCTTTCAGACTATTGGATTCTTCAGTCCATTCAGTGCGTTCTCGATTTTCGGAAAGGTAAGTCCGGACCTGTACGGAGACCATCCTCCGTAGCAATTCGACGTTTTGTTACGTTAAAAATTCAATTGTCTTGGTGGAGGATGATTCGTCGTTTTGGGGTTGGTTTTTCGAAGCTCAGCGATGACTTGCGGCAAACAAATGGGTTATATGTCAATCGGCAGTAACAGTTTTTTGATCATGTAAAGAGGAATTGCTGCTACATGACCTGGTTTTGAAACAAATATTGTGACCATCTTTTTCGAGATACTACGAGAATAGATGACTTTTGTCAGCTTTTCTTCACCTTGGAACACCCAAATAGACGACTGGCGTTTATTTTCTGGCTCGTATGAATAAATCCGAAATTCATCACTACTGATCATGTTGTACACGTTTTTAGAGCTTCCAGGATTGTTAGTCATGAGTTTGTTGACACCAATTTACCTTAGCTGCTTTCTGTTTTTCGGTTAACAGATATGATATCCAAAGGGAAATTCGGTCTTTTACCCACAATTCTCTTCATGCAACATTTTTTAAATTGAGGGCTTTGAAATCCACCAATAATGTTTTAATCATGGAATACCCTAAATAGAAGCGTCGCGGAATGATGTAAAACGTATAAATAAAAATACTTTTTGTGAGCGGGTTTTTATACATATTTTTTTATTTTATATTATTGTGAAACAAAGAAGTTACTAAAAGCGAGAACTATTTTCAACTAGTGTATTAATAAATATTGTTATAGTCCCAATTATTCTACAAATACAAAATATACTTATAAATGAAATACAATTATAATTTCAATTTTCATTCATTTAAAATCTCCACTGCTTAATAAATATTAACAATTTTGCGATTATTTAAAAGAATCAGTTTTTTGTACAGCGGCATGTGCATCACATTGTTACCAACCGAATGTAAAAATTTATCACTTGCAAAATTTTCTATGTAGACTCTAAAGAGTTCTTGAAATACATAACTTTTTACAACGTAATGGGTGGTCCCAGATGTCTTGTATGTTTTCAAGACAGGAAGAAATGAACACTTTAACAGGGCATTATAGTAATAAATCAAGCAGGCTAGAGTGTGCATTTGAAAGTAGTTACCTATTCAGCAAGTTTCTGCACGTTTTTATAAATGTCGTTTCATACTCCTCTAGTTCTGTACACGAATTTATATTTTTAAGTAGCTTAAGATTTCTCGTTTCGATACCCCTTTTTGTTTGGAAATTTTGCATGTACAATACATTTTTACATTCAGTTAGTTGACAATGAGAGTCCACGTGCTATTGAAACGCTGCGTTCCGAATAGTTATTAATTTGTACGGAATGTAGTTTACCGCGGTAACACGGTTGACAATGAGAGCCCACGTGCTCTCGAAACGCTGCGTTCCGCATAATTGAATAATTTGTGTGAGTGGAGATTACTGCTATACCTGTGACCTTGATTATATACGTAAATAGGCACTATACTTGAAACGTAACTATACACAATTTTACTTTTTTAAATATAGTTTCTAAAACAAAATTTAAAAACCACTAATAAACATTTGACTAATCAAATTCTTGACGAAACTGTCCCTATCTCATTGAACCCCCCTGGTTTTAATCTCGCGATATTTCGGTCTTCCTTGATGATCTTGCACACAACATCCACGTCTTTTTGAGTGATTGCCGATTTTGATGCACCTGCACTTGGGTTGTCGTTAAGACTAATGCGTCCACGTTTTAATTCTCCATACCAATGAGATTGTTGACTGATATGTCTTTTAAAATTGTACGAAAATATTGCGCGAAAATGTTTTCCACTTTTCAACTACAACAATTACACGTGTCGCACTGAAACTTTGGATTTATGTTAACTAAAGATGGAGGTTAATTTTTAATACTGACATTTTGATTAGTGGCGCCCTCTACTTCTCAGTATGCAAAACTTAAAAGGCATCTCTAAACCATAGTTTCTAGTTTGAATATTTATATTGTTGATGATCTAATCGACTGTCCATTCTTGCAGATTAGTAGCCAAATTAGAAGAAACTGCCCCCGACCAAGTAGAAGTGTTCAAAACTAATATGAATAAAGTAATGAAAGATATCTTAGGAAGGTTTAAAGACTTACAATTCTTCATGGGCGAATCCATGGAGGTGGATGGTATGATAGGTTTATTAGAATATCGTGAGATTGACGGCGATTCCGTACCCGTTCTGATGTTCTTCAAACACGGCCTGATCGAGGAGAAATTCTAGATCGACCGTATAACAAGATACAATAATCAATAACACGTGAACGATGCCCAAAATTCGTAAAATAAATTATACTCATCGCCGTTTCATTTATATATTATTACTATTACCTAAAATACGTGCTATTTGAAACAAAACAATACACAGATCAGAAGAAGAAAAAACACACACACACACGAAGAAATGGCTACCTATTATATCGTTATTTTACAGTGTTTATTTAATATATTTTTATTATTTAGCTGTAAATCAATTTTTATCCAAAAATTTGTATACATATTTATATATGTATAGTTTCATTTTCTAGCATTTTGTACAAAAATTATTTTTTTCTATTTAATGTTAATTAATCTTGAAATATTTTTGCTACTATTATCACGCGAAACATCTGTGCGGAGATACCAATTCGAAGACATATGATGATATGAATGTTTATATTTGAAGCAAATATGTGAATAAAATCATTTTCGTAAACTTTAATGTGTTGTTTTTTCTTGCCCGATAGATGGCGCCCTTTACCATTTGGATTGCATCAAATTAATTGTGGTAAGAGGTATAAATTACAATCAATTTCAATTTTGATTTATTTTCCTTGTAAAATTAATTGTGTAAAAGTATTTCTCGTCGAAATATGGCACGTTTGCTAAAGAAATGATAGTGCTCTCTACATTATACACTAGGGTGACAGAATAAAATACACTAGGTAAAGCGGTATAAATATGTAAACAGCTAAATTCTAAGAACGAATTAAGAACTTTCTCTTGTCATTAGGGTAGGGGTAGATGTATCGGAAGGAATTCGTCATAGTTTAGTATCGTTACAACCATGCCTCGTTTACAAGATTCGAGTGATATTAGCGACTTCACCCGGGGTCGCATCGTTGGTCAGAGTGAACGCGGCGCTTCGCAACGTGAAATAAGTAAATTTTTAAATATTCCGTTGTCCACAGTTAACCGTGTGATTACACAATTTAAACGCAAGCAAAAAACAACAGTGGGGCCGAGACCAGGTCGTGCCGGACCTTCTGGAAGAAGTAAAAGGGTGTTTGTGCGCGAAGTGTTAAGAAAACCGCAAAAAAGTACAGCTGAGTTTGCGGCAACTTCACAGAAAAGTCAGCGCACCGTTCTGCGATACCTCCACAGTGTGGGGATGTATAAAAGGGTGGCACAGAAGAAACCTCAACTTACGGCGTTTCGAAAACGGCGCCGAATGGCTTGTCCAATCGAAATGCGAACGAAGCCCGAAAAGTTTTGGCGATCTGTCATTTTTTCAAACGAAAGCAGATACTGCCAATTCAGTGATAGTGGCCGTATGTGGGTATGGAGACATTCGTCACAGCAACTGGACGACAAATTTTTGCATCAGACGGTGAAATACGGCGGTGTGAACATCATGGTGTGGGGCGCGATATGGTATGGTGGAAGATCGCAATTAGTAATCTGCGACGGAAATATAAATGCGGCAAAATATATCCAAACATTAACGGAAGGACTACTACCGATATTCGACAACGCCATTTTATCTAAAGAAGACGCCACTTCTATGGAGGATGGAGTACCCTGCCACAAAGCAAGAACAACAACCACATGGAAAGAGGAACAGGGGATTCGGATTTTACCATGGCCCGGCCAATCACCAGACATGAATCCGATAGAGAATGTTTGGCACATAATCCAGACAAATATGGCGAAGCGACCCCGAAAACCCAGCAATAAGGAAGAACTCGTGGCAGCTGTTACAGAAGAATGGTTAAATATTCCAGAAGACATCATTAATCATTTAGTAGATTCTATCTCACGACGACTCGCAGCACTTCACACAAGTAAAGGTGGATCGACAAAATATTAGTCTAATTTAAAAATTTAAAAATATTTTGTATATATAACGAGAATAGAATCTTTTTTTTAATTAGTAGGTGTCTATTTTATTCTGTCACCCTAGTGTATCTAAACCGGTCAAAACAACATATTCCATATAATTGATGAAAGGTAGTGTCTACTTGTTCTGTTTTGGTTTCAAAAGTCTTCTTTGTTATTCGATCTTCCTCCATTCTATGTAGATGTCCAAGCCATCCCAGTTGTCTCTCCTCTATTTATTTCTATTGGCTCGATATTTAGACTATTAGTCATTGTTGTGTTTCTGATTTTATCTCTCCATGTTACTCCTATTCTTCTTAGGAATCTTATTTCCATGCCCGTTACTTTACTTCTATTCGTGGTTGTCCATGACTCGCTGCCATATGTTAGCGTTGGTCTGACCACGTTTATTTTGGTATTTCTTTTTTATCTGAAAATGTATTCATGTATTATATAATTTTGCATTAAGCAATCCATTCTTAGATAAAAAAGAAATACCAAAACAAAGACACTATTCCCAAGACATTTATTAAAGAAGCAAATTTTATTCATTAGCTTTAAATGTTTTATTGACAAAATAGCACATTCTAATAAAATATATACGGTTATAATGTTTCATGGATGATACCCGGCATCCTCAGGACTAGATCTAAGCAACAAAAAATTCTCGAAAAGTTGTTTCGTTCGACCATCTAAAGGAGTTTTCATAAACTATTTGGCAATGTGGGTAAAGAAGGAATTCTATAAACGGGGCACCACGCTAAATAGCGGGAGATTTAAAATGAAATTATAATCAGTTAATGTTGGCAATTCTGGCTTAGTAATACGCCATAACTAAATGCCCTTTTATCACCCTATTGTGCATAGAGATTACATGGCTACAACATAAACACATTTGGTTTTATGTAACCGACACTTACAATTCATTTACTTGCTGGATTGTGTGTCATTACACTCAAAACCAGAGCATTTATGTATGCACCTAGGTTTCATAATGCCCATACCTTCGAGTTTATCTCAATAGAATATTGCATATAAATACTCATTAAATAGAATCGCTGATTACATACATATTTTATTTATTGCTTTTTCATTTTTTCTTGCTGTCTATATTATCCCTTTACAATTTATGGATATACATACGTATGTACAACCTAAAACCATTACACTGAAATATTTCATTTTAGCTCCTTATCCAAAGACCAAATTTCGTTCCACAAACAATCTATTTGTACTTAGAGCTATATATACAAATCCAGTAAAATAATATAAAAGCGAAAAGCTGGAATAGGCCCTAAATATCTACTGTGAAACAATTACAAACGAAACCAAGAAGCGTAATGGGTGCCGGAATTGGTTTCGATTCCCTTATCTTTCAATTGCTTGTGGCACCATTGCAGCAATACAAATTCAACTAATCTTTTCTAAACTTTATAAAAATGCGTCTGGGTAGCAGCACTAGCACTACCTTTTGGCGGGCTGGAGAGTGCCACGGGTGTCGAACAAATCGCGCACGGGTCTCCAAATTGTGATCCGCGGGCCAACACCAGCCTGCAGGAACAGTGAAGTTCTCTGGCAAGAATCGCCAATCCATTCCGTAGCTCACCACAAGATGGCGCTACACCATTACATCATGATTGAAATTTGCGCGTAATTCAAAATTACATGTTGGTATGATGAACTTGGACCTTGGAATTTAGTGAAGGAGTCAGTGTGGCTTTTAAAGTGTAAAGTTTGGAGACCCCTGGTATATAGCATTCCACCCTTCCAGCAAAGTGTTACAGAATGTTTCGTTGACAGTAAGAGATCTTTTCCGGAGGACCTCACAATTCAACCTAGTCAATCATTTTTAAATCTCGCGGACAATTTAAGTTGGCATTTCCGGCAATGCGGGTCATACTCACAGTTTTTCTTAGAACAATAGCATTGATTTTGGGTAAAAAAATGATCCTTTGTGCCAGAAAAGGATGACTGCCGCCTCGGGTATCCCTTTTTCATTCCAACTTATAGATTCTTAGGGAAAATATGGGGGCAGGTGCGATAAATGATAGATTATATAGGAAATGCGATAAGGGATTTGAAAAAAAAACCATTGTGATAAATGTAAGGGAATAACGGGGTATGGAACTTAAGTTTGAAGTTATTGTTTACTATTATTGCGTTTCTCTTAATGTTTTTATTTATTTATTTATTATTTATTAATGTAAAAAAAATAAAAAGATCAATACAGTTCATATAACTTTAATTATTTTCGTCTTAAAACCTGTTTACTACATTCGAAGTAACAAAATATTGACTAATTAACTAACTACTGTGTGTTTACCCATATAAAAAGAAAAATACAAAAATGAGAATCTAAAGCAAATTATAAATACACAAGTGAGTACAGCGTAACCGAGGTAGCTGCGCAGGTAAAAATCTCGAATTTGTGGAACTCCACAGCTATCTTGGCTCCTTTGTACAAGAGCAGATTGGTGACATTCCTGTTATTACAGTAATTCTTATTGGATTTATACTGGAACTAGATAAAAGTGTTACGTACATTTGGAATGAATAACATCTTCTTATAGAGCTTGTTTTTCTTTGTTATGAACAACTTAACGTAACATTTTTATATTATAATTTCTAATTCCATCGTAGAAGTTTTAGATATAAGATGTTTGGAAACATTGCCGCTAAACGTTACATATAGCATGTTATTCTACGTATGGTATACGCATTTTGTTTCCTAAAATGTATCAATTATTTCTTTTAACTTTCTTTCCTATAATATCTATCTAGTATCGTTGGGAATTGAAATTCAATCGACAGCCATTTTTTTCGTTGGAAAGAGGAATTCCCAGAAGAATACTATTATCAAATACGCCACTAGCAATCCTACGAGGGCCATTAGGAATATTGAGGCGTATTCCATGAGGGTGATTTCTTCATCCGGGGGTCGACATTGGTTGCTTAGAGCTGTCTGTAAAATAAGAATAAATATGAATATTATACAGATGTTAAATTATTAATTAGTTATTTAGTACTAAGTAATGTATTTTTATGAATAGAAAGATTGTTGTGTTTTTGTTTTAGTTACAAAAGATTCTCTTTGATAAACTGTTTGAAGAAGTAACTAAAACAAAAATAACTGTAAGATTTATTTACAAAATCCATTCAAACACGGGAACAATGAATTCATGTATTAAATTTTATGATGTCGATAAAGCAATAATGCGTTAATAGTAGGAAATTTAACTATGGATTCAGTATATAGAAACTGGAGGTGTTAAGGACTTAACATTGTTTTTTGTATTTTATAAGTTTTTTACTACTATGTATTTTATCTTCTTTGCATTATTATTTTCATTTAGAATATTACTTTATTTTCATTTTTATATTTATTTATTTTGCTCTCTTAGAATATATCCAATTTTATTTTAATATGTATGTACATTAAGCATTGTATATGTATGCAAGCCGGCCATTCACACTACGCTAGCTAAAACTGCCTAATTTAAAAATCATTCAGTGCAACGTCGTCGAATAAATAATGGCAGTTTTCTTAAAATTTAAGGTACACAAGCATAGGCAGTCGTCTCCCGCGCGTCGGTCGAGGTATTAGCGATCGTGTACTCTCGGTCACCTTTCGTACCTCGTCGTAACGTGTACAGTAACGTCGTCGTATGATTATTAGAGATTTCTAAGATTTTCTAGTTTTGGCGGGAATCGTCGAGGACGTTGTCTATACATTTATTTCTGGCGGGAGTCATTTGGTAACGTCGTCGAATCGCATGTATAGATTTCTTTAGTAATTACAAATTCTCGATTTTCTATCATCGTACGTCGAGGCTACTGTGTCCGTTGTCGTCTATACATATTTTTAGTCTTCTGTTAAGTTTGTGTCGGAAATTATTTTGTTGAGATTGTCGGCGCGCATGTATAGACATCCTCTACAAGTACGATCACTCCGCTTCTTGCTGACGGTCGTTGCGGCCGCAGCGCCCGTTGTCTTTTGTACGTTTGTTCGGTCCTTGTCGTATCGGGACTTAGAAATTTTTTCATTTAGTTGCTCGTCGTAGCGGACGAGTGTCACGGACCAGTTTTCTTATGTAATGTCGGCATCATCGCTCCGTTTTACTTGTCGGTGCGCAGTTCGCACATTTGCTGGTTACTGGCTTTTTCCCTTGTTTGGGGCGCAGTAGCAGAGAGCTAAAGATTGCACATAGCGTAATATTTCAAACGAGAACGCCTGGGTAGCTGCGACATTACTTTTGTTTTGAGATCGGCTATTATCGCTACTGTCGCCCTCGACCAGGCGTTCAAGCTCTAAGAGATAGGGTGGGTTCCCCTATAAATGTGTAAATAACGAACGTATTTAGTTCAAGTACAAATACATGCCAATAATACAGGGCCAACTCCCTTAGGCAAATTTAAAACAAGGAAAGTATATTAGGCTCCCGGAAAGGGACATATAAATAAGCATAGCACCGAGGTGCGCTTATAAATTTAAGAAATAAATAGGATTGGCTCTCCTATAAAAAGGTAGTGGTGCATGCAAACAGATAGAGGCATTAGTACATGCCTCTAACAAAGCTTCAGCGGAAGCATATAAGAGTTTAACCTTTTAAACAGAATTAAGACATAGCTTTGCAACGTACATGCTGAGGCATTACTTTATGTTGCTACCAATGAAAATACATATACACATGCTAATGTACATTACATGTATAAGAGAGCTTGAATAACTGCAATTATTGCAAATATATATATCTTACGTACATTGTACATGTACATAGGCAAGAATGGAAACCGTGTAACCATTTTATTTTTAAATATATTTTTTGCGCATGCGCATTGAGTTTCACTGTACAACCTTTCCTTTAGTAAATAAGCGAACATACTCTATAAGTAAGTATTGGTCAAGTAATTCAGGAATTTACGAGCAGGCTACAGCGGCGCTGTTCTTCAAACCAGGAGAACGTAGCAGGAGGCGTGCATGATTGCGCTTGGGAGACTAAATTGGGCGAAAGCTCACGCAAACTGGAGTGTAAATGATTGGGAAAATGTATTATGAACGGACGAATCGAAATTGGAATTATTTACGCCCGGCCTGGAAAAAAAATGTTAGAGGTTGCTTTAGAGGAGGAAGGATTAGAAAATTACTTAAAGTAGATTAAAGCATGATAAAAGACGTGAATTAATTGAAGGGGGGATTCATTTATCACGAAGATAACGACCCCAAACACATCGCAACGGTGGTTAAAGCTTATTTTCAAGACAAATCTTCTAAAGGAGTCCGATCCTGTTTGATACAGTGCCCTGATTGCAACCCCAGTGAGCTCTTGTGATATCACTTGGATGGTGAAGTCCGCAAAAATCTTCGACTGGCAAAGCAGTATTCTAGAATGCTCTCCAGGAAGTGTCGAATGCTATACAGATATAATCTGAGCAAAGTCGACAGTTCTAATACGCATGTGCGTCTCCCGTTATTCTTTCACACTGCAGTATTCCCCTACAATCAGTCTACCAATCATTCGTAGACATTCATTTCGTAAACAGTACTTTCTTGTCACAGTATAAGTAGAAGCAGTAGTTTCACTTGTGGAATTTTTGTCTTTAACGTTACCTGCGCATGGTGGAACAAATTTAAGAATTTCTACGCACCACAGTTTTCAGTCGTAAGAAGAGAGTAGTTGTGTGTAGAAGGTGCTTTATGTTTTTTTGTTGATTTAGAACAGAAACACAACTCGGTACTCCCTACGTTTTTATTGTTTCGTGACCCACATAATACATAATACCTAATACATAAACTCATAACCTCTTGCAAATCTCTTCCTACTTTACCGACCTGGCCCACGCCACCAACTTACACAACTTTAAATTCAAAATTAGGACTACTACAGTTTAAAGAGTGCTGTTGGTTACTAGTAGCTTTAGCACTGTTTATAAATTACAATACAATCATAAAAGACAATATGGTGTTTGGGTATTGTGTTTTGTGTACACATAATTCCAGGGAGAGTCCTACAGCAAGTTATTTTCGATTTCCTAAGGATGAGAGCGCTAGTGGATGCGATTATTTAATCACTCTTTTTGCTAGAGTTCGGATTTGCTTTACTTTAAAATTTTACAACAAGAGTTTGAAAATGTGCAACGTTTATGAATAAATTTTATTACTTGACACAGGGTGTTCAAATATTAAACGCTCAGTGATATTCACATTTTGTTGTTCATAAAAGGTATTCAAAATAACAAGCTTCACCGAAAGGTATATGTTACACATAAGATAGATATAAAGTCCTACAGTACTTTGACATAAATATACATACATACTGTGTTTATGATGTTGTGTTTAAAATTACTTCCCAAAAAAAGAGATATTTTTCATATAGAAATTAATAAAAATATAGAAGCTGTGTTGTTTTATCTTATTACATAAGTAGATGACTCGTGTAAAGGTATGAAGACGTGAATGAGGTGTGCAGGCAAACTTTCCAACACTTTATTAGATTTACATTGCATCCTTAAATACATTTCCTAGGTAAATACAGGATATATATAAGGTTTGAAAGTTATTTTAATTTTTTTCTCCTTTTCTAAATTCACTTACCATTGTTGTAATGTTCACCTTTCCTTTAATCAGTTTTAAATTTTTCAATGCAAATGAAGTAAATTTTGATAGAGTGAGTGAAACTACTGCCTCTACTATATTGTGTCCTCGTCGTTGACCTTGCTCAGTCTGTAGATGAATCGTATTTGGAGCGATTAACACATGGCCTAACACATAGATGACGCTAGTTTTATTGCAGTCACCTTTCTCTCAGTTAGTACTAACCTTCAAAAGACAGCTGTTAAAATTTCATGATATTCTATTCATTAGTTTGTGAGTTATTGTGCTAAGAGTCACACTACTTTTGTTATTTTCAAAACAATGGATCAAAAACAATTTCGTGTTTTAATTTTACACTGCTTCTTGATGGGAAAAATACCGTTCAAGCGAAGCAATGGCTTGAAAAGTGTTATGGGGACTCCGCTCCATCAGAAACAACAATAAAACGTTGGTTTGCTGACTTCAAACGTGGTCGTAGAGACACCGATGATGCAGAACGCAGTGGACGTCCAAATGAGGCGGTAACACCAGAAAACATCAAAAAAATCCACAAAATCGTTTTGAATGATCGAAAAGTGAAGTTGCGTGAGTTAGCTGACATCGTAAAGATATCAAAAGAACGTATTGGCTTTATATTGCATGAGTATTTGACTATGAGAAAGCTCTGTTCAAAGTGGGTGCCGCGTTTGCTCACTGTTGATCAAAAACAAGAACGTGTTGATGATTCTGAGCAGTGTTTGGCCATGTTTAAACGTAACAAACCGGAATTCTTGCGTCGATATGTGACAATGGATGAAATATGGATCCATCACTTCACTCCGGAATCAAAACGATCGTCATCTGAGTGGACAGCAACTGGTGAACCTCGTCCAAATCGCCCGAAAGCACAACAATCGGCTGGAAAGGTTATGGCCTCGGTATTTTGGGATGTGCGTGGTGTAATATTCATCGACTATCTTGAGAAAGGAAATACCATCAACAGTGAATATTATATAGCGTTATTGGAGCGTTTGAAGGCCGAAATTGCAAAGAAACGACCGCATATGGCAAAGAAAAAAATGTTGTTTCATCAAGACAACGCACCGTGTCACAAGTCAATCAAAACAATGGCAAATCTACATGAATTGAACTTCGAATTGCTCCCACATCCACCGTATTCGCCAGATTTTGCTCCCAGCGACTACTGGCTGCTCGCAGACCTCAAAAAAATGCCCGCCGGTAAGAAATTTCGCACGAATGAAGAGGTTATCGCTGAAACTGAGGCCTATTTTGAGGCAAAAGATAAATCGTTCTACAAAAGTGGTATTGAAATGTTAGAGCGGCGCTGGAATGATTGCGTTGCTCTTGATGGAGATTACGGTGATGAATAAAGTTAATTTTGAACCAAAAAAACCGCGTTTTCTTTGTTAGGCCCGGGACTTTTCAGCCCATGTGTTAATTCTATGGATGTCGCGTACGTCAAGCACAAGGAAAAGGGGGTTATTTTGAAGAAACATTATAAAAGTATGTGCTTTAGTAGAATGTACTATTTTGTGAATAAAACATTTTGAGTTAATGAGTAAAGTTTGTTTCTTCAATCTTGAAAACATTATCTGTCTAGTTATATAGTGCGATTAAACTTATGAGCGATACGGTATATTATACAAGTTATATATGCTTCACTGAAAACGGTGAACTTGATAATATTGCACCCAACAGATAAAAGTTTTATTAAAAAAGTGTACAAAACTATTTAAACTTATATATGTAGTATTTGCTACCTACTACCTACATATAAATGCGAAACCATTTTATATTCAACATGCGAATATTATATTTCAACAATTCTTGCTATGAAGTTTCAAGTTTTTACTTAAACTCAATTGCAAGAGGAAAGCCTATATTTTAATAACGTTTTACGATCAACTTCACCTACATTTCGGATAATAATAAGACGAACAAAATGTTCATATGACATTTCTAAAAATAAAACGTTATTCAGTTGTTAAAATCACGACCATCTGACTGACTTTCTTTACGCGTCGGTCTTACTCGAAATCCAAAAGAAAAACAATTATTACTATTACTAGATTTACCATATATGAATTTCAAATACAAATATATATATTTTTTGTTGGATTGAGGTTACGTGTGACGTAACGGAAATATTCTTGGACTTCAAAATTTCGATAACGTATAAAAATAAGATCATTCATGCCGAGATTTCTGATCAATTTACGTAAATTTGTTTTTATAACAAACGTACAGCTAATAAAAACGGGAAGTATAACACCTTGCGGACGTCAGCAAATTAAATATCGAACTATTTGATATACCTCAGCAACATTATTTTTATTACGTATACTATCATCATAAAAACTGACATGTTTGTAAATATTATCCCGGATTTTTTCTGCAAATTAAAGAGGTCTGTAAATCATTAGGCTATTTTTTCTGGAAGTAATCATCCGTAAAATATATAAATAACTTGAAAGATCTGGTTTATATATCGGTAAAAAGTTAGATAGAATTTTCAGATGTTAATATGTCAGAGATTTATTATGTGTTTCAATTTAAGTTGATATGGTTTGAAAGATTCACCTAGTTTGTTCTTCTACAAATTGATGATTGTGCTTTATTTTAGTGGTTTTACATTTATTTAATGTTTAATAATAATAATAATAATAATAATAATAATAATAATAATAATAATAATAATAATAATAATAATAATAATAATAATAATAATAATAATAATAATTCTTTATTGCCCAACAGCCCAGGGGCCAATTACAGGACAAATTACAATACAATTCTTATATAAAATAAAATAATTCAAATCGTATTTGCCTACAATAATAATACAATAATAATGAAACAAAAATAAAAAAAAGAAAGACTCACAAAAATGGCTCTAGATCCCGTTTGTTTGCGTTCCTCACCATGTGACTGAGAGGTGCCTTAAGCAAAATGTTGGTATTAGCTCTAGATACTTGAAATGTATTAAAGTAGCGAGTATGATGAGTAGGTACGGTAAAGTTTATTTGCGCCAGAAGGGCTGGCGAGTCGACAGTATATCTCAGGATCCTGCAAAGAAACTCCACACTGTTACGCTCGCGGCGGTCAGCAAGAGATAGAAAACCATGCTCAACAAGTAAGCTATAATACTCGATACCTCTTGCAGGATACACGTTGTCCATTCGAAAGGAGAGATATTTTAGAAATGTCTTTTGAACCCGTTCGATCATAAGCTCTTGGTGTAAATAACGGGGATACCAAACAATGGAGGCGTATTCAAGCTTAGAACGAACGTAGGCATAATATAAACGTTTCATTACACCTAAGTCTGAGAAATGCCTGCAAGAACGCATGACAAAACCGAGAGTTTTGGAAGCAGATGAACACATGGACGAAATATGTTCCGTAAATGACAGTCTATTATCAAACAAAACACCAAGATCCAAAGTTTTGATATTGCGTGGTATGGCTGCATCATTAATTTGGTAGTTATAGTATAAAGTAGTGTGAGTGTTATTGTAGGAAACCACAGTACACTTGTTGATGTTCAGAGGAGATAATTGACCTTGCTCCAAGTATTAATGCGAAGAAGATTGTCTTGTAAATGTTTACAATCGAAAATGCTACCAACAGTATTAAATATCTTTACGTCATCTGCGTATGCTAAGACGTGACACGTAAACAGAGATAGTAAATCATTTATATAAAAATTGAAGAGAAGTGGTCCAAGATTTGAACCTTGAGGAACACCTGATGTTGGAGAAAACGGCGTAGAGGAATAACCATTGTAGCAGACATAACACTTCCTTCCAGTAAGGTAAGACTCAATCAACGTCAGAAACCCACACCAAAACCAAATTTGTCCATTTTTGTAGTAGCATCTCGTGGTTAATGCAGTCGAAAGCTTTAGAAAAATCTATGTAAATAACATCCACCTGCTTTCGCTTATCAAGCGCTTCACCAAGATATTGGCCAATGCATGCTAAATTAGTGATCGTCGACCTACCTGCAACAAAACCGTGCTGATGCTCAGATATGAAAGGAGTTATGCAGGCAGATATTTCTTTGTAAAGCAAATGTTCAAATACCTTAGCGAAATTGGGCAGTATACTTATAGGCCTATAATCAGCAATGTTAGATCAGTTTCCTTTCTTAAATACGGGGGTAATTCTGCTAATTTTCCAAACCTTTGGAAAAGTTGACGTGCTTATCGCTAGGTGGAATATAGTTGGCAGTGGATAGGACAGAACAGGACCACAATCACGTACAAAGAAGCTCGGTATTCCATCATCTCCAGTTGTCATATTAGATTTAAGTCTCTTGATACTGTTCTCCACACCCAATTCAGAGAAGGCATGAACACAAAAATTATTATAATTGAGAAAAGAGTTGAAAGATACATTTTGAACACCAGGTTTATGTTTATAGTTGATTGAATTTTATCTTTTACAACGTCGAATTGAAAAATATTATTATTATAAATCTTGTATAACCACGATTTAAAAATATTTCAACTGTATATATTTCCAAATAAAGTATTACGAGAGCGACCGAAATGTTTCTGGAATCGGTAAGAGGAACGGCCTCGTTTGCAGCGGAAAAAGGTGCGTTTCCACCACGACAATGCACCGTTTGAAAAAGGGTACTGATCTTCGAGGAGACTACATCGAAAAATAAAAATATAAAACCTCACCAATACCATGTTTCTCCTCTTTCTCGATTCCAGAAATATTTCAGCTCACCTTCGTATAAGTGCTCTATAACTCAAAACATTCTTTTATTGGTCTTTCCCATTATTAAACTTATTATTTTTTCTCCAAAGTTGCATGACACCCTCGTTGCGGGATCTGTGTACATCTATCAGTATCAAACCTCCAAGAAAATTCTTTAGTTCGGAAAAATTCATTTCCGAACAAAACTTCACGTGAAGTTATAAATAATCCAGCGCTGGAGTGTACTCTGGAGAATCAACGTCTTAATCTGAGCGAGATTTGGGAATTACATTATCTTCATAATTCATGTTAAAATAAAGCTGATCTTTTATAGATGCATAGTGATTGCATATTTGTGCACAGTACTGCACATCTTTGTTAAATGAACGTAGAATTTCAGGTATTAAATATGGAAAAACTATTGCAAATCGTATTCACATGAAAATAAATATTCAAAATTCAACAGAAATCACCTGTGTGTTCAAGGCACAAATTTACACGAGCTCTTACGTTATTGAATAAGGTGTGAAAGATTTCAACTGGCATACTATTTGTTTCTCTTTTATTCGCTGCTTGTATTAATATAATTAAAACGTAGGTTGTTGTATACATCTTTTAAATACACAGTAGCCAAGTTTTGATAAAATACGGTAAAACCTACGTACGAATATATATTTTGTTATGTAGATTATGAAAAAATAGGAGTATTAAAGAATGAAATACAGTTAAATAAAAGAAATTTTGTGTATTTTTACTGTGAGGTCGTATTATATACACTACCGCTCAAAAGTGTTTAGGCACTCTCACTGACAGCAAAAATGTATAAAAACTCAGCAAAAATGTTAATAATATTTATTTTTTATGTACAGATACACGTACATGAATAACAATATATTAAATAAATGTGAAAATTAAAACGTTTAATTTAAATTTTGCTTTCATCTATGTGACCTCCTCTTGATTTAATAATTGCAGCACACAATCGAGGCATTCTCGCAATAAGTTTTGCCAGAGTGTTATTGAGGTCCAACTCGATTGCAATTTGTTCCACACGTCAGTAGCTGATGTCGGATCCGATTTCCGTACTTCCCGATCTAGTTCTTCCCATAGTAACTCGATTGGATTCACGTCGGGGATCTGGGACGGCCATTCTATAATTTTGAGAGTTCCTTCCTCTTCTAAACGGCGTAAATAGTCTTTACATAATTTAGAGGAATGTTTTGGGTCATTATCTTGTTGGAAGATAAAATTTTGACCGAAAAGTCGAATTACGGAAGGTATTGCGTGGTTCTCCAAAATTTCGCGGTAGCCTTCTTTTTTTAATATACCGTCAATTTTCACAATGTCCCCTACACTAGTGCCAGCGAAACAGCCCCAAATGATGATAGAATCTCCACCATGCTTCGCGGTAGCAGCAATACACTCTTCTCTGGCACGTTCACCCACAGATCTTCTTACGAATATGCGTCTTCGGGTTCCGAACAGCTCAAATTTGGACTCATCCGTCCATAGGACGTTGTTCCACTCTTCTATGGTCCAGTGTTGGTGTTCACGAGCCCATTTAAGTCGCTTTTGCTTGTTTTGTTTGCGTAGTAATGGCTTTTTCATCGCAATACGTCCATGGAGCCCTGCTTTCTGTAGGCGATGTTTGACTGTAGGAACACTGACTAGTTTTTGGCGACCAACATTTAATTCTGCGGTGATTTCCGGGGCTGTTTTGCGTCTATATAACTTAAATGACGATTGCAAGGACTGTGTGGATGTACAATTCACGGGTATAGCAGTAAACTCCACTCACACAAATTAATTAATTATGCGGAACGCAGCGTTTCGAGAGCACGTGGGCTCCCATTGTCAACCGTGTTACCGACGGTAACACGGCTGCTGAAGATGAAGGACTGTGGCTTTCCTGCTAGAATCTTGAAAACATACCTCCAAAACAGGAGTTTTCATATTGCCGTGAACGGTTCTGGCTTCTCCGTGAGGTGCACGAAGTCAAGGGTCCCGCAGGGCTCCGCATTGAGATCCACGCTGTTTACGATCTGTATCAGACATTCCAAAACTCAAGGACAGCCGTGTGTACAATGCCATCATTGTACAGATGACACTGCGATAGTGGCAACCTCTAAACACTCTAAGATCGCGGCCGAGTTTGCGCAAGCAACAAGATCAATCCAAGGAAAATGCAAGCGATTGCGTTCACTCGAACGCATTAAGAGCTGCAACAGATCACCGTTGCTAGGACGCAGACCAGATTGACTATCTTGGAACACCTTCTCTCAACATCTGAAAAGAGCAAGGACAAGGGCAATCATCAGAATATCCCAGCTATACCTTCTCTCATTCAACTCCTTAATCTTAAAACGGAGATAATGTTGTATAAACTACACATACACCCCATCTTGACCTGCGCCAGCCCCTCGTGGGTCACGGCAGCACTGAGCCACATCCAATCCCTCATGAGAGTACAAAATCCTTGTCTGCGGTTAGTATTCCACGTCCCTTGTAGAATGGCGCTAGCCGCGCTGAAAGCTCTAGCCAACGGAGTAGATCTGCAGGAATTCCTAGGCTAAACAGGGGTTTCTTCGAGAACACCATCGCCAGCGAGAACCCGGCACTAAAGACGGCGACCACGCAGAAGACATGCGGGGTTACTGAACAGAGTACAGTAACTGACTCTCTCAGAAAACTGTAGCCTTTTCTCTTTTAGGTAAAAGAAGAAAAGCCAGGAAGTACACGGAAGACTTCAAGGACTCCAGACACTTAGATGCCCCAGCATGATCCAGGAAGGAAGATACTGGAGGAAGACGGACCGAAGAAGAAAGTCCAGTCAACTAACGATTCATGTAGCTAGTACCTTTGAAAATATGAACCGCAGTTGCTCGCGAAATGTCAGAGACAGAAAACCTAGTGACACGGCGTAACCCGACAACCGTTACACCTGTAACAGCATTGCTTTTAATTAATTCCATTGTCATTTGGTTGGAATTTTACCCTATATCACTTTTAATTGGTATTACAATACTCACCCAGCCACCATTCATGGCAATCCAATCTGCTAAGAATTCTTCTAACACCTCTACCATCCCTTCCATCAATCCGTGAAGATATTCAGGATGACCTTGGCACACGCAGTCCACGGCCAATCCACCAGCCACCGCGAAGATCGACACCACTTTACCCCAAGTGATATCCGATTTGAAAAGATCGTGTCCAATCGCCGAAAGTAACGTCGCAGCTGCTTTATCTGACACTAGAACGCCTCCTGGTGACAAACTTGCTTGTCTCGCAACGTTAACGTACAATTTCGGATAGAGTCTTTCGATTTCCGTGCCGGCACAGACTAAACTAGGAAACACTTCGCGAACCACAATAGCGCTAGATGTCCCTACCATGCTACGTAAGCGGTACAGTCCTAATTTTTTACTAAATATGCCCGATCTTTTTAATCTGTTCCTGATGTATTGGCCGCATAGGACCCTTCCTTGGGCTATCACCTCGTCGGGCGGAACGATAGGGGTTCTCCAGCCGATGGTCGTTGATAGTTTTCGGGAGACCACGTCTCCGACATTGCTGAATCTTCTTTTGGTATTGAAATGACCCGGCGCTTCGTCATTTTTGATGGGAGTGACGCCTAAGAGGTTGGCGTGGAGCGCTGCAGAAAGGCTGAACTTTCTTCTGACGACTGGTGCTTTCGCGACGACTATCTTAGGTAATGCTGGATGCGAGTCGAATGTCACTTTCTTATTATCATTTTGGCCGATGCCATTGTCCATGTGGTCTGGTAGCTTTAGGAAGGACATTAAATCTGTAACAAGGGAAAGTTTATTAAAGTACATAGTCTATTATAATAATTTATTAGTCCAACAGCAAAAAAAACACTTATGGGACTATATTCATATAATTACATTGTATATAGTGATCAAACAATTATGACGATTCGGTTGAAAAAAAAAACTGTTTTCCTAACACAAATACACACTGCTATTACAGTGGAACTCCCCCAACTCGCACTCCCCTAACTCGAAAATTTCTCTAACTCGAATATTTTCTTATCCCGTGCGTTATCTATTAAATTTATATGCATATGACTGTCCTTAACTCGAAAAAAAAATTAACCAAACTTAAGACCTAGAATCTCTGTAACTCGAAATTTTCACTAAAGGTACGTGATACGCCATCTGTTAACGGATATAACGTAATATCTATCGAAGGAATTCGGGAAAGTACCAATGACAACGGGTTTTATCATTCTTATTCATCTGCGTGTTGCGCTATATATTCTGTCGTATTCGTTAGTGTTTGTCATCAACATGCCGCAGCAACGAAAACTTAAAAGTTTAACAGTAAAAGTGGACAATGGAATAAAAAAGAAGGTAATAGCTGCAGAATATGAAATACCAGCGAGTACATTGTCAACTATAATTAAAAACAAGGAACATATTCGAAGTTTCGCGAGTAAACTTACAAAACCTGCCAATTTCAAGCGAAACCGAGTTTCAAACAAAAATGTAAACAGTGCAGTGTTTAAGTGGTTTGTGTCTACTAGAGAAAAAAACATTCCGGTGTCGGGGCCACTTCTACAGGAGAAAGCACTGGAATACAGTCAACATTTAGGAACAACAAATTTTAAGGCCAGCACCGGCTTCATAACTTTAAAAAAAGGTAAAATTTACGTTAATGTATTAGACATACGTATACACGTATGAAATTTATATTTTATTTTTTAAATTTAGACATGACATATCGCATAAGAATATCTGTGGTGAAAGTGCCACAGTGGATGATCGTCAGGTTAGTGATTGGATTCGAAATGTATTGGCGGGGATTTTGGGGCGGTATAGCGAAGATGATACTTTCAATGCTGACGAGACAGGGTTATTTCTCAAATGTCTACCTAAGAAAACTTTAGCCATTAGAGACGACAAATACTATGGTGAAAAACTTAGTAAAGATCGGGTCACACGCCTTCTAGCAACGAATATGAGTGGCACTGAAAAACTAAAACCTCTCATAATTGGCAGAAGTGCAAAGCCACGATGTTTTAAAGGGGCAAAATGGCTTCCTGTAGATTACGAGAACAACGTAAAGGCATGGATGACCTCTGAAATTTTTGAAAAATGGTTGGTTAAATTGGACAAGCAGTTTTCACACGAGAATCGAAAAATAATAATGTTTATAGACAACTGCCCTGCTTATCCTGCAATACAACAGAAGCTGAAGGCCATCAAATTGCAATATTTGCCACCAAACGGAACTTCCAAACTGTAACTTTTAGATCAAGGCATCATTAAAAGTTTCAAAGACCATTACAAAGGAAGAATCCTTAAAAAAACTTTATATGCATTAGAGAATAACGGTTCTCCTAGCATATCACTGCTCGACTGTATGAGAGAGGTTGCCATGACATGGCATGTGGATGTTAAACAAAAAACCATTCAAAACTGTTTTAAAAAGGCTGGTTTTGGTAACGAAGATGAGGACGAAGACGAAATTCCCCTTGCTCAACTAAAAGAACGACTGCAAAATTCAGAAGATAAAAAATTTCCTGTTGAAGTAAGGCAAGATTTTGAAAACTATGTTGAGTTGCTAAATGTCGAGAATGTATCTCTTCACACTTATCTTGAAATTGATAGTAACCTCTTAACTACTGACTATCCGACAGACGAAGACATTCTAAGGAGTGTATCAAGCATTACAGATGAAGAAACCTCCGAAGAAAGCGATGAAGAAATTGTGGAGCAACCATCACACAAACAAGTTTTACAAGTATTCGAGACAGTAAAGAATTATTTTATGTCTCATGAACAAACATCTGATAAGACATATATGTTCATTAATAAAATTCAAAAATCGTATGAACACATCCGAGCGGCCAATGTTCGGCAACAGTTGATAACGAATTTCTTTAAAAAAACAATTTAATTATGCAATTGTTTTATGTTCCCATGTACAAGTACACATTTAATACCTATGTATCTAGGACAATTTTTGTTTAATTTCATACATATACATATAGTACATATATATATCCTAATGCATGTAGTTTGTATTTTCAGTTTGTTTTTAAATCATTTTTTTATTTATTTTATATAATATTGTTATTACATATTGTGCTTTGTAAATATATACATATAATGAAAAGTAAATTGAGAATTTTGTGTAACTCAAATTGTCTCTAACTCGAATTTTATTTGGGGATTTAGGTGGTTCGAGTTAGGGGAGTTCCACTGTACTTAAAAGCATATTTATATTTTCAAATAAACAAAATAAAAAGGAAATTAACTTATACATTTGTAAAATAAATTAGAAGACTTGTACATAAATATTTTCTTGCAACCAATAGTATAAATATATAGTATATAAGCATAAATTCATATAAAATCATTCCGAGAAAGAAGTCACTGAGCAAGTTATTAAAATTTCTGCTCATATATGACACAGGTGATTCAAATAATTCATTAGTTCTTGCTCTTGTAACTTTGAGAGTTACGTCACAACGTGTGTTACAAATAGGTACCTGAATGTCTACACATTTCAACAAATCAGAGCTGTCAACCTTGTTATGTAATAAATTCAACATGAAGCTTGCGCTATATTGATTCTTTCTATCGGATAAGGCATCGGAATTATGTAAAGATAACAAAGCAGCATAATCTGTACTTCATAATAACACTTGAAACGATAATTCTAATGAAGGTTTGCTTAAACTAACATCTAAAGGGAACCGTTTAATTATTGTTCGCATTGGCGGAGAACGTGGTTTTGTTCCTGGTGCCTATTCTCGGTGGAGATCATCAAAAAGGACTATCATCACGAGATGAATTGTGAATACTATAAAAAGTGGGTTAAAGAAGAGTTAATACCCAATTTACGCGAAAAAGTGTGATTGCGATTGATAACGCTTCTTATTATAATAGATAGATTAAGTCCCACGTTTACATGGAGAAAAGGAGACATGAAAACGTGGTTACGTCTAAGGAACATGCAGTGCGATGAACACACGACAAAGATAGAGCTGTACAATATAATTAAAATGCACAAACCATGATTCAAGAGGTATGAAATAGACACGATTTTTTAGGAATAGTGTGGTATGAAGCAGTATGTCGGAGGGCCAAACGTGACTCTTAAAACAGACGAAGTGAAGAAATTGTGTTACGGATTTTTTAATACATTTTCAACAAAAGCTGTGAACATCTAGGAAAGCGGAGGAAGAATATAGCAGTAAAAAATCAGCATTAGAAAAAACAGTCAAGGAATTAATAATTCATGTTGGCGAGCATTCTGATAGGGATGATTCAAGAGACTATTCGACTCAAGTTTCGGAGTTATATGTTATGAATTACAAATTAATACATAATACAAATTAATAGATCTTGTGCAAAAAATAAATCCTTTTTTTTTAATCGGATATCTATCCGATTAAAAGGATACATACTGCTAAGAATAATTTCATATGCAATATTAATTAAAGAAAATATGTTTCCAGATAAATGTCAAACTATTTTCAATGGAAAGGTTTTGTGAAGCAGATAAACGTTAAACGCAATCTTACGTTGAAGATTTAAAATTACAAAATTACTTTATAATTATTATAACACATGTTTTATTGCAGTCACCTTTCTCTCAGTTAGTGCTAACCTTCAAAAGACAGCTGTTAAAATTTTATGATATTCTATTAATTAGTTTGTGAGTTATTGTGCTAAGAGTCACGCTACTTTTGTCATTTTCAAAACAATGGATCAAAAACAATTTCGTGTTTTAATTTTACACTGCTTCTTGATGGGAAAAAATACCGTTCAAGCGAAGCAATGGCTTGAAAAGTGTTATGGGGACTCCGCTCCATCAGAAACAACAATAAAACGTTGGTTTGCTGACTTCAAACGTGATCGTAGAGACACCGAAGATGCAGAACGCAGTGGACGTCCAAATGAGGCGGTAACACCAGAAAACATCAAAAAAATCCACAAAATCGTTTTGAATGATCGAGAAGTGAAGTTGCGTGAGTTAGCTGACATCGTAAAGATATCAAAAGAACGTATTGGCTTTATATTGCATGAGCATTTGACTATGAGAAAGCTCTGTTCAAAGTGGGTGCCGCGTTTGCTCACTGTTGACCAAAAACAAGAACGTGTAGATGATTCTGAGCAGTGTTTGGCCATGTTTAAACGTAACAAACCGGAATTTTTGCGTCGATATGTGACAATGGATGAAACATGGATCCATCACTTCACCCCGAAATCAATACGATCGTCATCTGAGTGGACAGCAACTGGTGAACCTCGTCCAAAGCGCCCGAAAGCACAACAATCGGTTGGAAAGGTTATGGCCTCGGTATTTTGTGATGTGCGTGGTGTAATATTCATCGACTATCTTGAGAAAGGAAATACCATCAACAGTGAATATTATATAGCGTTATTGGAGCGTTTGAAGGCCGAAATTGCAAAGAAACGACCGCATATGGCAAAGAAAAAAATGTTGTTTCATCAAGACAACGCACCGTGTCACAAGTCAATCAAAACAATGGCAAAACTACATGAATCGAACTTCGAATTGCTACTACTGGCTGTTCGCAGACCTTAAAAAAATGCTCGCCGGTAAGAAATTTCGCACCAATGAAGAGGTTATCGCTGAAACTGAGGCCTATTTTGAGGCAAAAGATAAATCGTTCTACAAAAGTGGTATTTAAATGTTAGAGTGGCGGTGAAATGATTGCGTTGCTCTTGATGGAGATTACGTTGATGAATAAAGCTAATTTTGAACCAAAAAAACCGTGTTTTCTTTATTAGGCCCGGTACTTTTCAGCCCATGTGTTAATCCTATTTATAACCGGACAGAACTCCTCATTCAGTTATACGACCCACTACAGAAAATTTCCGATCTGATCGATGAATATTGAATGCCGTATTAAAAATTTCATTATTCGCTAGCCATGTCTTAGTAAATAATACAATATCGGAATCAATAGTATTGGAATAACTAAGTAGCATGCGTTCAAATATATTTTACCTCGAAGTAGCCTTTGAAATTATAATGATGTCTTAGCTTGTTACTGAAACTCTTAATATGAATTTTGATTGGTATCAACTATTTGAATGACATGACAAATGTCAAAATCATAAAACGGAAATTTCAAATAACAAACAAGTAAGATTTATTAAAAATTATTGTAATAAGTGGCCGCCAGCTTGTTCGAGATATTTCTCTTCTTCTAATAGAAAAAAAAACGCGCTTTAATTCCTTCAGCAAGTCGGATTTGAAAGTTTGCAAGATCGGGTATCTGTACCCGATAATATGAGAGGGGGAATAAAAAGTAATCACAGGGGAATATCAAGATCTTGGTGGAAATTCATGTTCGGTGTTTAAAGCCTTGTTGAAAGTAACCCTGTGTTATTTCTTCTTCCTTAAGGTGTTCGATAAATGGTATAATAATTTTTTTGTCGATACTGTTCCCTTATTAATGTACCGTTAAAAAAAATAGGGCCAATAATTCTCCTTCGACTAATAGCACGCGATACACAAACTTTCTGCGGATGAAGTGAGGTTTCAACATAAAAGTTATGTGGTTTTTCAGTAATTCATATCCTCATATTTTGCAAGCTGGCATATTAATTCAGATAGAACCATCATTCGTCAGAAAGAAAGGTGTTGTCAAGAAGGTCATTATCAAAATTATTAAAAACCACGGACTAAACGTTCTTCTTCTAAGATAGTCGATTTCTTTGATTTATTGATAACAAGTCATGCGATAAGAAAATAAATGTAAGCTCTTTTTCGAAATTGTATGTCAGGTGCCAATTGGTGCACCCACACGTTGTTATAATACTCGTATGGAGGTTCTTGGTGTATTATTTATATTTCTCTTACGTTGTCAACTAGTTCTTCGTGCGTCTTTTGCGCCGACTACACTCTCCTTTCTGCTTCCCTGAAAACGTTAATCCAATATTTAAGTGTGCGCTGAAAATTATCGTAATCAAAAACAAAGTTGGGAAACTAATTTCTAAATTCTTCTAATCAATCGTCGAGAGGATGCTGTTATTGTTCCTCAATGTTATGTCCGTTTCGAAAATAAGATTCAACCAATAATGATTTGTGTTTTATAGTAAAAACCATTTTAAATTACAATACAACTTTTATTAAGGATTCAACATTTATTTTTACCTTTATGTGGAAATTTATTTTATTTTATGCATTTTTTTTATTAATTTATATAGTATGTGTTTGATCGATGTTATTTTATTTTCATTTTTGTTATTTATTTTTCTCTCTTTGCATAATATATATAATTTTATTTTATAATGTGTACACTACCGCTCAAAAGTGTTTAGGCACCCCTGTTTTCGTGTATTATTCATATAGTATTATGTTTACCAAAAAAACATTATAATAAAATGAAATACGTATCTAAAATGTAGTTCAGTAAGATAAACACCCATTATATCGCATAAGGTTTAGTATCATTTACCTGCACTTGGTCGGATTACCATAAACTGTTTATTGCGGTGCAATTACAATAACAATCCCTCTGAATTTACTGGGTAAATTTAGTCATCTGTTAGATTGTAGGCAATAATGTTTAAATTACCTTCCTAGAAGATTATAGTGAAATCTGTAACCTATGGTCAGTTGCAGTGCGGTATTTACTCTATTCACATCGTGAGCGAAATATCGTGTGACAATTTTTTAAAATGCCTCCGCGAAGAGAAATTAGTACGGAACACGTGCGCTTATAATAGCTTACCGTAAAAGTGGCATTAATAATCGACAAATTGCCAAAAAAATGAAAATACACCACGCTACGGTTGACTATAACGTAAAAAAATATCGGGAAACTGGCAGTTTTCTTAATAAAAGACGGAGTGGAAGGCCAAAAGCGACAACATCCGCAGATGATCGCAGAATAGTGGTTACCAGCAAGTTAAATAGACGCAAAACAGCCCCGGAAATCACCGCAGAATTAAATGTTGGTCAGTACAGTCAAACGTCGCCTACAGAAAGCCGGGCTCCATGGACGTATTGCGATGAAAAAGCCATTACTACGCAAACAAAACAAGCAAAAGCGACTTAAATGGGCTCGTGAACACCAACACTGGACCATAGAACAGTGGAACAATGTCCTGTGGACGGATGAGTCCAAATTTGAGCTGTTCGGAACCCGAAGACGCATATTCGTAAGAAGATCTGTGGGTGAACGTGCCAGAGAAGAGTGTATTGCTGTTACCGTGAAGCATGGTGGAGGTTCTATCATCATTTGGGGCTGTGTTGCTGGCACTAGTGTAGGGGACATTGTGAAAATTGACGGCGAAATTTTGGAGAACCACGCAATACCTTCCGGAATTCGACTTTTGGGTCAAAATTTGATCTTCCAGCAAGATAATGACCCAAAACATTCCTCTAAATTATGTAAAGACTATTTATGCTATTTAGAAGAGGAAGGAACTCTCAAAATTATGGAATGGGCTCCTCAGAGCCCCGACTTGAATCTAATCGAGTTACTATGGGAAGAACTAGATCGGGAAGTACGGAAATTGGCTCCGACATCAGCTACTGACGTGTGGAACAAATTGCAATCGAGTTGGACCTCAATAACACAAGAAACTCTGGCAAAACTTATTGCGAGAATGCCCCGATTGTGTGCTGCAATTATTAAATCAAGAGGAAGTCACATAGATGAAAGCAAAATTTAAATTAAACGTTTTAATTTTCACATTTATTTCATATATTTTTATTCATGTACGTGTATCTGTACATAAAAAATAAATATTATTAACATTTTTTCTGAGTTTTTATACGTTTTTGCTGTCAGTGAGAGTGCCTAAACACTTTTGAACGGTAGTGTATGTACATTACGCATTATGCATGTGTGCATGCATTCAGCCATTCACGTTACTCAAGCTACAAGTGCGTAAAATTGGATCCATTAAATATAACATCGTCGTACGATTATCGCTAGTTTTCAATACTCAATGCTTTGAAGTAGGAGCAGTCGGCTGTCGTTTGACGGTCGAGATAATGGCGATCGTTTATTCTCGACCTTTTTCGTACCTCGTCGGATCTCATATAGTGACAATCTTTCTTGTAACTTCGTCGGAACTTATATAGCAACAAACTTAACAAGAGCTTGAATAACCCCAATTCTTACGTACATAGTAGCTGTACATAGAGTTACAAACATATTAGAGTTGAAACCGAGAATAGATTTTATTTTTTAATATATTTTTTGCGCATGTGTATTGGGTTTCATCGTAAAACTTACAAAATAAGCGAGCATTTTCTACAAGTATGTATTGGTCAGGAAATTCACGAAAATTTACGAGTAGGCTGTAGTGGTTCAAATTCCTGCCAACTATGCATCTGAACGAATACTCAAATTGACAACTAATGCAATTAAATGTGGTACAAGTTATGGCAAAAGTTTGTATTGGAAGGGACTATTAGAGGTAAAACTTATTTGAGCGCTTCCTATATCGTCTAATTTAGATCGTGTTCCACGGGTGTTTCAGAGGAATGTTTTCTCCAAAGAACATTCTACGAGAACAACAAGCTTAATAATGTACGTAGCATTACGTAATGTTGAATTTAAACTATCTTTATTTCTTCGCCGACTCAACAAGCGAAATAATACACTCGTAAGCATCAAATCGATAATTTCATATCTCCTAGTTTCAAGAGTGCTCCTTTCAAAATGTTGAAGTGCTGCTGGTTTTCGTCGGAGAAATTTCAAGACCAGAGAATCGGGGATATGTATCAGGTGAAAGCTAAGAAACCCTTTGGGATATAACGATTTTGCTCGAGGATGACTCCCTTAAGGAGACGCCAAGAAGTGCGCTTTAACGAGGGGAAGAGAATTTATTGTCGCTCTGGGAGTTAAGAGTCGTTAGAGACGGGCAAGCCTCTCGAGGGTATATTAATAATCTTCAACATCAGGTTTTAACGGTCTCTATTGGAACAGTGTATTTGTAGAGTATCAGAATGATGAACTTTAATTATGAACAATTGAGTAGTTTATTTACGCCAGTAGCCAGTATTTGTTTATTTAACTTCCATTACAGTTATCCAAGCTGATAGACCACTGTATAAGGTTATTAAGTATAAAATCAAAAACTGATTGAGGTCACGTTGAAATACAGTAATAGCAAATTTAATTATGCATTTACTTAAAAAGGTGTTGGTATCAGAGTTCGAAAATAATCGCTTAAATCCGCCAAACAATCAATTATTAATCAGAAAAAACTCTAACGCAAATTTACGCTTCAAAGGAACATTAATTATAAACTAAACAAAGCCTGTCAGTTAGTTGAAAAAAAAATACAACAGACGTTTTTGTCGGCTCGTATGTATACCCGCTGCAAGCCGGTGGAAATTAAGCCCGGACATGCGGAGTGTTGGATCAATATTGAAACAATAAATCATGGGGAATACCCGGATGTCGTCCTCGCAGGACCTGAAATTGAGTATCATATTTTGAATGGGATTTCGTGAGTTGTAAAAGGATAATTTACGGTATAGTTTTCGTGATGAATTATAGGCGCTTTGAAATTGTAAAAATGTGAATTTTACCATTTCAATTTGCGACAACTACGTGACGTCCATTTATAACATGGAAAATATCAAGTAGACTTAGGAAGGGGTTCGCTAACATGGTGTATTTGAATTGTGTATGGTGTTTCCGCTCAAACTTTGAATATGTTCTAATTACACTCACAAAATATCGTAGGTATAACTTAATTGACCAGTTGTGCATACATCGAAGATCTTGTCTAGTTGTATGAACAGTTCCTCAACACAATGCTCATAAATCCTGATCCGCAACAACTTACGATCTTATAATAATAGTGGAAATGGCAATTTATTTGTCTAACGGGTAACCAATTACAAGACAAAGTTCTGTAATGCTTACGAGTCCAGTCACAGTTAAGTTGGCCGAACTATTATTATCATGCCAAATCGGCGAGCTAATTACGGTGAATTAAGAATTTTATGGAACCAGGCAACAAGTTTTTCAAGAGCAGCTTGTCACAGAGTTGCCTGAAAACTAAGGTTTAAAACTTACAAGATAAGCTCAAACTATTTACACTTTTTGTTCGGTTTACAATCTAACAATTCGTAGGCAAAAGAAAAACGTATACTAACAAAGGTACAGAAAAGATATAGACTAGTGGGAAAAAGAGCAAAGAGTTTGGTTTCAGGTTGAATAGAACTCAATTATGTGAAGTGATTAAGCTAAGTTTGAAGATTGCATTGATGAAAGTCGAAGCAGAGTCATAAGAATCAAAGACGAAGTCTTTCAGATTGACTGCCTTAAAAACAAAGTTTAATTTCTAGTCTCCATTATGATTTGGGGATTTATGACAGCTAAAGGGGTGGTAATTTACACTTTGCGTATGAATAATATCGAATGTAATACGAATGTTTTCGGAATTTTACTGTGTCATGATGAGGTATAAGAGGAGAAAATGGAATAAAAGTAAAAGGAAAAGTAAAGAAATAAAAAGGAAAGAGAAAAAATTGAAAAAAGTGAAAAAGGTGAACAAAGAATAAGAAAAAAGAAAGAGAAGGGGGGCAGCAACATAAGAAAGAAAAAGAAACTGGAAAAAAGAAAAAAGAGAAAGGCGGGATCTCGATGTTTCGGGTGCGTCGTAGGAGGCTTCTTCAGGAGAGAAGCAGTAATTCAAACGAAAAATAAACAAAAACTTCTTAAACATTCCGTCCATTAAAGAAACCCCTTTTGCGCGAAGAACAGCTTTCACAATCCTAGGCATCAACTCCACTAATTATTCAAGGACTCCATTTGGCATTTTAGTCCATTCCTTTTGTAAAATGTTCCACAGGTAGCCTTCGAATGTAGGACATACTTTTCGGACGCTTTTGGTCAATTTATTCCATAACAGCTCAATAGCGTGTAGATCGGGGCTTTGCGGCGGCCATGTCATTATTTGTAAAGTGCCATTATCTTGTTCTTCATTTAAGAAATTTTTACATATCACGGCTGAGTGTTTGGGGTCGTTCTCATGCATGAATACAAAATTTTCGCCGATTAGACGTTGCCCCGATGTTATTGCATGATTTTGTAATCTTTCTAAATAACCCTCTTTTCGCAAAATACCTTCGATTCGCTTCAAGTCTTCTGTACCGGCGTAGGAAAAACAACTCCAAACAAGCACAGAACTTCTTCATTGCTTGACAGTTGGCTACTACACAATGGTGCAACATAGTTTTTAGCCTTGACTGTCCAAAAACTTCAAACTTTGACTCATCAGTCCATAGCACTCTTTTCCAATCATCCACTGTCTAATTTCTATGAGTTTCTGCTCACTATAGCAATTCATTTCGACGGTGATTTCTGGTGCTGTCAGTCTCCTATTTTGCTTGCTCAGCAACTTTATACAACCTAAACGTGCCCGATCTCTTAAATTGCCCGTGCGTTGATGTCTCCGAATGATATCACTAACCGTCGAAATGTTATTAAGATGTATGTTTTCGGAAATTTGACGCACTGAATGACCGTATTGATGAAAAGCAACAATTACAGAGCGCTTTTCTAAACTTGTCGGTTTTCCTCACGGCCTTTTAATAACTTTAATCAGATTCACACTGAAAGATACGTTCTTAACACTAACGCAGGCACAAGCAGGTTTATTTAGAAACTAAAGCATTTATCAATACACAATACACTTTCGGGTAGTCTACTCCTACCCCAAAGAGTATTATAAATTTATTACCTGCAACATTGTCCCAAAAAAAATCGTATTTGTGGCGATGAGGATTATTATGAAAATTACTATATTGGGTCATAAAATATAATAGGTTTTTAATCATTCTCTAATCAATATTCTTGGAAGTTTGCCTGTAGAATTAATAAACAATAAACTTCACAAAGGACCTAATATAAATGTTATTTATATATAAAAGCAATGATATTATCTTTTAATGGAGTTTACAAGACTTTACTGGGTGTCCGAACTAATATGGACGGTAGTGTACATGCTATGATGTTCCACACATAATCTCTGCTTATTAGATAAACGTTCTTTAATAGACTTTGTATCAAAAATTGATAAAATAATTTTTGCTAAGTAACACATATTACATTTTGCTGTACTGTGTCTTATTAATTCTTATCTGAAGAAATGTCTTTCAAGTTCGACTGTATTTCGCTTGATTTAACTTACTGCACCATCTTCTGAATTATTTTATTTTGGGAAAATATAAAGACGAAATGGTTTGTTGAAGATTTAGCAAAAAAATAATGCATTAAACTATAGAAACATATTTGAAATCGACGTATGAAATTAACATTACATCCGGAAATACGGACGAAACTTTAACAAACAATACTATTTCAGATTCTTCCATCTCATCATATTTATTTAATTCGCATTTCTATGCAGACAAATACCCATGAAATTAAATGTATACAAGCCACAGAAACAGAAGCCCGCAGTGCCTTGTTCTAGGATACAGAGCATACCAGGCGTAAAATTTATTACATATTCTGACCACATTCTCTCGGCTACCGGGATCATTTCAAGCAACAAGCTCCCTATGACGCTGTTGTATACTCTTGTTATTAATTATTCGGACAAATTACATCTCACCCGCTTTGGGTATCTATAGTAAGCTAAGAATACGTGTTTAAGCTGAAAACTGGTCGTTCATTAAAACTGCAAAAACATCGTTGGCATCACTATGATGCCAAAAAATATCCTTTTTGTCAGAAATCTGTAACTATGTGACCTTTACACCGATTGTCATGAAATTTGATATCGGTAATGGAAAATAGTTGAAGTTTAATGTGAACTATTAAAACCTATGAAAATATTAATGGTTTAATAAGAAATTTACGTCAAAATATGTAATTAAGTGAATATAGGTTGTTTTCTAAAACTATTTATAAACGAATTGGATGAGTATGGCCAAGTATGAAGAACATCTTGATTTGTAATTGATCATTTTCTAGAATGATGCAGTCTAAGAGACCAAAAGAGGATGGTGGGATCTCACACAGAAAATTGAATTACAATTACTTCGGAATACTAATAAATAAATGTACGCGAAGAACGTAAAAGAAACGAAAGTTACAAACCCACCAGATGTACAGAAATTAATCGCAAGACTTCATATTGCGACAAATCGACTTATTTCCTATATCCTCTATATAGAGACCATGACCACAATCGCTTGTCGTTGATAAATTCCACCGCAATCAAATTATTCCTTCTCTTATACTCGTCTTCCTTACTTTCTTTGTGAGCGGGAAATTAACCCCAACAATGGTGACAATGGAAACACAAAATGAAATACGTGTACGTCCTTTTCCAGGATATTACCTCATCCGTCCTTCTCCTGTTCCAACATCCTTTCCTGGACCCTAATCTGGTAAAATAGACGACGTTTCTTTCGTCCAACGCTTATTGGTGAAAGCACAAAAGGAAAAGAAGTTCTAAATGGTTTTTATAAAACTTTCACGCTGTACCATTCATTAAACGGATGTCCTTTAGAAGAAAGCGTTTTATGTTTGCGTCTGGATAAACGAATTACCGCAGTTTAAATACTTTTCGCGGAAGAAAAAGAAATTCTTAAAATATTACATCGAATTCAAAATGTTGTACGTGTTTTTAAAACTTTCTTAAAAATGGTAGCATTCAGATTAGTTCTCTTGTGTCAAATTTTAGTATCAAAATCGTATTCGGTATGACTGGAAATATCATTCGGTGAGCCTTGAACCAAATCTACGATGAGCGAAATTTTGACGAATTTTCAAAGTGGTTTTTTGAAAAATCGAATTCATCTGAAATATGTCAAAATGCGTATGCAACTGAAGATTTTGATGATGGAATTACAGAAAAATTATCCTTCAAGGTGAAATACTCGATGCTCCAATATTAGACTTACTACACTTTGACGCGTTTTTAAATCGTTAGAAACGAATTCCGTCCAGACTAGTGCTCTTGTGTCAACTTTTAATATTAAAATCGTATTCTGTATGATTGGAGATAGCATTCGGTGAGCCTTGAATCAAATCTAAGATGAGCGAAATCTTGACGAATTTTCAAAAGGGTACCCCGTACGTTTTTTTTTGCGAAAAATCGAAGTCATCTGAAATATGTCGAAATGCGTATGCAACTGAAGATTTTGATGATTAGATTGTAGAAAAACTATCCATCATGTTGAAATACTTAATATTTTAAAATTATTAAATTATTAAATTGTGCCCCAAAGTGCCCGAACCACTACAGCCGATTACAACACGTTGGGGAACATGATTATCGAGTATAAAAACAAAGGATGTAATTTTAAGAACAATAAGTAGTATTGTTCTGAATGGTACAAAACCATTTGTTTGCCAGAAATCTTTGAATAAATAATTAGTAATTAATAATAATTGCGTCTGTCAAATCACCATTAATAAAACCATGGACCAATAATATAATTACCCATGATACCAACCCAAATGTTATTTTTTATGGGTATTGAGCTGGAGAAATTTTTAACATAACTGCTGCTCAATTTCAAGATTAGATGCAATTGAACAACAAGTTCTGGGTGTCAAGACATGAAGGCACTAAAGGCAATATGAAGCTCGAAGCACTAGCCAAAGAAGATTCAAGAGGAAAGTTCGCAGGAACAGGACCTATACGTGGTATCACAAAGGATTCCTTTAGAACCGAGATTTGGTCCTGGCTAGTTAAAGAAAGCGAAAAGAAGTGTAAGATGACTAAGGGTCAGCTCCACACTAAAGCACTAATAGGAAACGTTAACTGGAGGTTGCCTTTTGAGTGTGCATCTACATAACTTGCGTCGGATAAGCTAACCTTGGAGCGGGAAATGCGGATTGCAGGAGGAAGCGAGCTTGCATATAACCTTGACATGTGAGGAATTACAAGCAGTTCGGGGAGTCCCCAAGAGTACTCAAATTTCCCTTGGGTAAAATAGTAGCCTTTATAAAGTACATAAATTGCTTGGGAAGGAGGCGCAAATAATTTTAGGCTTAATTTATTGGACGTATGGTGTGGAACCACAAGGGTATGAATGAATGATGAACAGCAACTTGCGGTGCGAGCTAAAACTTATATGCGAGCTTATACTGATGCTCGAAATTTGGAACAGCTTTTTAACTTTATTGAGCTCACTTAGACGGGACAAACCTTCGATGGTCCCTCTTATTGTCGAAATTTACTACATCATTCAACCTCTACAGTAAGAAATCAACTATAACCTCAGTATATAGATTCTATTCTCAGACAGATTTCCTGCTATTTTGCAAACAAAGACGCATAGCGGAAATTAGAAAGTTCCGTACGAATAATCATGACACATCAAAAATTTCCTGCAAATATAAAATTCCAAATAAATAGTTAATTTTATGAGCTTTACGAAGCTAGGAACAAAAAAAAATAGCTACAAGCAGAATGCGAATAAAATCATTTTCATCTCTCACAGGCATATCGTCTTATCGATACATATTTCGCGAGAATTTTTACGAGCCACTTCCCGTGTAAGAGGTTCGATTTTATAGGCACGTTCTCGATCGGCGAAGTTGTAAACTTTACGGTATGTCTGTTTCGTCCGAATTCGCCACTAAACAGACAGCGGTCGTTCCCGAAGGAGCTTTATATTTCATTATAGAACTGCCATCCTTGTATTCCTATGTATTTCTGAATAGCATCGCTTCTACTTAACCGGGCGCAATAAAACTTGGCTAGGAGTTCGTTAAAATTAGTCCATAGTGCTTGAAATTGAAAACGCTTTATGGCGCTATAGTTCGTTAAAGTTATATTGGTTGAGTGTGCTGGTGAATAAATGGGAAAAACATTTATTGCCAAAAATAAATTGGTCGTCTTAAATTTACAGCTTAATTACTGCACGTAAATATTTATCGATACAATAGTTACAATACTCTGATGGATTTAGACAGAAATCCTTTACTTTTGCACAGAATTTAAGACAACGAAGATTTAACAGATCTTTGAAGATAACTAATCCTAATTGAAATATGGTGCTTAAATATTTTATTTGGTAGTTGTTCTAAATTCCAATATAGTGAAAAGTGACACTTCACAGTGAAGTATCTACTCCAAAAACATTCTGCGTTGTTGTTAGAAATGTATGGCTTATTTTTTCTTTAAAAGCAACACAATTATTTAGTGCCCAATGATGGAACCAGGCAATCTCTTAGGAAACTATTCGGCATCATATTATACCAGGAAGATGAGTTAATTCTGATTTCGTCACATTTATAATAATAATAATAGCGTTTATTACCCAACAGTCACATAAACCATATAAAGGACAATATAATAAAATATTTTAGGTCAGAATTTCTTTCTGTTAACTAAATTTCCTTTGCCGAAGCTAAAATTTCATTTTTATTTTAAAGAAGATCTAGTGGCAACCCATGATAAATTTTTATTGAATAGAATTAAATTTCTACGCAGCCATAGCAATAGCGGAAATGCATTGAAGACGAAGGATATTACGCCGTGTTCGAAAACAAGCTCTAATTCAACAAGACGGTAGAATTACGTCGCCTCTTACTTTTTCCCTCGTCACATGCGCTGGATATAATTGGATGTCCGCGTCTTCGAGCTTTAATAAAGCTTTCCTTTTAGGTAATGCCGTCTTACGCAGAGTCTACGCGGATAAACTTGAAAAATCACTTCTAGAAATGGTCGACTTTAAGAAGATTAAAAAAGTAGACAGAAAAATAAGATGTAGTTTACTTTGGTAGGTATTTCAGGAAATTTATATATGTCGTTCATATATTTTCAGAAAGTTTTAATTCGGAAAAAGTAGGAAGCAATTAATAACACTATTCAATGATTCTTATTTCTTTCATTATGAGCTATATGAATGTATATATCGTTACATCTATCTGATCCAACTGATAAAGTATCTTTTAACGAAGTTCTTATATTAAGGACTTCTATAGTGTCCATGTTATACGGTACCATAAAACTAGCATTTCTAGAAACACAGCCCGCAGTTCCATTGCTCTGAGTATATTGAACAAAAGTGAACCTAAATTAGATTCGTGATTTACTCTAGTGAATGCAATGAAGCAGGCAGATGTAAAGCCATAATAAGGCACATAGCAAGACCGATTGTGATCGAAAAAGTTCAGTAATCTTAGGAACGAATCCAAATTAGGACAATTTCAAGAGTAATGCCGTATGATCTATTGTGTCGAAAGCCTCACTAAACTATGTATATATTACGCCAACGTGCTGTTTATGGTTAAGTGATTCGCAGATAAATTGAATAACCTCAGCTAAGTTGATTATTGTACTCCTAATGAATCCGTATTGGTGATCGAACAAAGCTGTATATTTCAAAAAGTACTTCTGCAAAAGTACTTCAAATTTTGCATGAAATAGGAAGTGTCCATACTATTATTAACGGTAGTATATATACATATATATATATATATATATATATATATATATATAACTACTAAACCACCGTTGGCATTAGTAATGATAACATTACAATTTTCTTGCAATTTCCAACGTATTAAATTTCCGAAGAAATATCGGTACACCGATATTTTTTTTTAGGTTTAGTATTTATATTCATATTAATATTAGTTATTAACATGGATGTTAGTTTAACTATTACGCACTCATGGATCGTTGGACTGGTGAGGAACGTGCAGTAGATGTGAGCGCGTTTTATAAAAATGGTGATAGTGCGACTGCCGTGCAGAGAGTATTTCGACAGCATTACCAGCTTGGACGTGTCCCATCTGCGCATGCGATTACAACGTGGGTGCGTAATTTTGTACAGAAACAGGATCTGTCTTGAAAAAGAAAACTCCAGGTGGCATTCGAACGGTACGTACCCCAGAGAACATTAAGGCTGTTAGAGCTGCAATCGAAAGAAGTCCGCGCCGCTCCGTTCGACAGCATGAATCTACGCTAGGGATTAAGCGACGAAGCTTACAAAGAATACTGCACGAATTACATTTCCATCCCTATAAGTTGCAGATTGTGCAACAATTACATGAACGAGACCCAGCGTCACGTATGGAGTTTAATAGGCAGATATTGGCTAAAATTAACGAGGACGCGAATTTCGTTGATAACATATGGATATTAGACGAAGCCCATTTCCACCTGAACGGTTTCGTAAACAAACAGAATTTTCGTTATTGGGCCCAGGACAATCCTTGTGAGTTACACCAGCGACCACTACATAGCGACAAGGTCACAATATGGTGTGCTGTATCATGTCATGGTGTTATCGGCCCTTATTTTTTTGCACGTGAGGATGATAGTGCAGCGACAGTAACATCCGCTCGATATGTTGAAATGCTTCAAACATTCTTTACACCGAGACTGTACGAGCTTAATCTTAACATGGAAAACATGTGGTTCCAGCAGGATGGAGCCACGTCACACACTGCTCGATATTCGATGGCAGTAGTTCGTCAATTGTTTCACGTAACGGTGACATTGAATGGCCTGCGAGATCCCCTAATCTTAGTGTGTGCGACTTCTGCCTGTGGGGGTATCTTAAAGGCAAGGTGTACCGTACGCGACCTGCAACAATCCATGAACTGAAGGAGAACATTCAACAAGAAATCACTGCCATTCCCCAAGATTTGCTACACCGCGCATTCCAGAGTTTTCATAACAGGCTGTTAGAGTGTGAACGCCGAATGGGAGGACATCTTTCCGATGTCATCTTTAAAAAGTAAAGAGACACTTTTGGACATTTTGATTGTAAAAACATAAATGGCATGCTGCATACATGCACTTTCGTTAATAAATTACTAGTTTTATGAATTTATTCGTGGAAATTACGTTATTTCAAAATATCCCGTTCCCCTGTGCCACCCTGTATAAAGTTTTCACAAAAATGTTTCTATGACTATAACATAGATAGTTGTTCAAATAATACTAACTATGAGATGGCACTGTGTGAAAGCAATCTTTGACGCTATTGTACTAATGTTTCAATGACATATGTGTTAAACTTCATGAAGAATCTGTCAAAATAGTTTGTAGTGTACACTGCGCAGTGATTAAATACCTGCGGAAAAAGTATTTACCGAACTTTTCAGCTTACCCCCGTACATCCACATCTCGCATACCTATTTACAAAATTTACAAGATAAATTCATTTTTATTTCGCATTTTTTTTTGTACTATTACCTAAATCCTTTCCCAATTTATGCTCCACACTAATATACAAATTATTCTAGACGAATGTTGAAAATAATCCTTGTCTAGAGCAAGTTTTATTCCTTTTAGAATCAAATCTTTTTCGCCAAAGGTTGCCGAGCTCCTGAAAGTCGTAAAAACAATTCTTTTCCAGCGAGTGCAATCCTTAAAAAGGAGATAGATGGCGCTACAAGGAAGATAAAGGGCCGGCAACAGGACAATAAATCGCCATCGAAAAAACAATAAACGCGAATGGGAACAAAGAGAAGATTATAAATTTTCTAGTATCGTATTCCCCACTGCGGTCCGCTTAACATTCTTTCGATGCCATTATTGGAAAAATGGTGGACTAGATACGGAAAACGCTTTATAAATAGAATACGTCATAATCGTTTGTCCGAAAATTTAAGGCTGAATCACAGTAGAACCAGTGAGAACATCGGATGTTGGAATGTATACTTTTAGAGAGATTGAGAGATGAACAATACTGTATTGTGGATCGTTGAAAGAATTATTACATTAAGTGTGAAAATTGAAAAAAATAAAAGAAAAATGTATTTGAATTCGTTGAATATTTCCGCAATCTTTCTTTCAGCAACCAATACTGTCTGTACCATATAATCAATGTTTTAGCAGTTAATATTGTTGAATATATTCAATTTGTTGTGAAATGATACTAAAATGTGAAATATTGACCTCATTTATTATTCGATAATGTAATCATGGCAGTATCTATGAGTAAATTTATAGTAAATTCAAATGAAAATATTCGGGGTCAAAACGGATCTCTATATGGCAGGCACGTTGCGACGTAGCAGGTCGTGTCAGTCATCTAACTTGGTAGCAACTACAGGAACTAAATGTATTTGCTAGATACTCCGAGTGTGGTTTACTGGTGGATAAAATTTATTACCCTGCTAATTTTGTAAGAAATGTGTATCTGAGGCATACCAAATGCGAAATTCGAAATTATCCACTTAAAATGAAATGAACAGTGTAAGTCTGTGTTTCAAGAAATGATGTTTTTGTAATATAATTTCACACTTAAGACGCTTTATTCTTAAAATAATAGAAATAATTACAGTACTGATGTGGGTAATGTGTAAATATTTATTTTCTTATTGTAATAAATACGGATCTGCAAGTTTTTCATGTATTATAAATTAGAACTTAGTTGAGGTTACCAGAAATGGTTATTTGACGAAAAGAAAGTTTTTATTTAATTGTAGTATTATACAGGGTGGCGTAGGGGAACGGGAAATTTTGAAATAACGTCATTTCCATGAATAAATTCATAAAACTAGTAATTTATTAACGAAAGTGCATGTATGCAGCACGCTATTTGTGTTTTTACAATCAAAATGTCCAAAAGTGTCTCTTTACTTTTTAAAGATGACATCGGAAAGATGTCCTCCCATTCGGCGTTCACACTCTAACAGCCTGTTATGAAAACTCTGGAATGCGCGGTGTAGTAAATCTTGAGGAATGGCAGTGATTTCTTGTTGAATGTTCTCCTTCAGTTCATGGATTGTTGCAGGTCGTGTACGGTACACCTGGCCTTTAAGATACCCCCACAGGAGGTAGTCGCACACGCTAAGATCAGGGGATCTCGCAGGCTATTCAATGTCACCGTTACGTGAAATAATGCGTCTTCCAAACAATTGACGAACTGCTGCCATCGAATGTCGAGCAGTGTGTGACGTGGCTTGGTCCTGCTGAAACCACATGTTTTCCATGTTAAGATTAAGCTCGTACAGTCTCGATGTAAAGAATGTTTGCTGCATTTCAACATATCGAACGGATGTTACTGTCGCTGCACTATCATCCTCACGTGTAAAAAAATAAGGGCCGATAACACTATGACATGATACAGCACATCATATTGTGACCTTGTCGCTATGTAGTGGTCGCTGGTGTAGCTAGCAAGGATTATCCTGGGCCCAATAACGAAAATTCTGTTTGTTTACGAAACCGTTCAGGTGGAAATGGGCTTCGTCTGATATCCATATGTTACCAACGAAATTCGCGTCCTCGTTAATTTTAGCCAATATCTGCCTACTAAACTCCATACGTGACGTTGGGTCTCGTTCATGTAATTGTTGCACAATCTGCAACTTATAGGGATGGAAATGTAATTCGTGCAGTATTCTTTGTAAGCTTCGTCGCTTAATCCCTAGCGTAGATGCATGCTGTCGAACGGAGCGGCGAGGACTTCTCTCGATTGCAGCTCTAACAGCCTCAATGTTCTCTGGGGTACGTACCGTTCGAATGCCACCTGGAGCTTTCTTTTTCAAGACAGATCCTGTTTCTTCAAACTTACGTACCCACGTTGTAATCGCATGCGCAGATGGGACACGTCCATGACGTCCAACCTGGTAATGCTGTCGAAATATTTTCTGCGCGGCAGTCGCACTATCACCATTTTTATAAAACGCTCTCACAGCTACTGCACGTTCCGCACCTGTCCAACGATCCGTGATTACTAAATGGCAATGCGTTCACAACAATTGTGCGACGTTACGAATAACTGCCGGCTCTACAGTGCTGACAACTGTAACGTTCAAATTTTCCCGTTCCCCTGCGCCACCCTGTATTTCGCAATTCCTTCTTGTTTACTTTTATTAAGTGAATTAATTTATATTACATTTTAAATTGTTTTTATAGTGTCTGGCTTCAAGTTAATTTTATTTACTTTTGAATGTCCAAACTTTTATGTGCGGCAGTGTATAAAATACAGCATATACAACTATTATAGTTTAATTTGCACAAATTCCAAGAACATATGCGGGTATAATATGTAATACAACCACCGAATCACACAGCTACGACTTCGATGACAATAATTGAATCCAAATAAGCTCCTAATTACTAATACCCTAACGCTTTCGGAGCCAAAACAAAACGGATTAATTAAATTGGGATATGCAATGGTAAGAGTCCTTGATACGAGAGTTTCCTAGCAGTGAAGAAGAGGTTCATCGATTTCCATCTCTTTCCAACTTGCACGTTGTTAAAATTTACCACCGGAGAATCGGGTATATGAAACGTAGATACGCAATATGCCTCGATATCCTATCTGAAAACTGAAATAAAAAGAAACTGATATGTATAAGGGTTTCTAGGGAGCGAAATGAAAAAATTCCGCATCTCTGGTTTTGATTTTACCGGAGCTGTTTGCTAAACCTAAAATTTAATTTCGGAAAGGAACGGATGGATCATGCTTCGGCCGTGCTTCTGGGTATATTGGGAGATTGAAATAGGGTAATATCAGAATATCAATATTGGAATAAGATTGCCCGAGTAAACGGAATTATCGCTTGAATAGGGTTGGATTTAACTGGGAAAATTTGACAAAATTAAATTACTCGGAATCATGATTTAAGCGCTCAAATTCTAACTTTGTTGGGAGTTTACCTTTCAAGGTTTAATGCGAATTAAAGTTGTTCCAAATTTTTTAACAAATTGTATCCTTTTATATTTTAAAATTATGGTAATTAAATATACAAAAATATAATAGGGCCAGAATACAAGAATTAAATAAATAATGGGAATAGGAGTGGACCTAAGTTAATAAAGCCATATGGAACGTAGATACTGAGCAAAAATTCTCCACAGGAATATGGATATCAGACGAAGCCCATTTCCACCTGAACGGTTTCGTAAACAAACAGAATTTTCGTTATTGGGCCCAGGACAATCCTTGTGAGTTACACCAGCGACCACTACATAGCGACAAGGTCACAATATGATGTGCTGTATCATGTCATGGTGTTATCGGCCCTTATTTTTTTGCACGTGAGGATGGTAGTGCAGCGACAGTAACATCCGCCCGATATGTTGAAATGCATCAAACATTCTTTACACCGAGACTGTACGAGCTTAATCTTAACATGGAAAACATGTGGTTTCAGCGGGACGGAGCCGCGTCACATACTGCTCGACATTCGATGGCAGCAGTTCGTCAATTGTTTGGAAGACGAATTATTTCACGTAACCTCGACACTGAATAGCCTGCGAAATCCCCTGATCTTAATGTGTGCGTGCAACTTCTTGATGTGGGGGTATATTAAAGGCAAGGTGTATCGTACACGACCTGCAACAATCCATGAACTGAAGGATAACATTCTACAAGAAATCACTGCCATTCCCCAAGATTTGCTACACCGCGCATTCGAGAGTTTTCATAACAGGCTGTTAGAGTGTGAACGCCGAATGGGAGGACATCTTTCCGATGTCATCTTTAAAAAATAAAGAGACACTTTTGGACATTTTGATTGTAAAAATATAAATGGCATGCTGCATACATGCACTTTCGTTAATAAATTACTAGTTTTATGAATTTATTCGTGGAAATTACGTTATTTCAAAATTTCCCGTTCCCCTGCGCCACCCTGTACAAAGCGCATATTGTATCCATCTCTTGACTAGGATCCAGAGTCTCTTGAATTCATCAAGAGAAGATATATTATTAATTTTTTCCATTGTTTATGGTAATTACTGTTTAATCTAGTATATGTAGTATTACATATAATATATAGCACTATAGAAAGTAGTCAATACCTCATTTAAATTAGTGTAAAAGACGACCAATCAAAATTCAATAAGTAGTTACATATATAAATATGTAATTCATTTTATTGAAGTTATATCTGAAATTATCAGCAAATGTAAAGTGTTATATTGATAAAGAATGTGGTGTAAAAGATGTAGTTTGAAGACTAGGATGATAGAGATCTTCAAGATGATTACATAACTTGTGCTGTCATAATTTTGGATGCTGTTGTATTAAGTACATTTATGAAATGACGATTACAAGGACTGTGTGTATGTACAATTCACAGGTATAGCAGTAAACTCCACTCACACAAATTTATTAATTATGCGGAACGCAGCGTTTCGTACCCAGTCGGTAACACGGTTGACAATGAGAGCCCACGTGCTCTCGAAACTCTGCGTTCCGCATAATTAATAAATTTGTGTGAGTAGAGTTTACTGCTATACCTGTGAATTTTACATTTATGAAGCTTAAAAATACTGTAACTTTAATGCATTGTTGATTAGTTGGTAGAGATAAATGAGAAAGGTGATTCTCAGTAAGGTTTAAGCGCAGATATGAAAATGTTTTTATGTGTGAACAAAGAAATAATTCATTTCTTTTTTTCGTTAAAGACGCCATCGTCTGTGTTTATCGCTCCTTCTATTTTTTTAATTAAATTTTCCTTCAAGTGAAGTATATTTTAACATAATGCTATTATTCTTCTTTGATTGGTTTTTGTCTGAGAGACAGCGGCTAATAAATACATTGTATCTAATAATAATAATAATCCTTTATTGCCCAACAGCCCAAGGGCCAATTACAGGACAAATTACAATACAATTCTTATTTAAAATAAAATAAAATAATTCAAATCGTGTTGCCTACAATAATAACATGCTGAAAATGTATATAATAATGAAACAAAAAAAAAAAAGAAAGACTCACAAAAATGGCTCTAAATCCCGTTTGTTTGCGTTCCTCACCATGTGACTGAGAGGTGCCTTAAGCAAAATGTTGGTATTAGCTCTAGGTACTTGAAATGTATTATAGTAGCGAGTATGATGAGTAGGTACGGTAAAGTTTATTTGCGCTAGAAGGGCTGGCGAGTCGACAGTATTTTTCAGGATCCTGCAAAGAAACTCCACACTGTTACGCTCGCGGCGGTCAGCAAGAGATAGAAAACCATGCCCAACAAGTAAGCTTATAATACTCGATACCTCTTGCAGGATACACGTTGTCCATTCGAAAGGAGAGATATTTTAGAAATTTCTTTTGAACGCGTTCGATCATAAGCTCTTGGTGTAAATAACGGGGATACCAAACAATGGAGGCGTATTCAAGCTTAGAACGAACGTAGGCATAATATAAACGTTTCATTACACCTAAGTCTGAGAAATGCCTGCAAGAACGCATGACAAAACCGAGAGTTTTGGAAGCAGATGAACACATGGACGAAATATGTTCCGTAAATGACAGTCTATTATCAAACAAAACACCAAGATCCAAAGTTTTGATATTGCGTGGTATGGCTGCATCATTAATTTAGTAGTTATAGTATAAACTAGTGTGAGTGTTATTGTAGGAAACCACAGTACACTTGTTGATGTTCAGAGGGAGATAATTGACCTTGCTCCAAGTATTAATGCGAAGAAGATTGTCTTGTAAACGTTTACAATCGAAAATGCTACAAACAGTATTAAATATCTTTACGTCATCTGCGTATGCTAAGACGTGACACGTAAACAGAGATAGTAAATCATTTATATAAAAATTGAAGAGAAGTGGTCCAAGATTTGAACCTTGAGGAACACCTGATGTTGGAGAAAACGGCGTAGAGGAATAACCATTGTAGCAGACATAACACTTCCTTCCAGTAAGGTAAGACTCAATCAACGTCAGGAAACCCACACCAAAACCAAATTTGTCCATTTTTTGTAGTAGCATCTCGTGGTTAATGCAGTCGAAAGCTTTAGAAAAATCTACGTAAATAACATCCACCTGCTTTCGCTTACCAAGCGCTTCACCAAGATATTGGCCAATGCATGCTAAATTAGTGATCGTCGACCTACCTGCAACAAAACCGTGCTGGTGCTCAGATATGAAAGGAGTTATGCAGGCAGATATTTCTTTGTAAAGTAAATGTTCAAATACCTTAGCGAAATTGGGCAGTATACTTATAGGCCTATAATTAGCAATGTTAGATCGGTTTCCTTTCTTAAATACGGGAGTAATTCTGCTAATTTTCCAAACCTTTGGAAAAGTTGACGTGCTTATCGCTAGGTGGAATATAGTTGACAGTGGATAGGATAGAACAGGAGCACAATCACGTACAAAGAAGCTCGGTATTCCATCATCTCCAGTTGTCATATTAGATTTAAGTCTCCTGATACTGTTCCCCACATCCAATTCAGAGAAGGCATGAACACAAAAATTATTATAATTGAGAAAAGAGTTGAAAGATACATTTTGAACACTAGGTTTATACACACTCGCAAAGACACTGGAAAAGGCATCCACGATTTCGTTTGGCTGGGTAAATTCTCCGCCATCTAATACAACGCTATTAGTTTAAAAGAAAATTGGATTAACTTTTAATTACCACGACTAGTAACGAATTTCTTTTACTTCATCAGCAACATTTTCTTATAAACAATATACTTTTCTCTTTAAGAAACGAATTATCGTATATATATATAGATCTTACCAAACAAAATCCGATCACTCCAGATATTATCGAAATACGACACATCCATTATTCAAACTTTAGGCGGTTGTCTGGTGTCGACTTTCGATAGAACCGTTTTCGCTACTGAATGGCGTAACATTTTCTAAGAAAACGGATGAATAACGTTCGATTTTATCGGAATTGTTGAGCGATATTGTTATTTTTCATGGAGATTTTTCCAACGCGCACTACGGTAAAGGAAATGAATTACGAAAATATCGACTGACGGAATACAGTTTCGACGTCTACGAGGAATACAAACTCTGCGAAGGGACGTAACTAACCGAGCATTGATTGAGAGGGAAACAATATACTAGCTACCTAACAGCATTGTCAAATTCATACGCTATCCTCTGTGACCAGCATTCCTATCAATTCTCGTTTCAAGTGGGTACGCATTTGTTTTAGAATTAAATTCGGAGATGAATCTTGTACTTTATATGATATTCTAGTGAAATCTTTTATTTGTAGACAATATTTGCACATCTTCAAACTAAAAAGAAAAAAATTGCCTGCCCTTAGGTTTTTTCCTCAGTATCACTACTTTTAAGGGGTTATCCCACCGAAACTTATCTTTCTGTATATTTTTAGAACTAAATTTTGTATTCCGATATATTTTAAATAAAATATTTTTGGGACGCTGTTGCGTCCGAACGGGTTTGAGCTAAGAACCATTATGACTGATCAATCGGCGAACCTCTAGCTCTTCCCGTTTTCGGGATTTGGTGAGAATAATAACTTATCATTGTCACCAAATGTTCATACAGCTAGTATTCCTTAAGCAGGTAAAAGCCTGGGATTTAGTGGAAAGCCCGGTAACTTCCGGTACAACTCAGGTAAAGTCTTATTTATTATCATTACTAGTAAACTACTTCTTTATTCTAATGTTTAAGGTATTATCCTTGTGTTTTCCAACTATTGCCACGACGTCATCGCCAGATATCTAAAATGTTCCTTATTGTAAGGGCATCCAAGTAATTCTGTCACTCCCGATAAGATAAACTGTGTTTTTTTTATTAATTACATAATTTTAAAAAAGTACAACACTTGCACTACCGTCCATATTAGTTCGGGCACCCAGTAAAATGTTCTAAACTCTACTGAAAGAGACTTCGTGCAAAAGGGAGTTTCTTTGATGAACGGAATGCTTAAGAAGTTTTTGTTTATTTTTCTTTACTTTTATAGTTTAATTTTAATCGGTATTAATAAAATGCAATAAAAATGTTGGAAGAATAGATTTGAATATTTTCCGGTTTTTTCAAAATTTATTTACGTGTCCGAATTAATATGGACGGTAGTGCAAGCTCCAACCATATATCGTCATAAGTGCTGCACAGTTTCAACTTATCTGGAGTAACTTACATATTGTTATAACGTACAAACAGTAACTGGTAACTCGTTATCTAGTGCATTTTGTAACTACTTGTAAATATAATGTAAATATTGTATTTCAGGGATTCATTTAAAACATGTTTCAAACAATAGTATCTTCGTAACTTTTACGCGAATTCAAAACGAAAGCCTAGTGACTCAATTTTTTAAAAATATACGCTTACATGCCGGAACATATAAATTACAAACTTTATAGATATTTAAATTAAAAGTAAAAAATATTCGGTATCGAAATGTTTCTATGAAATCAAGATTATTTTTTCACCTAGAATGCCTTAGAATGATTAGTTTTCCTTTGAAAGATATTTTGTTTATCTTGTTTTATATTTAACTATGAAATAGATTACTATTATTATTATATTATATTATATTATATTATATTATATTATATTATATTATATTATATTATATTATATTATATTATATTATATTATATTATATTATATTATATTATATTATATTATATTATATTATATTATATTATATTATATTATATTATATTATATTATATTATATTATATTATATTATATTATATTATATTATATTATATTATATTATATTATATTATATTATATTATATTATATTATATTATATTATATTATATTATATTATATTATATTATATTATATTATATTATATTATATTATATTATATATATATTGAATAAGCCGGACAGCAAAAATTCCTTTAACCGACAAAGGTAGAAAATGGCAACTGGAGGGCCACCCAGAAGTAGGTCCGACTTAGCGAGGACATCTTTAGAAGAGAAAGGGGTAATGATGATTGAAGGAGAAATTGATCAGTTTCAGAGCAATAGTTTGACGCCTTCGCCAAAGTTGGAATCTTCTACGAAGCAAAAGGTCAAGAAAGAACAGGAACTCACGTCATAAAAATGAAAATTGGAATTGATCGCCAAAGAAATATTTCAATGCAAATAAAGAATGGCCTAAACAAGCTCGAGTAAGCTTTCGGAGCAATGGCCTTTTATAGAGATAGCTGGAGAAAGACGGAACGCGAAATAGAAGCTCCTCTACCTGAGGATGAGAGACCTCCCATCAATTTTGGCCAAAATCTTGTAGCTCCCACTCGAGCAGGACAAGAAAGTGTAACAAGAAAGAGAGAACCTATTCGTGGATGAATTACTCGAAAAATCATGGGAAGAGGACCACCGAAGTAGGCGCAAACAACACAGGAGGAAGTTAAAAAGAGAGCAGTAGAGAGAGAAAGTAGAGAGCAGACATTCACCACCGGGGTTGCCGCGCTGTTTAACTACATTAAAAAGAAGAAGCAGAACCCCAAAACAGCCCGCCCGAAACAAGCAGCCTTGCTTATAAAGATGGCGCAAGGAAAAACCTACGCTGAAGTGTTATCCGAGATTCGAGAGAGGATGAAACCGGAGGAGGTGGAAGTCAATATAAACGCCGTCCGGCAAACCAAAACAGGAGGGATTTTGATAAAATTAGGGCAAAAGGCGCAAGTCAGCATTAATCAGCCTAAAGTCACATTAGAGACCTGCACTGTCTACTGACTACAGCAGAGGAAGTAAATGAAACAATTAGGAAAGCTTTACCAAGCTACGAAGTTGACCCGAAGATAACCTTAACCAAGGCCAATAGCAGGCAGCTCAGAATAGCGTTAGTGGAACTTAACGAACACGACGGTCTTAACCTGCTGCAAACTGCCCGCATTAAGAACAGATGGGTGCACACCAGAATCTGACAGAAAGTTAGCCGGTGCTACAGATGCTTTGGCTATAGGCACCGGCAGGCCCCCTGCTCTGAACCAGACAAAAGATAAGAGGAACTTTGCATAGGATATGGGAAAAAGGGCCATCTTAAAAAGAATTGCACCAATCCACACATTATTGTTATTATTCTTATCATTGTTATTGTTATTATTATTATTAAATTGAGAATTTGCAAAAAAGAGTTTTTTAATCCCCTAACTACTCTATATCTACGCCACTGATTTTCTCCCATCTAAAATGTAGTGCTAGTAATAAGAAATGATTCTTTTTCAAATTAATTCGATATCTCATATTAGTCTTTCCGAGTGTACTGCATCCCCTTCAATCGAAAAAGTACGTGCCTAATGTTTTTCGGCGTACTACATCTATAGAAACCTTTTGTTAAGGACTTAACATTGTTTTGTATTTTTATAAGTGAATTTTAAGTTTCTAAGGAAATGTATTTTATATGATTTTATTTTCTTTGCAACCGTATGGGTTAGCATTATTACCTTATTTTCATTTAGAATATTACTTTATTTTCATTTTTATCATTTATTTATTTTGCTCTCTTAGAATATATACAATTTTATTTTAATATGTATGTACATTAAGCATTGTATATGTATGCAAGCCGACCATTCACAACACTCTAGCTAAAACTGCCTAATTTAAAAATCATTCAGTGCAACGTCGTCGAATAAATAATGGGAGTTTTCTTAAAATTTAATATACACAAGTACAGGCAGTCGTCTCCCGCGCGACGGCCGAGGTTTTAGCGATCGTGCACTCTCGGTCACCTTTCGTACCTCGTCGTAACGTGTACAGTAACGTCGTCGTATGATTATTGGAGGTTTCTAATATTTTCTAGTTTTGGTGGGAATCGTCGAGGACGTTGTCGTCTATACATTTATTCCTGGCGGGAGTTATTCTGGTAAGGTTGTCGAATCGCATGTATAGATTTCTTTAATAAGTACAAATTCTCGATTTTCTATCATCGTCCGTCGAGGCTACCGTGTCCGTTGTCGTCTATACATATTTTTAGTCTTCGGTTAAGTTTGTGTCGGATATCATTTTGGTAAGATTGTCGGCGCGCATGTATAGACATCTTCTGCAAGTACGATCACTCCGCTTCTTGTTGACGGTCGTTGCGGCCGCAGCGCCCGTTGTTTTTTGTTCGTTTGTTCGGTCCTTTGTCGTATCGGGACTTAGAAATTTTTCATTTAGTTGCTCGTCGTGGCGGGCGAGTTTCACGGACCATTTTCCTTATGTAATGTCGGCATCATCGCTCCGTTTTCCTTGTCGGTGCGCATTTCGCACATTTGCTGGCTACTGGCTTTCTCCCTTCTTTGGGGCGCAGTAGCAGAGAGCTAAAGATGGCACATAGCGTATTATTTCAAACGAGAACGCCTGGGTAGCTGTGACATTACTTTTGTTTTGAGATCGGCTATTATCGCTACGGTCGCCCTCGACCAGGCGTTCTAGCTGTAAGAGATAGGGTGGGTTCCCCTATAAATGTGAAAATAACGAACGTATTTGGTTCAAGTATAAATACAAGCCAATGATACAGGCCCAAGTCCCTTAGGCAAATTTAAAACAAGGAAAATATACTAGGCTCCCGGAAAGGGACATATAAATAAGCATAGCACCGAGGTGCGCTTATAAATTTAAGAAATAAATAGGGTTGGCTCCCCTAGAAAAAGGTAGTGGTGCATGCAAATAGATAGAGGCATTAGTACATGCCTCTAACAAAGCTTATATAAGAAACATATATATATACACATGCTAATGTACATTACATGTATAAGAGAGCTCGAATAACTGCAATTATTGCAAATATATATATCTTACGTACATCGTAACTGTACATAGGCAAGAGTGGAAACCGTGTACACATTTTATTTTTTAAATATATTTTTGCGCATGCGCATTGAGTTTCACTGCACAACCTTTCATCTAGTAAATAAGCGAACATACTCTACAAGTAAGTATTGGTCAAGTAATTCAGGAATTTACGAACAGGCTACAGCGGCGCTGTTCTTCAAACCAGGAGAACGTAACACCTTTATTAAAATCGTAAGGGCACAGTCACTCACGTTTGCTTGTAAGAACAATAATTATTGATACCTGGAAAAGAAATGAATCGTAGAAATGTAGATATTAATAATCAAGTACGCCAATACACCTAAAACACTTTAACACGTTTGTTGCTTCCGATTATATCGGAAGTCGATATCAACTTGTTTATTTTAAAAATTGTAATTAGAGGTTAGATTTCGAAAAGAATCTAACAACACGAACACAAATACCGCAGACGCTTACCGCAGATACTTGGACGTCGTTAATCATTAATTGCGTTAATTATCACTCGGGATATGGTTAGAATGCCGTACGATTGCTCCGGTCAATTCCTTAACGACAAAAATATGCTTCTAGAGCCGACATGATTATCCTTTGCGTGGCCTTACGTGCTGCTTTTACGGAATCTACGCGAAGCGTGCGATAGGAATGCTAATGGTGTATTTGATAGTGTCGAACCGTGATATATATAACTTCCGGTTTTTTTGCGGTATGAAAATACCAGACGTGAATGCCAAATGTCCTGAATAGTAAAAATGTATTGTAAGTAATGTTTCATGATGATTACAGAACCGTGGAGAAAAATTACTTGTGTACATAATTTATATTTGGAAAGACGACAATTATTGTTTAGAAAGCTTTTACTTTACGTTACCAAAAAACTAGACAACGTCTACTTCTTGAACAGCAAGTATTACGGTATTTTAAAATGGCACCAAGTAATTTTGGGCTTAAACAACAATGAAATCTTTTTATGATAAGAATTATTTATTATAAACATTTTACTTCGAATAGGTACACATGTTGTACATATTCTTATCGACGAGCAAGTCAAAAAGTATTTAAATCTTCAGATGTAAACTGTAGTTGTAGACTTTTGTCGGCAGACATTTCGATGAGTTGGTCGTGAATCTTAACTGGTAACTTAGCAGCGGCAACAACGGATTCAGAACCCATCTTTTCGTAAAATCATTCTTATCTTCCGGGAAATACTCCGTCACTGAGTTTTTAGCTCATGCAAATGCATCTTCATGCATGTTCATTGTAATGTTTCGCAATATAACACGAAATGAGTGGAAACATATTTAATTTTTGCTTTGAACGCGAATAACCTAATTTCTTCTTAATAAAAGCATGAACTTTGCCTGTCATTAATAAAATGTATTTATTACGTCCTTGTAAATTCACATTCAAGTTGTTTAAATTCGAAAATACATCAGCTAAATAAACTGAGTAATATAACACATGGGCCGAAAAGTGCCTAACAAAGAAAACACGGTTTTTTTGGTTCAAAATTAGCTTTATTCATCAACGTAATCTCCATCAAGAGCAACGCAATCATTCCAGCGCCGCTCTAACATTTCAATACCACTTTTGTAGAACGATTTATCTTTTGCCTCAAAATAGGCCTCAGTTTCAGCGATAACCTCTTCATTCGTGCGAAATTTCTTACCGGCGAGCATTTTTTTGAGGTCTGCGAGCAGCCAGTAGTCGCTGGGAGCCAAATCTGGCGAATACGGTGGACGTGCGAGCAATTCGAAGTTCAATTCATGTAGTTTTAGCATTGTTTTGATTGACTTGTGACACGGTGCGTTGTCTTGATGAAACAAAATTCTTTTCTTTGCCATATGCGATCGTTTCTCTGCAATTTCGGCCTTCAAACGCTCGAATAACGCTATATAATATTCACTGTTGATGGTATTTCCTTTCTCAAGATAGGCGATGAATATTACACCACGCACATCCCAAAATACCGAGGCCATAACCTTTCCGGTCGATTGTTGTGCTTTCGGGCGCTTTGGACGAGGTTCACCAGTTGCTGTCCACTCAGATGACGATCGTTTTGATTCCGGAGTAAAGTGATGGATCCATGTTTCATCCATTGTCACATATCGACGCAAAAGTTCCGGTTTGTTACGTTTAAACATGGCCAAACACTGCTCGGAATCATCAACACGTTCTTGTTTTTGGTCAACAGTGAGCAAACGCGGCACCCACTTTGAACAGAGCTTTCTCATAGTCAAATGCTCATGCAATATAAAGCCAATACGTTCTTTTGATATCTTTACGATGTCAGCTAACTCACGCAACTTCACTTTTCGATCATTCAAAACGATTTTATGGATTTTTTTGATGTTTTCTGGTGTTACCGCCTCATTTGGACGTCCACTGCGTTCTGCATCATCGGTGTCTCTACGACCACGTTTGAAGTCAGCAAACCAACGTCTTATTCCCATAACACTTTTCAAGCCATTGCTTCGCTTGAATGATATTTTTTCCCATCAAGAAGCAGTGTAAAATTAAAACACGAAATTGTTTTTGATCCATTATTTTGAAAATAACAAAAGTAGCGTGACTCTTAGCACAATAACTCACAAACTAATGAATAGAATATAATGAAATTTTAACAGCTGTCTTTTGAAGGTTGGTACTAACTGAGAGAAAGGTGACTGCAATAAAACTAGCGTCATCTATATGTTAGGCCCGGGACTTTTCAGCCCATGTGTTACACTCGTTATTCTGTAAAATTACTGAGAATGGCGTTTGCTTATCCTGGAAAAATATTATTAATTCATCTCACAATTCCAGTATCTGGATAATCAGCTAACTTCTGTATGGAAAGAATATCTTGTTTTTTTCACCCATTTCATCGAATAGTTTAACAAACAGCCACAAAGAATTTCAGTGGGATTTTGGGGTATATATTTTATAAGAGTACGTCTGTGGAGGAAGCAGTGAGTCCCTCAGTATAAGACGCTCCTTTAATAATTTCATTAATCCACTGTTCTTTTCTATCAAATTCCTACCTCACAAAATATGAGAACTGAGACCTGTTTGCTACATCTACTGATTCATCAAATTGAATACTAAAAAAAAATCACTTACTGAATTATTTGGTCGCGTATATCGACAGCCATATGCCATTGATTGATGTATCGTTAGAAAGCGGATTTTTTTTTCAGTTTTTTGCTTTATTCATGCTAGTTGAAGTACTGACTATATAAACTGTAACAGGCAATATGAGGTTTTCGGGGATTGTATGAGTTTTGGACATCTTAGCTACTCTTAGTGCCACGAAATAAGTTGCTTCAAGTACACTTTTACCAGTGTAGCTTGACTTAAAAATAGAAGTTTGTTGATTTGTCAAGGTTTGTTTTTATGAGCTGGATATCTAGTTTTCGGAAAGAATTTTTTCAACAAATAACTCTCAGCGGTTTTCAATTCAATTAACTGAAACCATAATTTACATAACTGCCTTTGTCTTTTTCACAACCAATTCACTGTATGTAGACGGCTCATTTAATTTTTCTCACAAATTTATCCATTCAGCATAAGAAATTAACTGAAGATGTGCAATCCGAAGCGTCTCTTTTATACTGGTGATAGCACGACTTGTTCAAACGCATCCATCTGCATCATGTACAGACATGCCCTCACAGCGAGTATTATAGAAAGGGACCAAATTCCAAAGAACACGTACACAACAAGCTGGAACTTGTAACTTGGTCATGTATATACACGTCGTACACAAGAATATTCAACATGTCACCGGTATTATGTCTAATTAGTCCCTTGTCTATTTCGAATCATCTCCTATAAACAATATTTTGCTGTGACCTGTACCTCCGAATCATTACTACCTCTAATTTAAAGTTTGGACGCACATTGAAAATAAAACAAACTTCCTACAGTTAACGAAAATGCTTGGCAATTTGAAGTATCTAGAACTGACAAATTTTAATGTAGCTTCCTCGCGAATCTGAAGTTTCGAGGACGTTGTCAATTTGCAACAAGTTCCTCGAAGTTTCTCTCGCGTGATATTGGAATAAGTTCCTCGGTAAACTTTCGTCGAGCGTTTAACGTGAAAAGCATCTTAATTTCGTGGATATATTAATGGACGTTTCTGGTGAGAAACAAATGCTGCAAAGGAGAATTAGTTCCAATGGAACTAATTAGAGTGCTCCGCAATTAAATCGGGAGTAAGCGTAAAAACAAAATAAAAATTATTTTAGTATGGTGTTCTATTCGATATCGCTTGTTTGTTGTATGACATTCCCAGAACTCTGGTAACAAGCGTAGTGAAATGTTTCTATAGAATAATGTAAGGTTAATTGCATATCCTAATAGTTGAAGTGACATTCGCGTTGTTCAACTGCCATCATCGTAACAATTCATATTTTTAAACATAATAGTTCGCACTAACGCTGCAGAACCGAATGCTTTTGCAGTAGCGTACGGCTCGGTTACTATCAATATTAAAAATAATCAATTAAATTACTTACTATTTTAGTTTGACTGTGTTGTTAACGTAGGGTGAGCTAAATATACGTTGTACTATTGTGTCATTCGCATACCTTCCAGTGCTGACTTAGTCACACTCCTAAGGCGAAGTAAAAATATATTGGTGTACAGTGCTCCGTATTAACCGAGCTTATAAAATGTTTCCACTTAAAATCATCGGGGAACGCCTGACTCGACCCACACGTTTGACAGTACTTCTCCGTTTAGGTATGTATCTAGACTCTTTTAGTAGGTGCGCGTCATTGAGTTCGTCACAAACTACATGTACATTATATTGTGTGACATGTTTGAGTTGTCGTTTGCGGTATTACGGAGCAGAAGAAGCGAAAAGGAGTTGTTATATCAATTGAAGATAAATCAGAAGCCATCAGAAGAGGGTTTATGGAGCAGGTGAAGTAACAGTCGGAGATTGGAAAAGCAATAGTACTAAAATTGAGCATTGGTGTCTAAACCAAGCCTCTTCGTCCACGGGGAGAAAATTAGTGAAATCTGAAACAGATTAACGAAATATTATATATGTGGTTTAACCAACAAAGGTTGAAAGGTGTGCCACTTTCGTGTCCTATTCTACAACAGAAGGCAATATTGATTTATAGACAATTCTCAGAGGCAGATCAGCTTATTGCTAGTTCTGAATGGCTTGACCGCTGGAAAGAACGGCACGGTGTATGATAATTAACGGTATGTGGGGAGAAATTTTCTGCTGACGTCTCGTCAATTGAAACTTTTAAAGAGGACTTCAAAAAGCAAATCGTAGACATTGGGTACTCGTGGGATCAAATTTACAACTGCAACGGAAGTGGTCTGAATTATAAATTGCTTTCTTCGAATACCTTGGGATCTTAATAGGAAAAATCCGCTCCTGGTTACAAACCCAATAAAGAAAAATTAACTATAATGGCGTGTTCCAATGCATCTGGCAAGCATAAATTCCCGCTGATGGTTAGTGGAAAGTCTGGATGTCCGAGAGCATTAAAAGACATTTCACGTCCTTCATGTCCTGCCAGTGAATTATAAAAGTCACAAGAGCGCATGGATGGATGCGAACTTATTTACTACTTGGTTTAAAGAAGAATTTTTAGCAGCGGTGACCAGGTTTTTGAAAAGAAACAATCTTCCCATTAAAGTAATTTTGTTAGTGGATAATGTTCCTGGAGTAGGTCTTCATGTGGGTGGAATTATTATCAAGTTTTTCCCTCCGAACGTAATCAACATAATGCAACCGATGAATCAAGGCGTCCACGAAACCATAAAACGGAATTATAGAAACTTATTCCTTGAACATCTGTTAGAATACACAGCAAATGAAAATCTTATAAGTGCTTTGCGATCGATTACACTAAACGATGTTGTATATCGGGTGAGCCAAGCTTAGGATATAGCACGTGTTTCCACTATTAGAAAATCTTGGTGAAAAGTTATTGATTTTGAGGACGGTAATGACAGTGATGAAGATTTTCTATCGAACCAATTAGCTTCTAAATTGAGAACAGGCGAAGAAACACCCTCTTCAAGTTATGCTAGCGAAACAGAAGACGTACAACAAAATTTGTTAATTAATGCAAAAATTGAACGGTTCTGAGAACGTCACAACACACAATGGGTTACAGCGGATGACTCGGAAGAAGAATCCACTATTGAAGAATTAACAACTGCTTTCCAGGGAACCAGAAATATAGATGATAGTGAGAATGAGGATGATGACATACAAAGCGTGTAAGATTAATAAACTGCGTATCTCTCGCCAAGAAGGGTTTGCTAGCCTGCAAAAAGCATTGCTCTATGTCGAACAACATCCAGAAACAACACCAACGAATCTACTGCTTCGTAACTGATGGAGAAACATCGCAGCAAGAAAGATCACCAATCTAATCCGGCATTCATATAGGTACTAACCATAGGCGCATGAATCACGACTTCGGGTATATCCAGCAGTTTCTGTATAAAAATTTTTGAGATTTCGACTTCAAATATGCTCTAACGCCGAAATAATACATCGACATGGCACATACCGTTTAGTTCAAGCATCCTTGGATGATGGTACAGAGGTTAATGCACACGATCTTGCATTAACATTTAAACGTAAAGAAGCTTTTGCAGACGAATGGGTGCCACATAATTTGGCAAAAGCTCAAAAACAAGATCGTGACGAACAGTTCCAAGAAATACTCAAAAAACTCAGCTAAGGTCGCTTAGATTTAGTCTATAATGTTACAACTATTACAATTCTGTTACATTAGGAAGCTTGCGAACAATATTACGCTTGATTCGGCAATTTATATGAAACTATAGATATTTCACTGAATGTATTGGTTGCAGAGTAAAGAAAGTGATAAAGCCGTTTGTCTAAATATTGTGTCTTTTTTATATTGATTCTAGAAGCTGCTGTAGACGAAAATTTTCTAAGCGCCATTTTAATAGGTAACTATTAAATATTGACATGCTACAGATGGCTATTTTACAAACCTCGAAACATCCTACTTTTCCGACGGCTTCAAGAGACCGGAGCACCGATTGAAAAAGTGTATTGATATTCGATGAGACTACATCGAAAAATAAAAATAAAAAACCACACCAATACCGTGTTCTTCTTGTCGATTCCGGAAACATTTCAGGTTGCCCTCGTAATACATCAGTTCTTATTCTTGGAATTACATCACAACGTTTGTTACAAATAAGTACGTGAAAATCTATGCATGCCAACAAATCAGGGCTGTCAACGTTCTCATGCAATAAATTCAACAAGAAACTTCCGCTATACTGATTCCTTCTATCGAATAAAACATTGAACTTATGTAAAGATAACGAAGCAGTGTAATCTATACTTCTACCTGGATAAATTCCAGAAGTCTGGAAGTACAAATATTTTAAAAACCTTTTCTGAATTCGTTCAGTTGCCCTGGTGTTAGTAGATATAATATGGAAACCATACTATAGATGCATATTCCAAACGACTGCTAACTAATCTGTGTGTTTATCTTACAATTCCTTAATTAATTGCTAACACGTTAATACAGTACTCATTTCTTTTTTTTTTCAATGATATAAGCTGGAACTTGTTAATACTCCATAACAAGTAGGATAATAATTGTGTATTTACTTAAAATCTTTTCCAAACGACACTAGACTCCCGGATGATTTCCGCTTAAAAATCTATAAACTATTGTTCCCCCTTGCACGTAATGTTCGAAAGCGCTCAAAAATGAGATCTTCAAAGCATACCTCTAGCAAAATAAACCATCACAGTGTCCATTCTACGCGGACGAGATGGTGCCAATTTAAACAGATCAAACGTCTGCGTTGCGTTTTGTACATCGACTAGTACGATTTCGACGGTAATTTGTAACGCTGTCGGCGTCACTGTCTACTGTGAAATGAAATATACGATTTTGAATATCGCAAACATATGGTTCTATTGGCACTATTTTCGTAGCGTATTTTTCGGTTTATATTACAGAGTGGGATTCTGGCAGAAACGTAAGCACCGAGATGATATTCTGATGTCGTAAGCTTTCGTTTTCTTTGATAGAGTATGTGAGCTCTTAGGTCTTTGAGAATGTCGAGGATTTTTAGAAGTTAAAGTACTAAAACTGTGTGCATTGACATCGACCTATTTAAGTAAAAAGAAAGTGACAAAATTAGAATGTATGTAAAGTATAATAAAATTCGGAATAATCCTCCTGACTTACATCATCTCACATTAAAAACCTTCTTTTTTTATTTCCGTTAGAAAAAATGAAAAGGGAACCTATATAGCATATTTGAATTTAATACGTCGTGTAAGTTTTCAAAATTTTCGATTTAGTGATTCATTATTCTGTCCAAACATTGAGATTTATACCTTAAACAGACTAATCTGAAAATCTTGAAAATAATAAAATGGTCGTATTGACAGACTTTAACAATAATAATAATTTATTAGTCCAACAACCAAAAAATCACGTACAGGACTATATTCATATAATTATCGTAATTACAGTGTGTGCAATGATCAAACCATTATTCCGATTCGGTTGGAAAAAGAAGAAAAGAAACTTCTATTCCACTAACATAACACGTACATATAACACATGGGCTGAAAAATCCCGGTCCTAACACATAGATGACGCTAGTTTTAATGCAGTCACCTTTCTCTCAGTTAGTACTAACCTTCAAAAGACAGCTGTTAAAATTTGATGATATTCTATTCATTAGTTTGTGAGTTATTGTGCTAAGAGTCACGCTACTTTTGTTATTTTCAAAACAATGTATTAAAAACAATTTCGTGTTTTAATTTTACACTGCTTCTTGTTGGGGAAAGATACCGTTCAAGCGAAGCAATGGCTTGAAAAGTGTTATGGGGACTCCGCTCTATCAGAAACAACAATAAAACGTTGGTTTGCTGACTTCAAACGTGGTCCTAGAGACACCGATGATGCTGAACGCAGTGGACGTCCAAATGAGGCGGTAACACCAGAACACATAAAAAAAAACCACAAAATCGTTTTGAATGATCGAAAAGTGAAGTTGCGTGTGTTAGCTGACATCGTAAAGATATCGAAAGAACGTATTGGCTTTATATTGCATGAGCATTTGACTATGAGAAAGCTCTGTTCAAAGTGGGTGCCGCGTTCGCTCACTGTTGACCAAAAACAAGAACGTGTTGATGATTCCGAGCAGTGTTTGGCCATGTTTAAACGTAACAAACCGGAATTTTTGCGTCGATATGTGACAATGTATGAAACATGGATCCATCACTTCACTCCGGAATCAAAACGATCGTCATCTGAGTGGACAGCAACTGGTGAACATCGTCCAAAGCGCCCGAAAGCACAACAATCGGCTGGAAAGGTTATGGCCTCGGTATTTTGGGATGTGCGTGGTGTAATATTCATCGACTATCTTGAGAACGGAAATACCATCAACAGTGAATATTATATAGCGTTATTGGAGCGTTTGAAGGCCGAAATTGCAAAGAAACGACCGCATATGGCAAAGAAAAAGATTTTGTTTCATCAAAACAATGCACCGTGTCACAAGTCAATCAAAACAATGGCAAAACTACATGAATTGAACTTCGAATTGCTCCCACATCCACCGTATTCGCCAGATTTGGCTCCCACCGACTACTGGCTGTTCGCAGACCTTAAAAAAATGCTCGCCGGTAAGAAATTTCGCACGAATGAAGAGGTTATCGCTGAAACTGAGGCCTATTTTGAGGCAAAAGATAAATCGTTCTACAAAAGTGGTATTGAAATGTTAGAGCGGCGCTGGAATGATTGCGTTGCTCTTGATGGAGATTACGTTGGTGAATAAAGCTAATAGTAATCTATACTTCTACCTGGATAAATTCCAGAAGGCTGAAAGTACAAATATTTTAAAAACCTTTTCTGAATTCGTTCAGTTGCCCTGGTGTTAGTAGATATAATATGGAAACCATACTATAGATGCATATTCCAAACGACTGCTAACTAATGAACAGTATAATGTTGTTACTGTAACTATATTTTGAAAGTTATGGCAATATCGAATTACAAATCCAAGTACTTTCAAAGCAGAAAGGCACATTGCATTCATATGTTTAACAAATGACGGGTGCCAAATAGAGTACCAAGATCCTTCACAGCAGATGTTGCGGTAATAACTCAATTTCGAATTATATAATCATAATGACTAGGACGAGATGAATACGTAGGCTTCCACGGCCAGAGTTAGCAATAAACGAACTACTTCCGAAATTGAACCGTGTCATATTTTAGTTTGATTATGTTGTTCTGACATTAGCATGTCTTCCAGAGCTGGCTCAGGCATAGGTAAAAATATGTTGGTCCATTTGGAATTCTGCATCGAATGATGTGGCGTTCGCGAATTTAAATTCTTACCTATACGCATCATAGCCTGAAAACCTATATATAAAAAGACATAAGAGAAAGAGGCCAAAGAAAAATAAGAAGAAAAGGAGATAAAAAGAAACGATTGATAAAGGAGGGGGGAAAGAAGGTTTTTGCCTCAAGCGTGGTCAACCTGCCGAGTCGTCGTAACCTTCTGCCAAAGTGGTTTCGCCTCTAGCGTGGTTTACACGTTGAGTTACCGTGCCACTTTGGTTTCCCCTATTCTCCTGAAGAAGCCTTCTACGACGGAGGCGAAACGTCGAAAACCCTCCTTTCTCTTTTGTTCTTTTTCTTTTTGTCTCTATTTCTGTCTCTATTTCCCTCTTTTATTTTTTCACTTTGCTTTTCACGTTCCCCCACCCTTTATCATTTTTCTTTTTATCTCTTATTTTTCTTTCTCCTCTTCCTCCTCTTTCTCTTATTTCTTTTTATATATATTTCATCACGATACGGTCCAATTCCGGAAATAGCTCGTTTATTAATAATGACTAGGACCTGACGTTTTTAGTATTTAAAGATATTCTATTTTGGTTACACCAATCACTACTATTAATAATTGATTATGCAGAGATATATAGTTATCGGTCGAGTTAGTTGACTTGTATATTTTTAGATCATCTGCATATCCAAGGTAATTGGCGTCAAAGTCTAAGACTAAGCCAAATACATATATAAATATATATTAAAAAGCAAAGGGTCCAAGTTAGATCCTTAGGGGACACCAGAAGAAACTGGAAATATATCTGACGAATATCCATTGTAAAAAACATATGCTATCCGATTTACCAAATACGACCTTATTAACCCCAAAAGTGATGAACACATTCTAGCTTACCTAATAACAGCTCATCATCTACGGAGTCGAATGCCTTTCAGAAGTCTGTGTATACAACATCTCAGTTTGTTTTTGTTGATCAATACCTGATGAAAGATATTGAGTTATACATAGTTATACATGCTACAGTAGATCGACCAGCCATATACTCATGTTGATGTATAGACAAAAGAGGTTGTACATATCTATATTCTTCTAAATCCTATTTTTCAGATGTTTCACGAGGGAAAGGGTTGTCAAATTACATTTTAAATATTGAATATTTTAAGAAATAATATAAAATATATTTATATTCAAAAACGTGACGCGGGTTTGACACGAGGCTTATGTGAACGCGTTTTTACATGAAAAACTCTGTATTATATCCGTCGACGTAATTTTTAAAATTTTAATTATCTTTTTTTCCATTTACAACAGTTTTCATCCGATCCTGCTTTGAATGACGTTATCAAAATTAGAGCGTTGCTTCAGGGAAAGAAATTTATTTAACGTCAGTCATACCGGCTTCGCTTTGTGATTTATCTTCGCCTTTCCATCCCAACGAAAATGATAAACGTGGTAGATTGTTACTAAGCGGGTCGTATTTATCATCATTACCGACATCCCTTTAAACGCATTTTCTGGGCAAGCGTAAGCATTGCCTTTGAAATAAAAAAAGTGAGATCGAATATCTTTTTTAAATGCATTTTTGAACTAATTACTGAATGAATTCTTAAATTTAGCTGATATAATCCATGTTGTACATATGTATACCAATCAATATTATTTGAATTCGCACCTTGTATGTTGTATAGATTAGGTTTCAAAATGGCAAGGCTAAAATTAATATTCTTCGCGATATTTTACGACCATAAAATATGATAATGGACGCTAAGAATCCAACAAAAATCGATGATTTGTGAATTTGCTCGGTTAGCGTGTTAATTACTGGTTACGGACTATTTACTTTTTTCTTAGAAAAGTCGTAAATCATTTTACGCATGTATATCGGCAAAAAAATTGCCTATAAATTAACAATTTAATTACCACGAGAGCAAATATGTAAACAAGTTATTTGAGTAATTTTAGCTCCTTCGTAATCTAGAGAATATGGTTACAAAATAGTTAGAACAACCTATAAGATGAGCAAGTTGTTTGATAATATTTGATATTTCTTATGTCGTTAAGAATGCTAAAAGAACTTTGCATTTTGGTTTTTGGAGCTAGGGAGATTAAAGACTAACATTTCAAGTTTCTTTCAGTTGCATAATATGTTCACAACACCTAGTTTTTGAAATAGACATTTTCATAAACACGTTCATTATTGATAACTCAATTTCCTTGTTATTACCGACGTTGAATTTAATTGGATTTTTGTGAAATTTTTAATGAATAAATGATTTTTTTATTTATCAAAAATTTTACAAAAATCCAATTCATTTAAATTCAACGTTGGTAACAGCACGTAAATTGAATTTACATTGAAAAAACCAGCGGAATCTATTCTAATAATTTACGTTGATTATCCTGCGGCATTCCGTGAGATTTTTAATAAGATGACCGTCACTCCGCTGATTTAGAAGCAGTTCCTCGCCTCTACTACATCCACAACATTACCAAAAACATGCCCAGCGAAAAAGTGTACCATTGATTTAAAAAGTCGGTAATCGCGATATCGGGTTGGTGGCTATGAGTCCGGAGGTCCCGGGTTCGAACCCCGGGGTTTTTTTCTCAGCGTTGGGGTTTTTCTGTGGTTTTCTTCACTCCATGGCGAATTATTATTAATCGTCGGTAAACTGAGAGTTGAATGTAGTAGCAACTCTATCTCTTCAAATACTTCCAATTTCTGTAGAGTTCTTTTGGCAACATGTAGCATTAGCATTTAGCATTATATTGATCGAATACCATACGGTTTCTATTGATTCTTTTCTTAAAACTCCATGGATTCGATCCGATTGCTCACGTAACAGTTCAGCGTTTTAACACCCTATCTTCTGGTAGCGATTCAAAGTTCATCTTTATAATTCGACCAAATATTCAGCATCACTTTCCTTAAAAGACTTTTGCGGATAACCACAGGTTTTAGAGTTTGCCGACGAGTTAACTACTAATTTGATTCGTTTGGATTACGACGGTAGAGACGGTTTTCATCACATGTTACTATACGTCGATAGAAATGGAGATCCTGTGAATTGGCATGGAATTGATAACAAATTCTCACTTGTCGCTTCATGAGGCTCCTTCCTGTCTCGTCGTTTATCTTCGCCGGCTTGCGAAGATGTCGATCTACTGCCACAGCAAAGAGTCAAGGTCCTATGACATTTGTTGCGTACTGGAAGTTGAAGTGGCCTCACTTTCTTGGTGGAAAACCTCTTGGTTGGAAGGTTTTGCGGAACATCATCGTTCCAGAATTTTTATACCATTTCTAGTAATTACGCAAAATTATTAAAATCTTCTTATTTGTATGGGACTTTTTGAATCCATAAAAGAACACAGAAACACACTTATAACAATAATGTTTAATAAAGTATTAATAATGACTACTGTTTCACTTTTGGCAGAACCAAAGTCTACCGATCCGAAAAAAACGGGAGAAATGTTGCTCCATCTTGATGTAAAAACACTAGAATATCACAGAAGCTTAGCATCAGCTAATAGAATGTTTTCATATATCTATTTGCGTTATGTTAATATTTTTTCCATATGGGTACTTACTAAAACCATTATAATGTGTTAAAACTATATGTACACTGCCGTCCATATTAATTCGAACGCCCAGTGAAATGTTGTAAACTCTATTAAAAGATAATATAATTGCTTCTATGTACAGTGAAATTCCCCTTCGCGGACACCCCTCTTACACAGACACCTTCCTTAAACGGACAGTTTCTCATGGTCTCGGGACCGGCTCTCATATAATTTCCATTGTATTAACTCTTTCTTGGACGGACATTCTCTTGAACGGACGCGGAAAAATCAAAATCCAAACAGAAAAGTTCTCACGCTTAAACAAAAAATTGAGATTGTTGAAGTTTACAATAAGGAGAAATTAAGTGTAAGGAACTTATCCAAGCGCTTTAATATTGGAAAAACACAAGCTGCAGATATAATTAAACATAAAGAAATCCCTCTAAACAAATGGATGTCGAACAGCAATTTGAATGAAAAGAGAAGCTTTTTGACGGGTGATGGTACTAAAATTGACAGATTGTGTTATGACTGGTTTACAGCAGCTCGGCATAAGGGGATTCCTTTAACAGGTATGCATATGATTTTTTTAGATAAGGAGTTCTTATATTAATCCGTTGATTTTTTTTATATTAAATTTTAAAATAGATAAAAAAAAGTGAGATTACCAATAGGTTTGTTGTGACAGAAACGCAAGAAACTTATATATATAACTTATATATCTAAAGGAAATAAACTTTTTTTCTTAAGTTTAAAGTTTCTTATTTATTTTAAAAACGATATAATACATATACGATCTAAATGTCCCAGTTTCTTTAATATATTCATTTTTCGTTAAAACACGATTTTTGATGTATCTACTACATATTTCTTTTATGCGGACCGTTGGTGTCCGTTCAAGGGAGATTTCACTGTACATATATATTTATATATATATATATATATATATATATATATAGCTGTTCTTCGCGCAAAAGGGAGTTTCTCTGATGAACCCATGAATTTTTAAGAAGTCTTTTATTTTTCGCTAGAATTACGTTTCTTTTACTTTTATACTTTAATTTTAAAAGCCAATGAAAATTTTAAATTTTGGAAAAATGAGTGAATATTTTCTCGTTTTTTTTTTTAATTCATTTACGTGTCCGAACTAATATGGACGGTAGTGCTCATATAGAAACAATACATATATTTATATTTAACCTAACATAAAAAACTTCGTCTTCTTTTGAATAAAGAAGCCAAGGCGCTACCTTCATAACTTTTTTATGTTCTTATAAAATGTAAATGTATTTTTTATGTTATAAATAAACGTGATCTGCGGATAGGTTTATTATAAATAATATTTTTAATTTTGTTGTCCATATTTGAGATCTAATGTCCAAAAATTGTAGACATATCTGTAGTTTGTCATGTTGTTTTTTCATTTTTCGTAAATTCTGCCTGACTGTACGGCATTGGCAGTAATATATATATTTAAAAGAAGATTATGTTGAAAAATAAGATTCAGAGAGTTTTAAAATCTAGTCAACAGATGCAAGTAGTGGAATTTCAATTTGTTAGTAGTGGAATTTCTTCATTTCAATTTCTTGAGGTAATTGAAAAATAATATTAATTTTTACTACTCTTAATAAATTATGAACGGCATAGCAGTGAGTAAGCCACATAAATTCTGTCGTAAGGTTCTATCTATTTAAGAATAGCAATCGGATACACATAATAAGCCCATGCTACAACCAAGATCTTATCGCTAAAAAGTCATGGATATATCTGCTTATTCTTATTCACGAAATGTTGTCGATTAACCCATGAATCACTACGTCTGGCCATGCTTGTCACGAGCTTTGCCTTGAATTTTATCCAGCTGATATCTACTCAAAATAATATTATATCTATTACAACCGCGCACGATTTGCATTAAAGTTCTAGACACACAAATAAATACCAGTAATTATACGTGTGTTGGTGTACATGCGGTTATACACGTTGAGAAAGATAATTTATTATAATTGCAGTAGTAGATGCAAGCGTAGATATTAGGCTTTAACAAGCGACGTAACCAACAAACTAGTTTTTGCCTGCAACATTTCACCTCTTATAATAATAAGTGACTAGGCATTTCAAATTGTCATTGGTTGTAAAATTGGGGCCACTTAGTATAATGTATTTATTCTACTCGTACATACAAAATTCAATATCTTTCATTTTGTAGGGACTTTTGCTGCTTGGTTTTGTAACTGGAGAAATTCGAAGATGTTATCATCTAAAAGATTGGTATTTCTTAAAGCCCAGAAATATGTTTTAGAATTTCAAAAATAGTGTTCTAACACCCCTAAACTACTACATCCACTTCCCATTCACTGAGGAGCATGGTTAAAGGGAACATAATTATTTTGGGCGTTCCCAAAAAAAATGTTTGTTGTGTTACGATTTGATGCTAAGGAGGCAAATGCTATTAAGAAAACTCCAACAACATTTCACGATCTTCACGTTGAGGCAGATTTACATACTATTCACAATAATTACAAAGGAATAGAAAAATTTCAAAATCTATTAATGCAAATACTGAATGATGAATCCGGGCTGCGACTTTCTATAGTTTCTTCTTCTTAATATATCGGCAACCCATCTTGTAATAATGTTGGTTACAGATGGGGCTTCGAACATGGTTAAAGCTGGAAAGTTACTGAAACAATCTTATCCTCAATTGCTTCATGTAACCTCTTATTGTGCTAAGAGTCACGCTACCTTTGTTATTTTCAAAACAATGGATCAAAAACAATTTCGTTTTTTAATTTTACACTGCTTCTTGATGGGAAAAAATTCCGTTCAAGCGAAGCAATGGCTTGAAAAGTGTTATGGGGACTCCGCTCCATCAGAAACAACAATAAAACGTTGATTTGCTGACTTCAAACGTGGTCGAAGAGACACCGATGATGCAGAACGCAGTGGACGTCCAAATAAGGCGGTAACACCAGAAAACATCAAAAAAATCCACAAAATCGTTTTGAATGATCGAAAAGTGAAGTTGCGTGAGTTAGCTGACATCGTAAAGATATCAAAAGAACGTATTGGCTTTATATTGCATGAGCATTTGACTATGAGAAAGCTCTGTTCAAAGTGGGTGCCGCGTTTGCTCACTGTTGACCAAAAACAAGAACGTGTTGATGATTCTGAACAGTGTTTGGCCATGTTTAAACGTAACAAACCGGAATTTTTGCGTCGATATGTGACAATGGATGAAACATGGATCCATCACTTCACTCCGGAATCAAAACGATCGTCATCTGAGTGGACAGCAACTGGTGAACGTCGTCCAAAGCGTCCGAAAGCACAACAATCGGCTGGAAAGGTTAGGGTCTCGGTATTTTGGGATGTACGTGGTGTAATATTCATCGACTATCTTGAGAAAAAAATACCATCAACAGTGAATATTATATAGCGTTATTGGAGCGTTTGAAGGCCGAAATTGCAAAGAAATGACCGCATATGGCAAAGAAAAAAATGTTGTTTCATCAAGACAACGCACCGTGTCACAAGTCAATCAAGACAATGGCAAAATTACATGAATTGAACTTCGAATTGCTTCCACATCCACCGTATTCGCCAGATTTGGCTCCCAGCGACTACTGGCTGTTCGCGGATCTCAAAAAAATGCTCGCCGGTAAGAAATTTCGCACGAATGAAGAGGTTATCGTTGATGAAACTGAGGCCTATTTTGAGGCAAAAGATAAATCGTTCTACAAAAGTGATATTGAAATGTTAGAGCGGCGCTGGAATGATTGCGTTGCTCTTGATGGAGATTACGTTGATGAATAAAGCCAATTGAACCAAAAAAAACGTGTTTTCTTTGTTAGGCCCGGGACTTTTCAGCCCATGTGTTACAATAGCAAGTAATTACATTAATTATTTTAAGCACTCAGTTCTTCAACCATACTGCGAACATTACGCGCTGAAACAACTATAAAAATATACCTGCATACTGAAGATTTTTAACCGAGCCGAACTTGTTAACTCTGCTTACAATTAGTAGAATAAGTATTATACAGTGTTTCAAGTATAACGTATAAATAGGTGCTTATTATTATTTTATTACTTAGCATTACTTATTTTAGTTTGTCTTTGACACACCGATAAAACAAACTGCAGTAATAATCACTATAAGCAATCGTATAATAGTCTTGTTTGTGTCGATCTCCATAATAAAACTTAGTAATTAACAATGAAGCAATAGAATACGCCACACTAATTAAGATCACTTACAATTAATCGAATAAGTTGCAGAAGTAACGTTTATAAAGATAGATATCACCAATTACATTGGTAAACATATTCTACAACTGCTTATTTCTCAAATGAAAACATCCATTACTATAATCATAGGTTTTATATATAGAAAAGGCAATAAGCTTCTTAATTACCATAGACTAGCTTGTCACTTATGTTAATTGCGTTCGGAAATTGTCCTCAAAATAACTTAAAATGTATGAAAAAACAAAGTAACTACTTAAGCACGCGAATCTACTTTTGCATGAACGATAAGATAGCGCTATTGTCGATCTCTTTAGCTGACATCTTCAAGATTTAAAATATTGCCTCTATTAAGATAGCACACATATACTTAAGAGTGTGTTTTGTGTAGCACATCATGCGATTTCTTAAAAATGGATAAAATCGAATTTCGTGCAGTGATAAAACACATATGGCTGGGAAAACGGCCACGGAAATTCGAAATATTTTGCTAGAGGTTCATGGCGGGCGTACTCCATCAGTTTCGGCCATCAGCTTCTGGGAGAGTGAGTAGAACAGCGTGACAAACCACGCAGTGGCCGCCCAAAAACCGCTACCAACGATGAAATGGTCGACAAGATTCATGATGTCGTGTTAGCCGATCGACGATTCAAGCTGAAAGATATAGCAGAAACAACAGGCATCTCAGAAGAACGCGTTGGCCATATCCTACACGAAATTTTCGATATGAAAAAGCTTTCGGCGCGATGGGTACCGCGTTTGCTCGCAATGGTGCAAACACGAAATCGGGTGATCGTGTCAGAGGAGTGTCTGGCCATGATCCAACGCATCCACTACATACCGGAGACCAGGGAACAGTCGAAGCAGTGAATTTTTGCGGGCGAATCGACTCCCGAAGAAAGCAAAGACCGACGGAAAGGTCATGGCGACCATTTTTTGGGATTCCCATTATGTGATCCTCATCGACTATTCACAGAAGGAAAGGGCGATCTATTCCGATTCGATGCAGTATTGAGGTGCTTTTCCACCACGACAATGCACCGGCTCATTCATCCTGCATCGTCGTGTCCAAATTGAATGAGTTGCGCTACGAATTAGTCTCTTATCGTCCATATTCACCGGACCTAGCCCTCGGCGACTTTTTCCTATTCCCAAACCTGAAGGAATCACTGGGAGAAAAGAGATTTGCCTCAAATGAGGAGGACATCGCCGCTACAGATGTCTATTTTGCAGACCTAGAAACATCCTACTTTTCCGACGGCTTGAAGAGACTGGAGAACCACATCAATACCATATTTTCCTTGTAGATTCCGGAAACATTTTGGGTCGCCATCGTGATGGTCAGGTTTAGTGAACAAACGTTTATTTTCTTATTGAAATACAGGTTTTAGGAATTCATTTCTTCTAAATGGCTTGTTTTGCTGACACTAAACGCCAAGCAACATTTTTTAGAACTGTTCGATACATATTCTCCGTTTCAACAGTCATTTCTTTTTGAATATTTCCTCTTAATGAATTCAAAGAGTGAGGAGTGTTGCTGGCTCGTTTACATGTGCGATTAAGATGAAAATGCGTCTCATATGAAAACAAATTGTTGATGAAAGCCCGTTGAATAATTTCATTAGCGAAGTTGAGCTTATCAGAAGCATCTGTTATCTTTAGTTCTTGCACAAATTGCAACTTATAAGTTTATATTGTTATAGGCTTATAGCAAGATACGAAAATGTCAATTTTCGTTCGGTTTTTGGTCTCAGCACATCGCCATATGGAGGTTGATGCTTGTTTTTGCTCAAATTCACGTTTCATGAGAGATCAACAACTGTTGTGGTTTAGTGTGTTTTTCTTTTCTTTCTCACAATATTTTTTTGACGTAAGCGTTTTATAAAAGGCTCCGATATATGCGTTGTCCGCAATCTTATATTTGTTTTAAACTCTTCGTTGTATGTACCAGGGGAGTCCAAACTTTCCACCTTAAAAGCCACACTGACTCCTCCACTAAGTTTCTAGAGCTCATCATACCAACATGTAATTTTGAATTGCGCACAAATTTCATTCACGTTACGGTAGTATAGCGCCATCTTGTGGGGAGCCATGGATCGGATTGACGGTTTCCGCACGCTGGTGTTGGAATGCGGGCCGTAGGTTGGAGGTCCCTGTTCTATACTACTTACAACAACAGTAAGGTATGCCAATATAATCAAATGACGATTGCAAGGACTGTGTGGATGTACAATTCACAGGTATAGCAGTAAACTCCACTCACACAAATTAATTAATTATGCGGAACGCAGCGTTTCGAGAGCACGTGGGCTCCCATTGTCAACCGTGTTACCGACTGGCTGACAGAAGAGCCGAAGAGACAGTCGGTAACACGGTTGACAATGGGAGCCCACGTGCTCTCGAAACGCTGCGTTCCGCATAATTAATTAATTTGTGTGAGTGGAGTTTACTGCTATACCTGTGAATATGCCAATATACTCGATTTTGTCTCACGTCACATTAGCTTCCTTTAACTGTAGAATATTAAAAAGGACTAATCCCTGATTTGAGGGTATTCTGCATTTGGGATATAGTAATTATACTTGTAATTTTAGGTCACATTAGACCACAGAATTATTTGAAGTATTGCAACGGTCTCTTTTTCTTCACTTTCAAGATTCATATCTATTCACTAAAAAAGCTACGTTTGCTTAAGCATGATAGAGAATAAAGGTTATGAGTACAACGGAGATAAAATATTATATCAGAACTTTATGCAAATTTTATTTAATTGCCAGTCGCGCACAAATTATACACAGAAATAGACATATATTTTATGTAAATATCACGTTGACATTAATCAGTGAAATTCCATATATGTTTTTAGCCTCATAAAGGTTTTACAACATTTCCGGATATCTTTATAATAATAGAAAAAGGCGTGAGTAATTTTCCTTTGATTTTACCTTTTAAACTATAACGTTATGGCCACACTTTATGCTCTGATTATGCGCATTGCATTTCAGCAACAGTGAACAAGAATTTGTCATCTCAAATTACATCGTTTGTTTTGCATGATACACTATATTGCGAACGTCACCATGATTATTTGTACAATCCTTGGCTACTTAAGAGAGCTTGCTTACGAGTACATATTTTAAATGTATTGAAATACACTCCGCCAAAAAAGTATAACATAAACTCCGAAAAGACCTTTATAGACTGAGATATTTTTTATACATCCATAATATGTTTGCCTCAGTTATGACTTGTAAGTCGGCTATAAGTCATAAAGAAAATTATACACAGCTAGCTTTCGAATAAGTTCTATTTAGTTATTACAAAAAACAATTTGGAAAAAATGAATATATTGTAATGGAATTTTTGAGGCCCCTGTTCTCCTCAAGAACATGCCCATTTTTTTATTTCATTTGCTAAACTCACCTTTAATTTTGCTCATTTACTGTAATTATAGTTTTCTTTAATTTAATGGTATCGTTACGGAGAATGCAAGGTGGGACTCCCTTTAACATCGGATAGAACTTTAACATTATATTTAATCATTAAATATCTTCAATTCAATTCATTTAATTTCATTAACGTCTTCTAAATTTTATTTAAAAAAGCAAAATCCCTGATGAAAGAACTCACTACGTAACATTTTCGAAACTTGGGAGAAAAATTCACTACAATATACATAGTTGACTTAGTTGTTAAAAGTGTTTCCTATATCGACAAAGTTTAAAGTGTGCTGTCAGACTATTTTACTAATGTTATTAGAAGCAAAATGAGTAATTTAACTCAAGAACAAGTGGTTGGAATAGTTACTTTCATTGGAGATGGGTGATCTGAAACATACGTGGCTAATTTGATGAATATTTATCAGTTAAGTGTTTCTACGGCAGCAGCCAGATACAGAGAAACGGGAACTACATACGAAGACCGATGCCGGGTCGGCCAAACTGCACTACTCCCTAAGATGACCGGTATTTAAGACTACAATCATTACGTCGGAGGCATGTAACTGCAAGGCAATTACAGATCAACTTGACTAGAGTCAGAAACACTCGAATAAGTACCCAAACCGTTCGAAGTACGAGAGGAGGTCCAGAAGTTCGTGGAATGGAGGGGATGGAGTGGGGATAGGGGCGCTCGCTAGGTGTCATTCTGATTGGCGACTCATCATTAGTATAGCAATTACGTTGCAGCACTATAGCGTCAGTCGTTTACGAATAGTTGCCTGCTAAACAAGTCAATCCGGAAGATAACTGAAGCTATGGAGGAAATTGAGCACCGTGCTGTGATAAAGTTCCTTACAAAGCAAGGAAAGAACGCTCAAACCATATTGAATGAAATGGAGACCGTTTATGGGGAACAGTGCCCCAGTAAATCAATGATTTATAAGTAGCATGGTCTTTTTATATCGGGAGTCGAGTGAAGACGACCCCCGCCCAGGACGGCCAGTTGAGGCCACCACATCGTCGAAAAAGTGCAAAAATTTATATTGCAAGATGCCCGTTTGAAAAAAAAACAATTATCTGCATTAGTTAGAGTATCAGATACCACCATTTTGCGTATCCTACATGACCACCTGGGTATGACAAAAGTCAGTGCAAGATGGCTACCGAGAATGGTCACGCCGCTGCAGAAACAGCAGCGCGTCTGTGCGTCCAAACAATTTTTGGAGCTGTGCAGAGACAAATCTGCACAGATTTTGGAGCGGATTGTTACCGGAGATGAAAGATATCCATGCAATGGCATAAAAAGGGGACACCACCGCCAAAGAAATTCAAAGTGTCAGAATCGGCTGGAAAGTTGATGGCTACTTTTTTTTGGGATTGTGAGGGGATATTATTGATTGATTACAAAGAAAAAGGTAGGAGCATAACCGGAGAATATTACGCAGCGATATTAGAAACATTAAAGGAGGCCATCAAGGAAAAACGTCGAGGAAAACTGACCAAGGCTGTGTTACTCTTGCAAGACTATGCGCCGGTTCACAAGAGCAAAGTTGCAATGGCTACTCTGCACAAGCATGGCTTTCAATCAACAGTCCATTCACCCTACAGTCCAGACCTGGCACCTAGTGATTTTTATTTGTTCCCCAATTTAAAAAAAGACTTACGTGGAAGAAAGTTTTCCGACGACAATGAGGTAAAGGAGGCAATTTTGGCCCATTTTGAGGCGAAAGATAAAAATATTTTTATGATGGTTTAGAAAAATTAATTCATAGATCTAATAAATGTATTGTGCTTAAGGGTGATTATATTGAAAAGGAAAAATAGATTTATTGTTTTATTTTATTTAAAACCCTTTTATTCCACGAACTTCTGGACCTCCCCTCGTAGCTTGAGTCAGAGTGGAATAAGAGCCAGAGTAGCCGTTACAGCTCCTCATTTTACTAGGAATCACCGAGTGGCCCGCTTAAGGTTTGTTAGGAAACAAGTCAATTGGGAAATCAATGATTGGGCCAACATACCCTTCACAGATGAATCAAGATTTAGTCTTTACACCTCAGATACACATATACGAGTACACAGTCCAACATCAGCCTAATTTTGGTAGTTGGCGGTGGTATTTCTTTAGCAGGCCGTACAGAGTTATCACCAATAAACAGAGGTACAATGACTGGCCACAGGTATATAACACATATTTTACAAGATCCCATATATACCAGTAATAGGCAACGAATTCTTGTTAATGCACGACCCCATTTAATGATAATCGTCCGGGAATACCTTGATGAGGTTGGTATTCCAGTTTTGGATTGCACTGTGGTGAATCCTATCGAGAATGTGTAGAACTATCTTCACAAAATGGTATAGGCCCAACATGTTGCCCCAATAGAGCTGCACGGATTAGAAGATGCCCTCCCTGGGAGAATTTAGACCAAACTTATATACAGAAGTTAATTGAATCTATGCTGAATTGAATACCAGCGGTCATAAGAACCAGGAGTGGCAATATCGAGTATTAAACTACTATCCTGTAATTTTCTTTTTCTAAAAATATAATTTCCTTTACAATATCTGCTTAATAAAAATTTCAAATATGAGTTTCTGTTTTCATTTGGTCCCCGTATTAATTAAATAATCGTTAAAATTGCTTCTTGGAGTATATTAAGATATATTTAAAAGTTGCTTAAGTCATAAAACTATTCTTGTGCTACAAAGTAAACGTATTATACGATACTTTTTTTACGGAGTGTACTTGAATTGGCAATAATATAATCTACGTAAGGGTAAAAAAGCATGAAGCGAAACGAAGGCCTAAAAGATAATAAAAAGGTAGGATTTGGGATAAGGTCGACCTTTTCGCGGATATTTCAGATTTAGTTTACTAGGGAGCATCTGCGACGTTATCGACAAGTTCTTCGACCACATATTCGTCGAGATTTCAATGTAGTTCTGCCTTGCATTGGATTTAAAGTAGAGCATTTACCGGGTCATCTAACATTATAATTTTGAATAACAGGTTTTACTAACGGATAAAAGTATGGGCGTCTTAAATAGATGAAAACGTATATTCAGTTAAAACATGCATTGAACCATGTAGAACAACTGAATTTTGTCTTTGATGCAGATAACGTCATGGACGTATAATTTTAAATGCCAAAACAATTGCACTTACATATATAGAGTTTCTAAAAAAAGAGGTTACTGTTGTCAATAATATCAGCATTACTATTTAGAATATCCTTACATTTTGATACCTAATGTAATACATTTAAATTTTTGTGATGTAGGTTAACATTATTATACTTAAGTTCAAATAGAAGTCTGTTATGAACTAATAATTCAGATACAAAGCGAAATATACGTGTTATATTTGAAGTCTAGAAATAATCACTACACGATTCTATATTTACGTTTATTATACAGTTGTATTTGTTGGTAAACAGATGTACATGCGATAATAAGAATAAAATATATTTAACAGATAAATGTGCATACCAATCCTCCACACTTTTTCCTTTCAATTAAGTGTGTAATATATAAACTCATAAGCCTATGTAGGGCACTAGAAAAATGAAAATTATGCCAACATATCTACCAACATCCACTGTAAGCTCGATTTTTTGCGTTTATAATGCCAATAACCTAGCTTTAAAATTACTACATTAATTATTAAATGTAACGATACCTAGTTACATAGGAGCATGCCTAGAGGTAGGTATGGCGAAAGAAGCAGCGAGAGAATTACATGTGTTAACATAAACTGCTCGAAATCACGCTGATGACGCCGGAAAGGCAGAAATATGTCAGCGTGTTAGCGTTTTATGTCTCACATGTTTTTCTCTTGAATTGATTTCACTAATACCATGAGAAAGCTGTATTTACAGCGTTTTCTTATCTTGGTGTTATTTTCTAGACATTCTTTTAGATGTGTTTTAAATACGTCATGGTTAGCCATCAGAAATCATTCATGTGTGCAGTTTCCCTATGCACTGCCTTTGGTGAAAAAACGCCCTCTTGGGAGAGCAATCCACGAATTGCACGAGAGAATGATGAGAAATTCCGCTTCTTTTGATATATATATATATATATATATATATATATATATATTTAGTTTGTCAATATATTTGTAGAATCTTACATTTAAAAACAAACATAAAATTTAAATAAAAGAACACATTCGACGAGTAAAGAGCCTGAGCTCTTCCATCACAACACATAAACTCTCTGTCAATAGAAAGACAGGATAACATTCCATAAGATCCAATACTACGTTTTTAGGCGTGAACGTAGATTGTATGTCAGGCGTGTGTGTCGCGGCGCCCTGAAACGCCGTAGACAGTAAACAGGCGCTCCTGCGAACGAAGGTAGACATAGCGATCTAGAATATTTTAGAATGAACATTTCGAAACGGCTTCAAAGCTAATATAAATTTACAGAACATGCAGACTAGATCGTTCGCGTAGCTTGTAGAACTTCCTAGAAAGATCTCAAACATTTTCAAAGCACATAGAATGTTCCACACGAACGTGTAACTTTCCTGAAGTTGATGGAACTTTCTACTAGACTTATAGTACTGGACATTGTCGAAATTTCGCGAAAATTCGAAAAAGATGGCGCGGCTACTATAGATCCGGCACCACTTCGCCAATCTAGTTTAGTTCCTAAGTGATTCACAATATCTGATCGCCATGGAGGATTGCAGCAGCTTCCAAAGACGGGTGGGTTGAACTCTTCAATTGGCTGGATGCTCTAATTAATTTACTTGCAAGTGTTATTATTTTTTTTTATTGACTGTAGCAATTCTTTAGTCGAGTAATTTTCCCTTTTTGGTATCGGGAACGGTAGAATCTTAATGACGTGTACCAGACTCAAAATTTCCGAGTTATGAGTTTCAGATCTTTCCCTGATAACGATGCCATTATTGAACGATTACTTTCTATTAATAACACTGACCAACAAATAAATTTTTTTGCTGACTAAGATCTGACATTTGCTTCTAACTAATATAGATACGCCAATTCTAAATATGAAACCCATTTTCCTCTATCACGTCACGTTTTTATCTGCGGCCTTTCTTCTTTGCCGATTTCAAAATTCCTGAAAATCGTTAGCTAAATGCAGCAAATTCTTAATTGCTCAAATAATTGTAACTAAACCTTTGGTCGACAGAGAAAAACTAATTTTTCCACCTCTTCACATCAAATTGGCTTTTATGAAGCAATATGCTGAAGCTCTAGATTTGCAAGAGGACTGCTTCAAGTACATATGTCAGAAGTTTCTACAACTAACTTACTAAACGATTAGAGCTAGGGTATTTGATGGACTTCGAATTAGAACTTTAATGACAGATCCAAATTTCATCAACTCTTTGAACGAAGCTGAGAAAGAAGTCTGGACTTCATTCACTACGGTCGCAATAGCAATAAACAAGATTTAAAACCCATGGCAATTAGATACCAAGGTAGATAAGATCCTCATATGATGGTCGACTACTATTAGAGTGTTCAAAGGGACTGCCAAACCAAAGTACAGAGCAGAAAGTGCAGCAAATGAAAATTTATTCCCTGATTGTTGTTTGTATTTTTACATGTACTCTTGTAATGTTTTAATGATTATTAAAATAAATACTTATACTATAATTATGACTAATATTGTATTTAAATAAATAAATGAACTATTAAAATTTTATACTTTGTTTAGTTTTTAAGTAACAACTTGGGCGCATTAGTAATCCTTGAAAGAGTATAGTATGACATGGAGCTAAATTTTGACGTGATATTAATATGATTTTCGGATTCAGCTAACCCAACTTAAAAAACAAATCCCATATAGAGGTCAGGAAAAATTGTGTTGGGCAGTGTAATTACTGAAGTTCAAACAAGTGAAGATAGTAAGACATGCATACACAAATTTCGATGAAACTTGCAACAAAAATCAAGATTGAGCTGTGATAAAATACGAAATCAAAATCTGATGAACATACTGCGCATCCAAGTGCCCCGATGGAAAATTCTTAATGGAATTATAAGTTATCAACACTCATTTGCTATCGGTTTTTCAAAAACTTTGCATTATGCTTTATGTTTGGTATTTCAATTTTCTGCCATGTTTAAGAACTACCCATTAAAAAATTTTAATGATTTGTGACTTTTATAAGAAGGTTAATTCATAAAAAACTATGATCAACGTAAGGAAAGACCATTAACACACAAAATTACAACTATAGGTCTTAGTTATTGTTACGTTCTCCTGATTTGAAGAACAGCGCCGCTGTAGCCTGCTCGTAAATTACTTGACGAATACTTACTTGTAGAGTATGTTCGCTTATTTACTAGATGAAAGGTTGTACAGTGAAACTCAATGCGCATGCGCAAAAAATATATTTAAAAAATGAAATATGTACACGGTTTCCACTCTTGCCTATGTACAGTTACGATGTACGTAAGATATATATATATATATTTACAATAATTGCAGTTATTCGAGCTCTCTTATAGATGTAATGTACATCAGCATGTGTATATGTATGTTTTCCTTGGTAGCAATATAAAGTACTACGTTGCAAAGCTATGTTTTAATTATGTTTAAAATGTTAAATTCTTATATGCTTCCGCAGAAGCTTTGTTAGAGGCATGTACTAATGCCTCTATCTGTTTGCATGCACCACTACCTTTTTATAGGGGAGCCAACCCTATTTATTTCTTAAATTTATAAGTGAACCTCGGTGCTATGCTTATTTATATGTCCCTTTCCGAGAGCCTAATACATTTTTCTTGTTTTAAATTTGCCTAAGGGATTTGGCCCTGTATCATTGGCTTGTATTTGTACTTGAAGCAAATACGTTCGTTATTTACACATTTATAGGGGAACCCACCCTATCTCTTAGAGCTTGAACATAATAGCCGATCTCAAAACAAAAGTAATGTGACAGCTACCCAGGCGTTTTCGTTTGAAATAATACGCTATCTGCAATCTTTAGCTCTTTGCTACTGCGTCCCAAAGAAGGGGAAAAGTCAGTGTTAAGGACTTAACATTGTTTTTTGTATTTTATAAATTTTTTACTATTATCTATTTTATCTTCTTTGCATTATTATTTTCATTTAGAATATTATTTTATTTTCATTTTTATATTTATTTATTTTCATTCTTATATTTATTTATTTTGCTCTCTTATATCCAATTTTATTTTAATATGTATGTACATTACGCATTGTATATGTATGCAAGTCAGCCATTCGCATTACGCTAGCTAAAACTGCCTAATTAGAAATCATTCACTGCAACGTCGTCGGATATGTAATGGGAGTTTTCTTGAAATTTAAGGTACACAAGCATAGGCAGTCGTCTCCCGCGCGACAGTCGAGGTATTAGCGATCGTGCACTCTCGGTCACCTTTCGTGCCTCGTCGTAACGTGTACAGTAACGTCGTCGTAAGATTATTAGAGATTTCTAAGTTTTTCTAGTTTTGGCGGGAATCGTCGAGGTCGTTGTCTATACATTTATTTCTGGCGGGAGTCATTTGGTAACGTCGTCGGACCACATGTATAGATTTTTTTAATAAGTATAAATTCTCGATTTTCTATCATCGTACGTCGAGGCTACTGTGTCCATTGTCGTCTATACATATTTTTAGTCTTCAGTTAAGTTTGTGTCGGAAATTATTTTGGTGAGATTGTCGGCGCGCATGCATAGACCTCCTCTACAAGTACGATCACTCCGCTTCTTGCTGACGGTCGTTGCGGCCGCAGCGCCCGTTGTCTTTTGTACGTTTGTTCGGTCCTTGTCGTATCGGGACTTAGAAATTTTTCATTTAGTTGCTCGTCGTAGCGGACGAGTGTCACGGACCAGTTTTCTTATGTAATGTCGGCATCATCACTCTATTTTACTTGTCGGTGCGCAGTTCGCACATTTGCTGGTTACTGGATTTTTGCCTTCTTAGGGGCGCAGTAGTATAGAGCTAAAGATTGCACATAGCGTAATATTTCAAACGAGAACGCCTGGGTAGCTGTGGCATTACTTTTGTATTGAGATCGGCTATTATCGCTACTGTCGCCCTCGACCAGGCGTTCAAGCTCTAAGAGATAGGTGGGTTCCCCTATAAATGTGAAAATAACAAACGTATTTGGTCAAGTACAAATACATGCTAATAATACAGGGCCAAGTCCCTTAGGCAAATTTAAAACAAGGAAAGTATATTAGGCTCCCGGAAAGGACATATAAATAAGCATAGCACCGAGGTGCGCTTATAAATTTAAGAAATAAATAGGGTTGGCTCCCCTATAAAAAGGTAGTGGTGCATGCATACAGATAGAGGCATTAGTACATGCCTCTAACAAAGCTTCAGCGGAAGCATATAAGAGTTTAACCTTTTAAACAGAATTAAGACATGGCTTTGCAACGTACATGCTGAGGCATTACTTTATGTTGCTACCAATGAAAATACATATACAAATGCTAATGTACATTACATGTACAAGAGAGCTCGAATAACTGCAATTATTGCGAATATATATATCTTACGTACATCGTACATGTACATAGGCAAGAGTGGAAACCGTGTAACCACTTCATTTTTAAATATATTTTTTTGCGCATGCGCATTGAGTTTCACTGTACAACCTCTCCTCTAGTAAATAAGCGAACATACTCTACAAGTAAGTATTGGTCAAGTAATTTAGGAAATTACGAGCAGGCTACAGCGGCGTTGTTCTTCAAACCAGGAGAACGTAACAGTCAGTAGCCAGCAAATGTGCGAAATGCGCACCGACAAGGGAAACGGAGCGATGAAGCCGACATTACATATAGAAAAATGGTCCGTGAAACTCGTCCGCTACGACGAACAACTAAATGAAAAAATGTCTAACTCACGATACGACAAAGGAGCGAACAAACGTGCAAAAGACAACCGGCGCTGCGGCCGCAACGACCGTCAACAAGAAACGGAGTGATCGTACTTGTAGAAGATGTCTATACATGCGCGCCGACTTCCAATAATCGTCCGACGACGTTACTGTAAACGTTACGACGAGGTACGAAAGATGACCGTGAGTGCACGATCGCTAATACCTCGACCGTCACGCGGGAGTCGACTGCCTGTGCTTGTATATATTAAATATTAAGGAAACTCCCATTATTTGTTCGACGACGTTGCACTTAATGACTTTTAAATTAGGCACTTTTAGCTAAAGTATTGTGAATGGTCGGCTTGCCTACATATACAATCCGTAATGTACATACATATTAAAATAAAATTCGATATATTCTACAGAAAGCAAAATAAATAAATGATAAAAATGAAAATAAAGTAATATTCGAAATGAAAATAAGGTAATAATGCTAACCCATACGGTTGCAAAGAAGATAAAATCGTATAAAATACGTGAAGTAATAAAAAAATGGATAAAACAAAATACATTTTCTTAGAAACTTAAAATTCATTTACAAAAACAATGTTAAGTCCTTAATAGTTATCTAAATAACACCAACAATTCGAAAAAGGCAAAACGAAATCATCTAAAATTCAATTCAAGAACATTCTGACATTCAATATTATACATTTACTATTTAACAACACGCAACTATGTATCGAAATATTTCCTATTAGATTCTATTATCTAACGAAACATCAAATATTGTCAAAGCAATAACTCAATTGTTAGTGCTTACCTATTAACACTATGTAATAATCCGTTTATGGTCCACCGCGTTTATTTTCGATACAAATTCCGCCTATTGTCGGAAGTACGCTGTATTCAGGCGCAAACAGCTTGCACAAACAACGTAACATTTTACTATAGGCTCGACAAACTAGAACGGATTAAGTAAATCAAACAGCTAATTTATCTAAACTCAACGATAATATTTACGTTAGTTATTAGAGTCGGAATAATACTCAGTGGGTCGACAAGTTAGAAGAAACATTGATACTGCAATATATCGCGATTATCTTAATTTAATAAAATGTAGATGTTTTATGATAGTATAATACTAAATGGGTGCACAGATAAATAGAAATTTGCTTTCGGTAAATACCCCATATGTAATTCTTAGTTTGTTTGCGAGAGAGTGTTATAATTGAATGATGTGAACTTGGCGGACCAAAGTTAGCAGCTCATTCTCCAGAAACATCCGAATATCCATAGCCATCCCTGCCGTAAAATTATGATGAATGTGTTTTTTAAGCAAAACAGTAGAAACAACCAGATAAGTTTTAATCCGGATGAAGCCTTCTACGAGGGTAAAACTATTCTCTAACTCAAAAAATACATTTGCATAAGTTACATACGGAGGACCGAAATACCCTAAGCACTTAACATATCTTTGCATTCACACACGCTTGAGTATCAATTTTAAATATTATAGAGCCTACTAATATTTGGATACTACACGTAGCAATGGCAGATACCCTGTTACGTAAAAGTAATTAAATTGATAATTAACTTAGGCGAGCACACCTATCACAACTTCTTAATAATAAAAAAAGATGTTAAATAATACGAAAGTATTGGCTGATACAACTAATAATTTGGCTGCTTAAATTATGAACAGAATTTGAAAATGCAATTGAGTTTCCAGCGCTGTGAAAGAGAAAAATAATTAAAATCGTGCACGTTACAACCCTTGCTACGGGGGTTAAACTGGCATCTGAAGCATTAACAAAATTCCTGTGTGGAAACTCAATAGGGATTATGGATATTCTGATATTACATCCACCGACCATAAACAAAATATCTTTCAAAGGAGTCAAAATGAGCCCCGAAACATTGAAAAAATTTCTGTGTTTACAAGGAATCTAGTACCAATTTTCAACCAAATAGAGATTATGGATATTCAAGTATTACACCCAGCAACCATAAACACAATCGCATGCTAAACATACACAAATTCCGAAATAGGATGTCCATAATTCATGTTATTCATCTCTGAAGAAAATCAGGATAAGATTATCAATACATCAAGTATTGCAATCTTTCTACATGGAAAAGAATACGTCACCCGCCTACAACGGTTGTAACGCCCTGAAGATTACCTTAATCTGTGTTAGGTTTCAAATTTATACTTAATCGTGTGTAGATGCAAGAGTATGTTTACTGCGTCGACGGGGAAACGAGAAATTTTTAATGTGGTAATGGCAATCTTATGGAGTTAGTATAAAAATGGGAATAGCATTCGGTTGCTCACAACAACGTCCCATTTAGTAATCATGGACCAGTGCGCTTGGCTATCAGTACGGAGATCGCGGGTTCGAACCCCGGGGTTGTTTCTCAGGGTTGAGGTGTTTCTGTGGTTTTCCTCACTCCTTGGCGAATGCTTAGAACGATTATCATCTTAAGACACTCCACAGGCGCTGGCGTAATAATAACTCATGACCGGCCGATGCCCCCTGTAATTGGCGAAAAGCTGTTGGGGGATGCCAAGGCGTGAATTATTATTATTACAATGTAGGATCCTATGATTACGTTCTTGCCACGCCATCAAAACGTGGAATTCCGAGAAGACGGGCACATCATTAAAAAGGAAACTACAACGAACTCAACGAACCCCAGGAAATATTTTTGCTGTTCGGGCGTTACTTGCAAGTGACTTTCCTCTTGTCGAGTCACCTCAAAAGCAAAGTGTACCGCACTCATTCAATGACAATCGCCGAGTTGAAAACGGGGATTCGAGGTTCAACATGCTATGCAAACCTTCAGCATTCGCTTCCAGGAATACATATGTTCAAGGGGCTATCATCTTATGGTCATTGTTTGTAAAATTTGATTTTTTTTTTTGGTAGGATAATTTACTTTTTTCTATAACAATAAAACTTGTGAATTCATTGGTTTTACTTCAGTAAGGGTTCATTCAAAATTCGTCGTTTCTTTGTGCCGTCCTGCATTTCTATCTCCTGTAAGAATTTCTTTTACTTTATAGGATAATTTTCTCCTAACTGAGCTCTGAGAAGACTTTCTTCAAATTTAGATGTATTTGGCCATTTTTATTGTTTTACTTAAATTACAGATTGATAGGAAAATGTACTGGTAACTTTAGACTGCTACATTCACCCAGGTTTATAATTGTATCTTTCACAAAATTTTATCAAGTGTCCAATCGTCAATGAGCGAGAGTGTAGTTTTAAATTGTTGGAGAACCACTGACCTATCCTTAGCTACTTAACAAAACGAGAATAATAACAGAAAACAGCACGCATAAGTACATCTCGGATACTTCAAACCTCCTGGACAATGCACGAACTTAGCACTGCATTCTCGGCGGAAATTAAACCCAAACTTTCCTTTAGATATATAAGGCAACCCAGATAGCTACTCGTTCTATTCATTTCGGTGGATGTACTATTTCCGCAATTGGCGAAGCGCGCCTTCCCCAGGCGAAACATCCTACTAATCCATTAATCCCCGTCATTGATAAACTCCACCACATTCCGTAAACCACAGCTGGAAACACGTGAAACATATAACTAACTGTAACCAGCATCTAAATGGCTAACACTGCGGTTCGAATGAAGATAAGCTAGTTTCGACTCGTGTCCAGGGGACGACAAACTGTGTTGTGTGTTGGTATTAGTTTTGAAAATAGTCCGATGTTTTGGTTTTATTAAGTTGTTAATGTGCAGTGGGTAACTGGATTGGAATAAAACAATATTCTACCCGAGAAGAAAATAATAATAAGGGGAAACATATTTTACTCTTTTACTAAATTATTTTCAACTTTCGTGAAATGATTTTCAAGTCGCTGAAGTGAGATGCTTCCTAATTAAATTTTATTCCTAATAATCCTTCAGTGATACGAAAAGCAATTTTTAGAAACTTAAAATTTGCGATTATTTGCTATTTTTTAAAAATTTGAATTGACATAAAAAGTTTGTCAAATACAAGCAAATATTAAAAGATATTTGGATTTATTTCTTACTTTTGCAACAAACAAATAACAACTGCAATCTCTATTTCTTCTTCTGATGAAATATGTTATAAAAGACACATCAAAGTTGCATATCTCCTATTTAAGTTGTGTAACACTATTACTACAAAGTAATATCCAAGTCAACATAATATATACCACCGCCCAAAATAGAATGGACGCTTTAAATTTTAACAAAATATTTTAAAGAGGAGTGCTTTTATTCATGTAATACTTCCATAAGCATGTACACAATTTACTAATCAAAGAACTAAGTTAAATAATTAGGTACTGTACAAACAATACCAGGTATAGATATTTTAAGTAATATACGGGTAGAAATTTTGTGACACCATAAATGAAACCCCAACTCTAAAAATCGACTGAGTTCCTGTAAAGATGGTACTTATCCCATAAAGTATACAGAAATTACATTAAAAGTGAGGTTAGTTTATCATTAGATACCGCTATATGCAGCTCGATATTGTTATTTCTTTGTGCGAGTAAATAATTTAATTCTTGTGTAAGAATGCCTGGTGGAAAACCTCTTAGTGTTGAAGAACGATCAGCAATATTAACGCTACATCAAGAAGACGTATTGCTACACGAAAACCGTTGCTGCGTCGTGGGAATAAACAAAAACGTTTCCAGTGGGCTAACACTCACAAAGACTGGACAATAAAAGAATGGCGAAACGTACTATGAACTGATGGGTCCAAATATGAAATGTTTAGTTAAAACCGCAGAACATTTGTCAGACGCTCAAAAGAAGAGAAAATGCTTCCTGAGTACATTACACCAACAATAAAGAAAGGTGGTGGTTCCATTCTTGTATGTCGGTGTTTTTCATCAAGTGGAAGGAGAATTATAGCGAGATATGAGAAGAAAAAACCATACAGATTACGCTTAATAGGAAATAATTTTGAGTTGAGGTACGATAACGATCCGAAGCACACGTCGTTATTACATAAAAACTTCCTCGCTGATGCAGGGATTTAAGGGATATTAAAAATAATGACTTGGCTTCTCCAGAGTCTGGATATTAATCCAATAGGGTTTCTGTGGAACGAATTAGAAAAGAATGTCCAACGTCCAAAACCCATCTCTCGACAGTATTGCAGAGGGAGTGGAACAATATTCTTCAGTAGGAATGTGTATATATGTGCAATAAGCCGTAGATGAATCAATATTTTCCTTATAATTGTTTTGTTTAAAGTTTAGAAGCAAGCGTCATATTTTGCCTGGAATAGTAAGTGTCCATACTATTATGAGCGATAGTGTATATTTGTAAGTGTAAAACAAATGACTTTCGCATAATAGTATTCTGTAATATCATTGATAGTTTCAATTTTAGATACAGACAAGCTCACTCACAGAAGTGAAGTATTTTCAAAAGAATCATAAAACGCAGAATATATAAATAGACCAAGAACATTAAAATCAAAAATATTGTATTGATTCAGAATATTTAAAGCGCAACAATTACTCTAATGGCGTGAAAGAAACATTATGTGTAATAATTGTCATGAGCATGTTTGGAAAACTCAGTGTACACACTTCTGCCCAAATTATAAACCATAAAAGTATGTTTTATACCAACATTTTAATGGCCGTAATTCGCAAGTTTTTGGAAATAATTGTTTCTGACTTTTGCATCAAATAAATAAGAACCGCAGTCACTATTTCTTCTTTTAATGAAATATGTTATAAAAGGAACATTGAGATTGCATCATTCCTATTTAAATTTTAAGTATAACGCTGTTACTGCAAACTAATATCCAAGTCAACATAATATATGTATGCATACATGTATGGAGGATTAAAGAAAAACCGCCTTCCATTTCTACACACGCTCATCTAAAAGAATGGTACGCGAAAAACACATATTCTCACGTATTTAACAAATCACCGGCAAGGTTAACTATAGCACGTATAGAAAGGTCTTCGATTGATTTGCGCGTGTGCTGCTTCTAAAACAGGTGTCTTCCCATCATATATCAATTCGGAATGCACTTATACGAGCTGTATAACGTTAGCGCTAATACGGGATGCGGCAAAATAAACAGTACTGAAATTATTAAACGTATTCAAAAATGTTTGTGAACACATGTTTGTGAACACAGATCTTTGCATTTTAATCCACAATTCCGGAATATCAGACGGTGGATCGCTCCGGAAAACAGCCTCCTTCAGCATTCCCCATATGTACGCGTCAGGTGGTGTTAGATTTGGTGAGTGCGATGGGTATGCGAAATCAGTGCCACGCGAAATAAGGCGATCTCCAAAAGGAATGCGCAGCATTCGAAGAGACTCCCTAGTCGTGCAACATTGTTGATTACGTGGTAGGCACAACAAAATTACTGAAGATCGTGCAAAAATGGTGTAATAACCTGTTCCCTCTAGCGCTCCTGATACACGGTTAACGGCGTTCCATCGTCTGTTTCGATGAAATACGGACCCAATATGCCATGTGCGGATACTGCACACTAAATGGTAACACGGTTACTATGAAGGGGTTGCTCGACGATTGTCGGGGAGTTCGAATATAAGAATGTATCCGTTTAAATGAATATGGCTTTCTTCAGAAAATCAAACATTCGAGAAGACCGACGCGCTCTCAAAATTCGCAGTTAACACACGTGCACAGTATTGGGCTTTTACACTCGTATCAGCTGCAGTCAGACGCTGTCCGGTTTACATTTTCTATACAAACTCACTAATATTCTTCAACATTCGACGGAGCGATCGATGACTGATATTCATTTTTAACGATGATATTCGGAGGCTTCATTTCGGTGATTCGTCGTGATTCGTATTGGTTGTGACTGTCACTGAGCGAACTGCGCGATCTCTACGTTAACAAAGCACACTGCCCAAACAACTGCTAACATAACAGCATTGCTCGAATCCTGTTTCATTAACTTAGGCCTAAATTGCGTCGACTTCTTTTAGGCTTGGATCGTTTTCGCGCCCTTTCCTGTATGACCGAAAACAGTGCTCCACAATAAAAACTTTCTCTGCAACAGTGAGAACCATCCCGAAACAACTAATATTAAAAAGGCATTCACATACGTTGTAACCACGTTCGGAAACCACTACGTTTCAGCACATGACACATGCGGATTTCAGTACTGTTTATTTTGCCGTATACCGTACGATTATTGCCGGGCAAGGTCATAATTTGAAGAAATCGAATCTTTCTTTAATAATGTAAAAATCTTAAGGATGTTCATTTTAGAAAAGTGAATGTTGCTGGCCCACGTTTTGTTACAAAACATCCAGCATATCGGAATATATATTTTAAAGATGTACAATTAACGTTACACTACATCCATAAAATATCAAACTGCTATCCAGCAAGCAGCCCGAGTTACAAAAGACGAACGTTTTATTACTCTACCTTCTATATTTCCTGAGATAACTATATATCTTTCAAATTCCCAAAATCCCCAACAAGAAAAGAAAGGGCAATTTATAGTTACGCTGTCAGCTAAACCTATTCTTCGCGAAGGTGTAAATAGAAAATGCCCGAGTTATTTTGTCAGCAGCGACTAAGTCCATGGAAAAAGGCATCTCGGTTGTTGAAAAGGCGCGTTCGAACGGATAACGCGAAAAAAGAAACATCAGAAACTTTTCGGATTAAGCTTCGACTAGAATGGAAAATGGAGATGAGAGAAAATTCACGTCGAGATGGAAATTTTTGTATCGGGTTAAAGCCGAGTCAAGGTAAGAAGATATAAGGAACCTATATGGAAGTCATCGTCTTCTATATAATGTAAGTGTATCCCTTCGAGGTTTTCGGAGCTTGTAAATTCTATTTAATATTCTATATTGTCTGTGGGTTTAAAATAAAATATCGCTAAGTGCTTTGAATATTGCAACGGAATGATTTGGTAAAAGTAACTTTAAAAGGTTTCTGCGTTTTACTATCGAAAATGTATATACATATGTTAAGCGACATTGATGCTTAAAAATTAAAAATTATATTACGTAAGATAAATCTTTTTCATAGATGTGAATAAATATAAAAGCTAATATAAATATATAAACAAACAAATAAATAAATAACATAAATAGATAAAATCAACCTGAGTAAATGGAAAAAATAAAAAGATAAATAATATGTTATATTAAATGTCCAACTAATGACATTTCGATCTCAGCGCCATCTGAAGTATTAAAACAGTTGCTGGAATTATAGTATCTTTTAGACTTTTTGTTAGAAAGTATCGTTCACTGCTTTACTTTGTTGATTGAAACGAAGAGTGCAATGAAAATATAGTTGAATAAATAAACGTTAACAGTCTTACAAGTAATACAAAAGTATATTATACGACAAGATATTAAACGAACATGAAGTGAATAACATGCATTACCAACATAACATAAAATATCACTATCGCGATGTTTCCTCTTACTGCTATCTATAACAAGACTTAACAATCAATTTTAACCTTATGATTATCTGCTGTTTCCTACACAATATTTTGACTGATTAATTAGCTCCCAAAATCGCTGTATACTTTATTGATTACGACTTATGACAGATATAGCAGATTAGAATACATAGGCGGCGCCACCATACACGTCATTCCTTTGTATTTTATTCGTTCTATTTCCTACTAGGAATGGTGTTTGACAAGGTCGAATTGCTCAATTCCTAGAATTTAGTACGCGTAGTACTATATTAGTACATGACATCCATTTGTACTTTATCATGAATGAAAATTACATTATCAAATAAACATTAAATGTATTGTCACCTGTTCTGTACTACCGTAATATTGTAAAGTTTCTAGTACGGAGATGGCATTGATATAGAAAATGTCTGAACTTAAGCCAGATTTTATAACTTAACGGTTTTGAAAATTATTTTGGCGGTCATATTGATTGTCATGTGTTAGAACAACTAAAAGCAAGAACATCCCTAGGTTTTTTTCGAAAAATCAAAGTCATCTGAAATATGTCAAAGTGCGTATACAACTGAAGATTTTGATGATTAGATAGTAGGAAAATTATTTATCACGGTGAAACACTTGATATTCTAAAATTAGAGAAAGATTTAGCAGTAGTTATTACACTTTCCACATGTTTTCAAATCTTTAGAAGCGAATATCGTCCAGATTAGTTCTCTTGCTCAATTTTGCGTATTAAAATCGTATTCGGTATGACTGGAAATATCATTCGGTGAGCCTTGAACCAAATCAAGGATGAGGGAAATTTTGACGAATTTTCCTTTTTTTGCGTAAAATCGGAGTCATCTAAAATATGTGAAAATGCGTATGCAGCTGAAGATTTTGACGATTAGGAAAATTATTCATCATGGTGAAATACATAATAATAATAATAATATTTAATGCCCAACAGATACAAATATCCAATTACAAGGCAATGTTAAATAATGTACACATGCAAATATAAATAACATAAAATTAAAGTATGTCAAATTAGAAAACTTAGTAACTAGTTGCTTTAATTTAAATTAAAAAAAAAGTAGTTTACCAGTGGTTAGGAAAAAAGAGAGAACGGAAAAAGTATTCAACTAAGTGTAACGCACCCGCGGTCTACATACCGTCAAAAGGGACGGTAAAGTGCAGGTATGTATATCCAACTCGGCAAACTCCATAGAGTTGAAATTGCTACACAATCTGTGTATTGGGGACCTGATGGCGATGTTTGTTCTACGTGCGAAACAGTAAAACGTATTTGTTTGCCTAGATCCTGAACGTGATACAATGAAGTTGATTTTACTCAACAACTCAGGGACATCAAGACCATTATGAAGTAAAGTAAATAGGAATTTACACTCAGCCTGTTTTCAACGTAGTTCTAATGAATCAATATTAAATGCCTCTAGCAGAGCACTGTGGCTAAATCCTTGAATCAGGTAAGTATTAAATTTTAAAGTACAAGAACTTCAAACACCTTCTCTGAATCTGCTCTAGAAGATGTATCTGATAGATGTACATAGGTTACCAGACCAAGGACGCATACTCCAGTCGAGACCGAACAAAAGCGAAATAAAGAGGAAGAGTAGCTGTTATAGAAGCAAATGGTCGTGTAACACGTATAATGAATCCTAACATACTCAACGCTGATGTACAAATACTGGATATGTGCTCCATAAAGGTCAGTCTTGAGTCAAAGACGACGCCCAAGTCTCTCATAAAGGTCTCTCTAGGTAAAGAAGATCCAGCCAAGTGGTAGGTATATATAATTGGCGTCGTCTTACGAGTGTAGGTGACAATTTTGCATTTGTTTACATTAACTGTTAGTCTGTTGTTGACACACCACGTGTGGAATATATCGAGTTGGCTTTGCAAATGATTGCAATCCTGAGAATAATTAATTGTTGAGTATAACTTCAAGTCATCTGCGTATAACAACTTTGGACAGTTCAGTTGATAGCACAAATCATTTATATATATGAGAAACAGAAGTGGACCCAAGTTACTCCTCTGAGGAACTCCAGAGCTCGGCGCGAAGTAATCAGACTCAAATCCCATGTATGTCACAAATTGCTTTCTATCAAGAAGATACGATTGGAATAAAGACAAAAGAGAAGACGAAAATCCAATATTGTCCAATTTATTAATAAGCACGGTGTGGTCGATTCGATCAAAAGCTTTTGTTAGGTCAGTATACACAACATCTACCTGTCCACCGGCATCAATACTATCAGATAGGTATTGTGTAATTGTAACAAGATTAGTTACCGTAGATCGTTGAGCAACGAAACCGTGTTGGTTATTTGAAATCCAGGGTCTAACTTGAGCATAAATATACTTGTACAAACATTTCTCAAAAACTTTAGCAAAATTATTTAATAACGATATGGGACGATAGTTGGAAATAACACACTTCTCACCATTTTTAAAAACAGGCACCAATTTGGCAATCTTCCACACAGACGGGAAGGTGGATGTTTTGAGAGCAAGACTGAACAAGTAGCAAAGAGGAGAAGCAAATATATTTGCACAATCCCTAACAAAAAAGGCCGGAATGTCATCACTACCCGCCGTGCAAGATATTCTAAAATTAGAGACGTAAAGTCAAACCAACGATTTCAGATCAAGAAGTCGTCCTAAATAATTTAAGACAGGGATTTCCTAAGTCCCTAAACCCCGGGGTGCCGTAAAGAGCAAACAGGTCGCGGGGTAGTCCTGCGAACGCAGGCACACACACAGGGATCCGGCATAATATAGAATAAACATTTCAAAATAGCTTCGAAGTTATTGCAGCGAATTTCTGAATGTCTAATTCTTTATTTTTATCTATATTACGCAAGTAAATTCAACACCATTGTAAGTGATAACGCAAAGTCACTACCGTTTGAATTGAGAGTTTCATAACGAAATAAAAATGTGTACTAATAGATCAAGGACTGGGTCAAAGCCATTCGAAATGTCTAGTTAAAATAAAATTCCACATAACAAATTACATATATACATATAAATCTATAGAAATTAAATATAAGCCGAAAGTTACGATAACAGTTTCCAAATCAAACTTGAATTGAATTTATTATCTTATTGCTGTTTCTTTTCACGCATGCAAAAGTAGCTGCACCATACTGCATTAGTATATTTCAGCAGCTGCGATAACCTTTTGAAATTGATAAACTTGTTCGTAAAGCTATCATTATCTACTGTAGGCGTTACTTTTGTCGGTTTCGTAAATAATTTTCAAATACCAACCATGTATGTACATACCTGTATATTATGTTTTCTTTGTTAATGTTATTAAAAGTTGAAATTTGGAGTTGAAATTATTACATCTTCATTGAAGCCTCCATATTACAGACAAAAATGAATATATAAAATATGCCATATTAAATAGCGTTTACAAATATAGAAAGGGTCGTGGTCTTTTTTTACTTTTAACATAAAATTCTTAATCTCTTAGGCACAAATTGTTGTCACGATAATGTATAACTTGCCATTCTATTAGGGCCATTATAAATGCAAGTATAAAATTCATGAATAGGGTTTACAATACCTATTACCTAAATACTCTTGCCTATTATTATCCCCCTTATGAATCATTCTGTACTGTATAGAAGATGAGTAGAAACAAGATTGAAAGACACAGTAATTCGTAGAATATTATTTGGATCGGTTACTATTGTAGAAAGAATATTTGTCTGTTTATGGAACAACGTTTTTTTTCCGTATTTACGTGTTAGTGTTGGACTTTAACTTATTGCTTGTATGCTCTTTACTTTTTCGTTATGGGTAAAAAAAGGACATACCAAATGAGAAAAAGACTGCGTATTTGAGATATTTTTGGATGCAGGAGTGTATTCTCAACGCACAATTGTAAAGACAGAAGAAGCATCCCGACAAACAGTGCAGCAAATCATCGTCTTAATGAAACAAAAGATACCCACTACAAGTACCGGAAGAGCATTTTGCGGCAAGAAAAGGATTATTACGAAGCGAGATGACCGATGTATCCTGCAACTAGCAACTGAAAACCGTAGTTTATCCGCCAAAGAAATAGGAAATGTAATGTCTCAACAAAGAGCGTAAATACCTACGCATACAGTATGTAGACGATGGTACGAAGCCGGATTACAATGCAGACACCCACTGAAAAACCACGATTAACACAGATGATGAAGCGAGCACGTTATGAATGGGCAAAACGTCACCAATATTACACGATTGAAGATTGGCGAAAGGTAAGACAAAACAACTTAAACCAATATGTAAATCAAGCGAATTTTTTTTGTTTAAACAATGTCTTTTCGTTAAAGCTGAATACGATATTCAGCGATGAGTCAAAACTAGAAGCCATGACCGAGAGAGCTCAATTTGTTAGACGACGTCCGTCTGAACGGCTTGGTAAAGCTAGTGTAGTAAAAACGGTGAAACATCGTCCGTCAGTTATGGTATGGCCTTGTATATCAGTCGAAGATGCTGGATGAGCGTGTATTGGAGGATGTCTTGATGCCATATATCAATGATTTAGATCCGAATGAAGGCTCTTACACATTCATGCACGATAAGGCACCACGTCACATGGCCAAATCCATCCAAAGTTTTTTGGAAACGCACGCTCTGCCAGTGTTACCTTAGCCGGTAAACTCTCCCGACCTCAATGCAATTGAGAACGTGTGGTGTCTTCTAAAATCACGCGTGTATTCGGGAAGAAACACTACAAAGGAGCAATTAGTAAAAAATATTGAGGATCTGTGGCAAGATGACGCTACAATTAGACAATTAGACATTAACGCTTGGATGGACAGTATGACAAAAAGAATAAGAGCCAAAGGAGGCCTTACAAATTATTAGTTATATATTCCCAGGTATAGCAGTAAACTCCACTCACACAAATTAATTAATTATGCGCAACGCAGCGTTTCGAGAGCACGTGGGCTCCCATTGTCAACCGTGTTACCGACTGAAAGTAGAAACTGTATCGCACATGCAAATTATTTTCTACGCAGGCTGTAAAATTTCTAAACCATATGACTATTTACAATCTACTAGGTGGCCTCATGCCTTTTCCGGGAAAGGATGGACCGAAAGCGAACCGTACCTTTAACAGGGCCTATGGTAATAAATCCATCAAACTCGAGTGTGCAATTGGGGGGTGGTTCTCTGTTCAATAAGTTTCCGTTCTTTTTCATACATATCGTTTCGTACGCGTCTAATTCTCTATACGAGTTCACGTTTTTAAGTAGTGTCAGATTTTTTAAATCAATCTTATGTCCGGATTTTACCATATGCTGTGCTACGCTTGATAGTTCAGGTTTGTCAAAACGATAGTGTCTAATATGTTCTTTGAACCTCGTTTCGATACTCCTTTTTGTTTGTCCAATATAAACTTTCTCACAATCATTGCATGCGATTTGGTACATTCCAGACTTTTTTATCATCTCCGGTTTATCTTTGGAATTCTCTAAGAGAATCTTTAAGTTGTTTTTTGACAAAAAGACACGTTCATATTTTATATAGTTGTAACGATGTCTATAAACAGTTCCGAATAAACTTATGCTTCTACAATACGTTTTTCATTATATACTTTAACAAAATCGCTGTTTTAGCAAATGGCCTTAATAAATTGGACAATGACAGTATATAGAGTTTATAACTTGTTGTGCACTGATACCTTTTTGCACACAGCTATATATGATTAATATTGGTTATACTCCATTTATCATTTCTTCATGTAGCTAACTGTAGAGTTCAAAAGATCCTAAGAATATAATTTTGACACAATGTGGCAACGGCGTTCTCATTTCCTATAAGAACCATACTGAATTTTAAGGTGAAACCAGACTATAAATATATATATAATAACAAATTGTTAATTGAAAATCATGTAACCAACATAAAAAGGTTTTGTTCATCTTGCGAATAATATGCATACTTTTTAAACAATATTCTTTAGAGTAAGTGTGCTTTAAGACTGCTTTATTAACCTTGAAATGGAGCAGAAAAGTAAATAAAACGGAAAAAAGAATAGTTGTAGCGCGGTTGATAACGGCAAAAGCAAATATGTACTTTATTATTATTGCCTTGCGGTTGTTAAATTTATTAGTTTGTTTTTTAATAGCAAATATACGCCAATATTTGCCATATGTATTGTTGACTTCTATTCACATATGCAAATTCCTCGCATGCCGAACCGACACCACGCCGAACGAACAGAATCAAAACATAATTGAATCGGATTAGTATTGATTGTTCGCACTAAACAAACCAATTGTTCTAACTAGGCGCCAAACACAATGCAACATTAAATAAAATTATAATCATTAATCAAGTATGTTGCAGCTAATGCGTATTTGTATAAGTAATAGGTACAGATTTGATTAATTAGAAATAGGGTTTGTAAGGAATATACATCCGTTGGGGGTGAAAGGATCAAAGGATACTTATGGTAACAATTTTTCTATACTACCTTCTGGTTTTGTAAAAAAATTGTTCTTTTGAATAAACACCTATACGTTTGAAATTTTAATTAAATACAATTATTTTGTTAAAAAATTAGTTGAAGCAACTATATCACGAAAATTTAATGTGTTGAATGAAATAAATTATTTAGGTAAAATATTTATTGATATCAACTATGAACTATAGAATTCGGTTGAGTCACAAATTGCTATATATATGCTTAATTTCTTTAAGTAAAACATTGTATTATTCACAGGTATAACAGTAAACTCCACTCACACAAATTAATTAATTATGCGGAACGCAGCGTTTCGGGAGCACGTGGGCTCCCATTGTCAACCGTGTTACCGACTAAAAGTAAAAACTGTATCACACATGCAAATTATTTTCTACGCAGGCTCTAAAATTTCTAACCATATGACTATTTACAATCTACTAGGTGGCCTCATGCCTTTTACGGGGAAGGATGGACCGAAAGCGAACCGTATCATTTAACAGGGTCTATGGTAATAAATCCATCAAACTCGAGTGTGCAATTGGGGGTGGTTCTCTGTTCAATAAGTTTCCGTTCTTTTTCATATATACCGTTTCGTACGCGTCTAATTCTCTATACGAGTTCACGTTTTTAAGTAGTGTCAGATTTTTAAATCAATCTTATGTCCGGATTTTACCATATGCTCTGCTACGCTTGATAGTTCAGGTTTGTCGAAACGATAGTGTCTAATATGTTCTTTGAACCTCGTTTCGATACTCCTTTTTGTTTGTCCAATATAAACTTTCTCACAATCATTGCATGCGATTTGGTATATTCCAGACTTTTTATCATCTCCGGTTTATCTTTGGGATTCCCTAAGAGATTCTTTAAGTTGTTTTTTGACACAAAAGACACGTTCATATTTAGTTGTCGGAAAATTTTACTTAACCCTTTTACTGTTGGGTGAAAAGGAAGAGTTATAAATTTCTTGTTACCGGTGTTTGTTGATGTCAAAGTCGTGGAATTCCTGATGTGTTGTTTGTATTGGACCTTCCTTAAAATACGGTCGACATCCATAGAAGAGAAACCATTGTACCTCGCTACATCTTTGATATATTTTAATTCTTTGTCATACCTGCTCTTGTTTAGCGGAAATCTGACGAGTCTATTGACCAGAAAACTAATCGCGGACATTTTTTGTTGTTCGCAATGGTGCGAATCAAACGTGATGAATCTGTTGGAATTAGTTTCTTTTTTTTTTTTTTTTTCTTTGTATTAATTTAAAAATTCTAAAGCTGTTGATGCAATCAAACATTTGGTTAAATTAAATAAATCTAATGCTTATTACGAACAGAATGTTTATTTGGCTTAAACATGAAATCTGAAATAAACCATGATTACAGTCCCTGTCCAATTTATTAGGGCACACATAGACACCGTCACAACTATATGACTAATATTTTGTAATGCCTCCTTTAGCTTTTATAATTGCTCTTATTCTTTTTGTCATACTGTCCATGCAAGCGTTAATGTCTAATTGTCTAATTGTAGCGTCATCTTGCCACAGATCCTCAATATTTTTTACTAATTGCTCCTCTGTAGTGTTTCTTCCCGAATACACGCGCCATTTTGAACACACCACACGTTCTCAATTGCATTGCCAAGGTAACACTGGTAGAGCGTGCGTTTCCAAAAAACTTTGGATGGATTCGGCCATGTGACGTGGTGCCTTATCGTGTCATTCGGATCTAAATCATTGATATATGACATCAAGACATCCTCCAATACACGCTCATATTGGTGTTGATTCATGGTGCTTTGGAAAAAATCGAGTGGTCCAGGATCTTCGACTAATATACAAAACCATACCACAACTGACGGAGGATGCTTCCCTGTTTTTACTATACTAGCTTTAGCAAGCCGTTCAGACGGACGTCATCTAACAAATTGAGCTCTTTCGGTCATGGCTTCTAGTTTTGACTCATCGCCGGATATGATCTTTTTAGACTTTTAAGACATTGTTCAAATAAAACACTTTTGCTTGATATACACATTGATTTAAGTTATTTTGTCTTATCTTTCGCCAATCTTCAATCGTGTAATGTTGATGACGTTTTGCCCATTCATAACGTGCTCGCTTCATCATCTGTGTTAATCTTTTCTTTTCAGGGGCGTCTGCATTTCAATCCGGCTTCAGACAATCGTCTACGTACGCGTGGATATTTGCACTCCTGGTTGAGACATTACATCTCTTATTTCTTTGGCGGATGAACCTCAGTTTTGAGTAGCTAATTGCAGGGTACGTCAATTATCTAGATTAGTAGTGATCCTTTTCTTGTCGCAAAACGCTCTTCCAGTACTTGTAGTGGACATCTCTTCTTTCATTAAAACGGCGATTCGCTGCTTTGTTTGTCGAGATACTTCTTCTTTCTTTGCAATTATTTGTTAAGAATACACTCCTGTACCCAACAATGCCTCAATACGCAGTTTTTTTTTCATTGGGTATGTCCATTTTTTACCCATAACGAAAAAATATAAAGCACATACAAGCAGTTACAGTAAGTACAACACTAACACGGAAAAGATGCTGTTACATAAACAGGTAAATATATCCTTTCTACAATAATAACCGATCAAAATAATACTCTACGAATTACTTTGTCTTAATCTTGTTTCTATCCATCTTCTATACAGTACAGGATGATTCACGAAGGCGATAATACTAGGCAAGAGGTCATTAAGTTTTCACTTTCTTAGAAAGATATTTAGGGAGCATATTTAGATAGGTATTATAAACCCTAGGCCCTAATAAAATGGATAGGGACTGTAGGTTACCTACAATGTATTGTAAATATTTAGGAATTTCTTGTATCATCTTTATGCCCATTACGTGGAAGACAAGTGTTGATTTAGATTCACCCTAGCGCTAAATTTTGTCGTGAAGCCTAAAAAAAATTTGCAAAATCTCCTCTGTAGAAACCCATTAGAAAAGTCAGGTATTGCTTAAGATTATCATTGCTTATCACTAAGAAAAAGGAAGGTAAAAGTAGCAAACTTAAATTATCATAAAATTCTATTAGTTAAAAGATAGGTGAATAGTTATTTACCTTAATTTATCCGAGTAGTTGATGGTATCATGTCCAATTCGATTTACAATTCCATGTCCTATTCTTATTGATAGGTTTTAAATCATGCACAACCGAACAATTAAACGCAAAACACTAAACGAACTTAGTGACTTAGTAACTAAAACGCCGGTAACACAAACAAAATTGCTAGACACGTAAAAGAATGCAAGGCAAAAACTCTAACAAAAAATCGAATCGATATAAAACGGAATGCGACGATTATAATGGAAAATAATTAGAAACAACGCGATGTACTCTTGAACCCGGCTAATATCGCGTGCGATATTCGTATAATTATCGTTTCAAATTTGACCGCTCAACTCGACAACGCGCGCCGCAAAACTGAATTTATTTCGTCCGCCGAACGTCTTGCGTGCCGCCGACCCGCGCCGCACCTCACGAAACCTCGCTCGCTTCACCGGCCGGTCTTCTAATCTCTTCGTCGTCGACATCGGCGAAGGAGGAACGCCTATCGCACCGGCATCAATTATTTATCGAACGAGGACCGCGTAACGGGACCGGGCTTTAAGTGGTTTTTTGTTTCGCCGGCTTTTTTTTGCTATCCGAGCGTCCGTATAGGATGACAACATCGATGTACTGGCCCGTATAGTGCCCGCTGCATATCGCCAGCTCGATACAAAGAATTATGGATGAGGGCATGTGAAGTGTGAAAATTTACCTTAGAAAGTGTGTACATATATGAAGTTATACTGATATAACGTAACGGGTGGTAATAAGGCCCACCTAAGGATTAATATTTTTTACAAAAAAAACGACGCGATCTTGGCAGCATTTAATGGTGCTAAGTAATAACCATACATATTGTACATTATAAAATAAAATATATATTTCAAAATAACAATAATTCTTAAAAAAAACAAACTAAAACTTTGTTTTAGGGCCTTATTACCATATAACAGTAGTAAACTTAAAGAAACCATGCCTAAAACTTATTTAAAATAAAAGTACCTAATCTCTTACAGATTGTATGGCATACAGTTTGGACACAGAAACTTCTCTTCAGCATCATCCGCTGTAAGACCTAAGCATTCTTCATGGATCCAATATTCACACTCGAAGCATGTTCGCATGTCTGGCACATACTCTCTGTAGCACGATACACGGTCCCATTTCTCCTCGATTGTGTAAGGTTTGGGCTTTTGCTTTTGGCTAATTGATGAACAGAGTTGTGAAGAATCATCAAAGGACTCTGGTGATTGGTCTGCTCTGAAAACATCTTGTTTAACTTAAATAGCTTTATAATTCAAAGCTTTACGTCTGGAGCTATTTTTGCTCTTAACTAAATCCAAGATTTCAGAGAAACTATTTTCTGCTGTAAATAGTGTCTCAGACTTTCACGGCCGTTTGCCATATTTGTAGCAGTTGTCGGGTTCCACCGTGTCACTAAAGTTTTTGTCCCTGACGTTCGCGAACAAATGCAGTACCTATATTTTCTGCTGTATTCAGCATTTGGCGTAATGTTTCTAAGGGGAGGCAATCATGTACATCGTAATCTGAGTCAATTTCTTCGTTCAAAGCTTCAAGTCGGTGAGTCGGTAAGCTAGGCACGAAAGCTTCAACTGGAAGAGTATCTTTATCGAAGGGAAAAATGCTCGTAGCGCTAAATCCACTGGTGATACATGATATCGTCATTGTTGGTTTCTGTATTTAAGAAGAGATATTCCGTTACTTATATTCCATATTTTAGTATTCTAACAACTAAAAATAATTTTGTGATACATAGAATTTGACAATATTTTTGAAGTCCAAAATCCCTGCATGTGGAGACAAATCTTCAAGTTTATCAAAATTGTTCTAAAACCAGTTTAATGTTACGAGACGAAGTATTATATCAAATCTAATAGGTATCACACAAAGATTTTTCTGCATTTAAACAATTTCTACTATTTCTCATATCTAGGTCTTTAAATGTTGCTAAAGCATGTGCTACATTAATCAAATCATCTATGTAAGATACACGTATACATTTAAGGTTAATAAGATAGCTATCAATAAGATATAGGAACACATATTCAATTAGTAGTGCCCCAGGGATCTATCGACTATTATTTCTTTTAATTTGTTAATTGAATGGCATTCTCACGTGTTTACTGCCAATAAAAACCGTCTACATATCTCTTACTACCATTGCTAACAAAACACAACGTGTTCGCACACGCACTGCAGTTTCAGCTAATACAATTAGTCATCTTGTCTTTCCCTTCTTCGTAATACGAAACTCTTAAATTATAAGGCTTTCACATAGAATTCGTTCACTTCACTTTTTTCGTCAATTACTTTCGAATTACGTAAGAAGAATTGGCAAATCTAAATAAAGCTATTGGCAGTTACTAATTCGTAATATTAACGTCAATCTCACTTTATCGTAACTTGTTTGCCGGCATTTAAATTTACATAATCCGTGTCCGAAAACAACGTTTAACGGCGTACGTATTAAAATTAAAAACACGATAAGCGTAACTTGCGTCTAAATATTGTGAAATCGTATAAAGCAATCTCGTTTAGATGGAATTATATAAAATAATAAACATGCAGTAATAAGGTGTATGTCGTAGGAAATAAGAAAGAGATAGTGGAATAAAAGTTATAAATACGAGGGCGACCTGAAATAATTCCGGAATCGGCAAGAGATGGCGCACGAAGGTTGAAATGGATTCATTGGTCGGCAACTGTCAACATTTCAGACGTCTACTGTCAATAGTTGTTTATGAATGTGTTTTGCATAGCAAGTCAGGCGGTTTCGCAAGAAATCGACAAAATCGAATTTGGTGCAGTGATAAAACACTTTTGGATGGCTGGGAAAACGGCCATGGAAATTCGAAATATTTTGCTACAGGTTCATGGCGGATGTACTTCATCATTTTCGTTTATCAGTTTTTGGGTGAGCGAGTTCAAACGTGGTCGCGCAAGCACAAATTCGAGAACTACGCAGTGGACACCCAAAAACCATTACCAACGGTGAAATGGTCGACAAGATTCATGATGTCGTATTAGTCGATCGCCGGTTGAAGCTGCAACAGATAGCAGATACAACAGGCACCTCACAAAAATGCATTGATACTACACGAAATTTTCGATATGAAAAGGCTATCGGCGCGATGGGTCCCGCGTTTCGGAGGAGTGTCTGGCCAGGATCCAACGCAGTCCAAGGAATTTCTTCATGCACTCCGTAGCCGTGAATGAGAATTGGATCCACCCCTACAAACCGGAGAGCAAGGAACGGTCGAAACAGTGGACTTCTCCGGGCGAATCGGCTCCGAAGAAAGCAAAACCGTTCCATCGGCCGGAAAGGTCATGGCGACCATTTTGGGATTCCCATGGTGTGATCCTCATCGACTATCTGCAGAAGGGAAGGACGATCACGGGGCAATACTACAGCGATTTATTGACCCGATTCGATGCGGTATTGAAGGGGAAACTCGTTTGCAGCGGAAAGAAGTACTTTTCCACCAAAACAGTGCACAGACTCAATCATCCCGTCGTGTCCAAATTAAATGAGATGTGCTACAAATTAGTCTTATATCCCCCATATTCACCAGACCTACCCCCCAGCGACTTTTTCCTATTCCCAAACCTGAAAAAATCACTGGCAGGAAAGAGATTTGCCTCAAATGAGGAGGTCATCTCTTCTGCAGATGGCTATTTTGCAGACCTCGAAACATCCTACTTTTCCGACTGCTTGAAGAGATTGGAGCACTATTTGAAAAAATGTATTGATCTTCGAGGAGACTACATCGAGAGATAAAAATAGAAAACCACACCAGTACAGTGTCTTTCTTGTCGATTCCGCAAACATTTCAGGTCGCCGTCGTAACCCGAATGATAGAAGTAAAAATGCTAGAATAATTAAGAAGTTTATATTCCACCAAAAACGGACAATTACACTTTAAATAAGATGTAATCAAGTAGACTAAATGTAAATATTAAAGCGTAAAGTGTTGGCGATATTCAATATAGAGATATGGTATTTATTTTTTTAACCAGGCCAAATTTAATTTTAATTTTAATACGCCTCATAATAGGCAACCAAAATAACATTGCCCCGGTTTCTATACAATTGACGACATTTTATAGAAGGATATTTGATAAATACTATTGTGTGAATCTTATCGGCATCGAATTAATATATGTTTAAATGTTTTATGAGTTGCAATTAAATCATTTGGTGTTACTAACTTCTTGTAAAATGAATAAATTCACGAGATGAATTTCAAAAATTCATAATTTGCATACAATACGCTTGAGTCGATATTTCAGGTCGCGACGCGTAAAAGTGACAGAAAATGGAGGATGGTACCCTGCTATGCGATACGTTCCTCTGTCGTCTTTGCGGTGAAGAGAACAAAAACGGGACAAATCTGTACGTGTTGGAAGAAAATAAACAAGATTTAAGCCAATTAATTAACAAGTATTTACCGCTGAAGGTACGAATTTTACACGAGCATTAACAGCGTATAGTACACAACTTGATTTGTCATCCGGCCGATTACGACGTTCAAGTTTTTCTTATGTGGGAAATTTAAATTGCCTTATGAAGTGAATAGATCGTTTTTGTTGACATGTGTGTATTTGCATTCTAGGTAGAAAATGATGGAAAATATCCGAGAAGTATATGCCCCGGATGCAACATACAATTGGAAGCGACGAAATTCTTTTTTGACTTGATAATATTGGGTCAAACTAAACTGAGAGGAATATGGTGTAAACAACAGGAGACCCTAAAGAGGCAAGAGAAACAAAGGCAGCAGTTAGAGGATGTGCTTAAAAATGTTAATCCAACTTCAAGTGTTGAGACATATACAATACAGTCAGATGAAACTGGTGAAAAGTTTATCATACAAAGTAAATTTTAAACGCAGAAAAAGTGTAGTGAATAATCTGTAATACATTTCAGTTTTATCTGATGGCCCTCTATTTCCATCGGATCATGAGCTAGCTTTAAAAGTCGAAGGTTTAGAAAAACCAAAACGTAAAAGAGGTCGTCCTCCAAAACAGTCTAACGGAAATGTAGAGGAACAGAAAGAGGTACCTCCAGAAAAGGAAAATTATGAACTTGAATTGGAAGAAGACGAATTTGATGGCGATGGTCGAAGAAAAAGGAGAATCAAAGTCCCTACGCGATATCAAGAAGTCTTGCAAGTAAGTCCCCCAAAATAGCTTTATGATTATTGAAAAAAATGTGTAATACAAATTTTCGTATTCAGGGGAAAGAAATGGATAGGATATTTAAGGAAGAAGGTGTTATCGATGACGATTCTATGTCTGAAGGTGAAACGAAGATACAACCTGCCGAAGTTAAACCTGAAAATGAAATTATTGGTCATATGCAAAGCAAAGATGGCGAGGATCTTGGGGAGTTAGTTGTCGTAAATAAAAGTACCAACAAGGTGAAGGTGAAACCAAAATCTGCTATAAGTAAGCATGTATTTTTGTGTATATATTTTTGTTTAAATGATATTTTTATAGCAGCAAAGAAAAAACGTAAATTTGAATGCGACATTTGCGGGAGAGTCTTTCTACATGCAGGTCGTTTGGAGGTTCATAAATCGTTTCACAAGAATCTTAAGTATCAATGCAATGATGAAAGTTGTAATGTGCAAATGGATTCTAAAGAAGCTTTGGAATTGCATCAGAAGGAGACCGGACATGTTGGAATAACGTTGATTGAAAGTCTAGATTATGTAAGTACAACTATCATCTCATTACGAGACATTTATACTTTATTCAAAAATGAGAGAGACGAAGCCTAAATTAAATTCAAACTTTACTTTTAGGGTCAAATCCAACTGACACAATTCAATAACTTAATAAACGAACAGGAAAATACTCAGGAAATCGGACAGGAAATTGTCGAAAAAGAAACAACTGAAGAGGAAACCGAACAGCCTAAAGAAGTCGACGAGAATATGGAAAATGATGAAGAACCCAAGATCACCTTCAAAATAATCTGCCAGCTTTGCCATAAGACTTTCTCATGTCGGCAAAATTATGAGGTTCACATTAAAGCAGTACACGAAAATCAGAAGCCCTACAAATGCGATCAATGCGATAAGACGTTCTCTTATGTGAATAGCTTGAAATGCCACACGCTTCAACACGTCTCCGAAAAAACCTATCCTTGTGAGAGTTGCGACAAAGTTTTCAACCATCCGAGTAGTCTGGTGTACCATAGGGAGGCTGAGCACAATAATGGCCGGAAGTTCGTGTGCAATAAATGCAATAAAACGTTCAAACATAAGCAGTTGCTACTTAGACATCAGCTGGTGCATTCCAACGAGAGACCTCATAGTTGTAAGTTCTGCGAAGCTACTTTTAAGACTAGGGCAAATCTTTTAAATCATATGCCAATGCATACTGGTGAGAAGAAGTTTTTCTGCAACACTTGCGGACAGACTTTCGCCCATAAGACGTCTTTAACATTGCATATAAGATGGCATAACGGACAGAAACCATACGAATGTGATGTTTGCTTAAAGACTTTCTCACAGAAAGGGAATTTGGCTGAACATAAACGAATTCATACTGGTAAGTTGATTAGTGTGTATCCTTTTAATTTCTTCAACAAATTTGAATTACTTTCTAAATTGCCCTCCTCATACACTACCGCTCAAAACTGTTTAGGCACTCTCACTGACAGCAAAAATGTATAAAAACTCAGCCAAAATGTTAATAATATTTATTTTTTATGTACAGATACACGTACATGAATAAAAATATATTAAATAAATGTGAAAATTAAAACGTTTAATTTAAATTTTGCTTTCATCTATGTGATCTCCTCTTGATTTAATAATTGCAGCACACAATCGAGGGATTTTCGCAATAAGTTTTGTCAGAGTTTCTTCTGTTATTGAGGTCCAACTCGATTGCAAGTTGTTCCAGACGTCAGTAACTGATGTCGGAGCCGATTTCCGTACTTCCCGATCTAGTTCTTCCCCGTAGTAACTCGATTGGATTCAAGTCGGGGCTCTGAGGAGGCCATTCCATAATTTTGAGAGTCTCTTCGTCTTCTAAATGGCGTAAACAGTCTTTACATAATTTAGAGGAATGTTTTGGGTCATTATCTTACTGGAAGATAAAATGTTGACCCAAAAGTCGAATTCCGGAAGGTATTGCGTGGTTCTCCAAAATTTCGCGGTATCCTTCTTTTTTTAATATACCGTCAATTTTCACAATGTCCCCTACACTAGTCCCAGCAAAACAGACCCAAATGATGATAGAACCTCCACCATGCTTCACGGTAGCAGCAATACACTCTTCTCTGGCACGTTCACCCACAGATCTTCTTACGAATATGCGTCTTCGGGTTCCGAACAGCTCAAAGTTGGACTCATCCGTCCATAGGACGTTGTTCCACTCTTCTATGATCCAGTGTTGGTGTTCACGAGCCCATTTAAGTCGGTTTTGCTTGTTTTGTTTGCGTAGTAATGGCTTTTTCAGCGCAATACGTCCATGGAGCGCGGCTCTTTTGTAGGCGACGTTTGACTGCAGAAACACTGACTAGTTTTTGGCGACCAACATTTAATTCTGCGGTGATTTCCGGGGCTGTTTTGCGTCTATTTAACTTGCTGGTAACCACTATTCTGCGATCATCCGCAGATGTTGTCGCTTTTGGCCTTCCACTCCGTCTTTTATTAAGAAAACTGCCAGTTTTCCGATATTTTCTTACGTTATAGTCAACCGTAGCGTGGTGTATTTTCATTTTTTTAGCAATTTGTCGACTATTTATGCCACTTTTATGGTAAGCTATTATAAGCGCACGTGTTTCCGTAGTAATTTCTCTTCGCGGAGGCATTTTAAAAAATTGTCACACGATATTTCGCTCACAACGAATAGAGTAAATACCGCACTGCAACTGCCCATAGGTTACAGATTTCACTACAATCTTCTAGGAAGGTAATTTAAACATTATTTCCTACAATCTAACAGATGACTAAATTTAGCCAGTAAATTCAGAGGGATTGTTATTGTAATTGCACCGCAATAAACAGTTTATGGTAATCCGACCAAGTGCAGGTAAATGATAGTAAACCTTACGCGATATAATGGGTGTTTATCTTACTGAACTACATTTTAAATACGTATTTCATTTTATTATAATGTTTTTTTGGTAAACATAATACTATATGAATAATCCATGAAAACAAGGGTGCCTAAACACTTTTGAGCGGTAGTGTACATCAATTCCAATTCTTATTTGTAAAAGAAAGTATAGAACCTTTACTCATATTTCGCCAATTGTCACAGTAATTCTTTTGAAATTGTTTGGCCTATAATCTTTACTTTTTAGTGGGTTAAAAGATAAGTTGTTCAATTTTGGTAAAAGTACATAATATCTACAGTCAAATGAGAAACATATATTGTTTTCTATTCATAGGTGAAAAACCTTATTGCTGTGATCACTGTGGTAGGAGGTTTACCACATCGTCCCAATATAAATTGCATGTTAAAAGGCACACAGGCGAGAAACCATGGCAATGTGAGTACTGTTCAAAGCAATTCTTGCATAAAGACACATGGAAATGTCACACCAGGCGGCATAGGAATGAAAGGCCCTATCAGTGTCAACAGGTAATATCTACAATTGCTAGTCAACTTTTTCTAAACTCAACTATTTCCAAATCTTGCGTTTGTGTGTTAGAATTTATATGGCGCAGTCAGTAGGATTTTATTTATAATCCGTTCACATTAACAATCCGGTAGACTGTGATACGACCGGTGCTTTTTGGTTTCAATGTAGATCACGCAGTTCCAATTCTCTTAAAAATTTGCGATAAAATTACGAGGGCGACTTGAAATGTTTCCGGAATCGGCAAGAGATGGCGTACTAGTGTTGAAGTGGATTTATTGGTCGATAAAATCGAATTTCGTGCATTGATAAAAAAGCTTCTGGACGGCTGGGAAACCGACCACGGAAATTCGAAATATCTATCAACTTCTGGGTGAGCGCATAAGCAAAAGAGACGCAGTGGTCACCTAAAAATCGCTACTAACGATGAAATGGTCGACAAGATTCATGATGTCGTGTTAGCCGATCGACGATTGAAGCTGAAAGAGATAGCAGAGGCAACAGCCATCTCAGAAGAAAGCTTTCGGCGCGATGGGTACCGCGTTCGCTCACACTGGGGCAAAAGCGAAATCGGGTGACCGTTTCGGAGGACTCAACGCAATCGAAAGCATTTCCTCATGCGTTTTGTAACCGTAGATGAAACTTGGATCTACCACTACATACCGGAGACCAAGGAACAGCCAAACCAGTGAACTTTTCCGGGCGAATCGGCTCTTAAGAAAGCAAAGATCGTTCTATCAACCTGATAGATCATAGCGACCATTTTTGGGACTATTTGGAGAAGGGAAGGACAATCGGGAGACAATACTACAGCGATTTATTGACCCGACTCGATACAGTATTGAAAGAGAAACGGCCTCGTTTGCAGCGGAAAAGCAGAAAACCACACCAATACCGTGTTTTTCTTGTCGATTCCGGAAACATTTCAGGTCGACCTCGTAACACATGTAACTTTGCGCTTACTATGAAGTTTTAATAAATTTGCTCTTCAAAACGAGTTCCTATTTAGCGAATACGCTGTATGTGTCTCTTTGTAATGGATCCGTAAAAAATGCATAACGATTTTTACAGTGCATGAGAGGTTTTACCGAACAATGGGCTTTGAAAAAACATGAACGATTGCATACCGGAGAAAAGCCTTACACCTGCAATTTATGTCACAAGTCCTTCGCGGATTCTTCGAATTTAACGAAACACAAAAAGATCCACATGAAAATGCCCCAAAATGAAAAGGTTATAAAAGTGATTACATCAGAAGAAGGTATCCTTTATCACCGGTTTATTTTAAACGATACCGAACTGTAATATTCTTTCAGATGATAAAATCCTATATCTAACTTATGAAGATGGGAACTCGAATGGAGGAGAACCTCAAACGTTTGTCCATATTATGGACGACATTGACAGACCAGCAGTGCCTTTAGAAAATGAACAGACTGGGAGTAATAGTGCTACAGTTCTACCAACCGATCCCTTGAATATATCCTGTAAAGAAGAGTTAACTTCTTCACTTCAGCTACAGGTGGGTTACCCGAAGTTGATAACTCTTGACGTAGTATTGACGATGGATGGATGATAGTTAGAGTTGTTGTTTAGAGAAGACAAATAGCCAGATACATTATTGAACGAATGATGAATCTGGCAAGCTATCTTCAAGGCGACAGTAGACACACTGCCGAAACGTTGTACTATGAAAGTTCCAGAAATGACGGAAACAGCCCAAACAACAACTCTAATAACCATACACAGGTATAGCAGTAAACTCCACTCACACAAATTAATTCATTATGCAGAACGCAGCATTTCGAGAGCACGTGGGCTCCCATTGTCAACCGTGTCGCAGTCGGTAACACGGTTGACAATGGGAACCGTGCTCTCAACCGACTGCGTTCCGCAGTGTGAGTGGAGTTTACTGCTATACCTGTGAATTGTACATCCACACAGTCCTTGCAATCGTCATCTAATAACCATACCTTGATACTTTTAAATCAGTAATGAAAACAAATTTTATTTAAATTTGCAGCAAGTTATCGATAACGATGGGAATCCTTTGAGTATTACCACAGCGGATAATCAAAATATAAAGGTCGTCATGAGCGTAGATGACGGTCAGCAGAGTATTCAAGGGTTACTACCAGATGGCACTCTACTCCCTATTAATTTGGTGATTCAAGAGGGCAAGGGAGTTACTGCGGAAATCTTAACGCCTCAAACATCTAAAGATGCAAAGGCTGCTGAAAATATCACAGTGGTAAGTAAGCGCGTTGATGGTGTGAACGCAATTTCACAGCTTTGATTTTTTTTTATCAGGACAATGAAGTGCCTAGAGAATCCCCCGAAACAAGCGTAGAGCAACTCTTAGACAATAACATTCACTTATTAGCCGAAGATGGACAAAAACTAGATAATAACATTCAGTTCTTAACCGAAGATGGTCAGAATGTATGTTTCGTGACTGCGTACAATATCGAAGACACTATAAATCCCCAATATCTAACGATGTCGTAGCGTTAAGCGGAAAAGAGGTGATTGAAAAAAAAACGTGCCAAAAGTATTATTCTACTAAGCCTTAATTAGTTTAGAATGATGAATTTTTTTTAATGTAAATAATTTTTTTTTTTTGTAAGCTGCCTCGAGAATAGCCCATAGATTTTAGTTTTTCTATTGAGTTATATGTTAGACATTGATATTTAAATAAATATACAGTTGAAAGTTTTTATAAGATGTTTATCATTTTAGGTTATAGGGTGTCTCGTAAGTTATAGATAAAATGAAAGAATATGATAGTGGAAGTCATTTTCGACCAAACAAGCGAATATTTAGCAGTTTCATATACACTGTTGAATAGAATATTTTGTTCTTAATATGCTTGGCAACCTTAAGTTATTGAAAACGAAAACAATATTGAAAATATTTTCAATAATAGTAATTAAACAGAGAATTTAAACAATCCTGTCTAAACCTAATAATGACTGTTGCAGATCTACTATTGCTCCCAGGTATCGCAGCAAACTTCACACAAATTAATAATTATTCGGAACGCAGCGTTTCGAGAGCATGTAAACTCTCATTGTTAACTGTGTTACCGAGTGAATGTAAAAATATATCACTCCTCGAATATTTCCTACGCAGACTCTAAAAGTTCTTAAAATCCATAAATTTTTACAACCTATTGGGTGGTATATGGATGTCTGTATCTTTTTGGAAAAGGAAGGAACGGAAACAAACCGTATCTTTATCAGAGCATTATCGTAATAAAACTGGCAGACCCGAGTGTGAAGTTGGGGGTAGTTCTTTTTCATACACGTCTAATTCTCTGCACGAATTTACATTTTTAAGAAGCTTAAGATATTTTTATTCAATATTGTGTCCGAATTTTACCATATGCTCCCCCACGCTACATAGTTCTCATTTATCGAAACGATAGTCCTAATATGTCGTCCTTAAAGATCGCGTTTCGATACTCCTTTTTGTTTGTTCTATGTAAACTCTATCACAATCAAAGATAAATGGGGTGTTTTAAATATAACATTTTTCTCATAGTATTTTTGTGAAATCATTCACGAGAAAAAGGCAATGCAAAGAAGACACGCTAACACACGGATATGTTTCTACCTACCCAGTGTCATCAGTTTGGTTTCGAGCGGTTTTATGCTACTATCACCATATCTAACCCTATAATTCAAGTGATTATTTTTGGCCCTAACTAGTGCCAAAAGAATGAAACACTTGTCTGCAAAATCAGACACAGTGAAAAGAAGCGGGTACAGCTTCCTACTCTCCTCTCGAGCAATACATGGATTACTAGTCCCTAGAGGGCAGTGCATAGGGTAGCACTAGCAATCCATGTATTTTTCGGTATAGAGTCAATAAGTTTTTTACAGTTTTCTGAAATTTACCGGTCTTGAAACCATATCTAAATTAGAACCTCAATTTTATTCTTGTTGGACATTCTATTTTACGAAGTTCAGTATTTACAATAGCTCACAAATGTTGAATAACATTTTGACCCGATGAGTTTTCTAGCCATTTTAAGGTATCTTTGTTCCTTTTCTTAGTTCTGCTTCCAGATTTAATTTTAATAAATCTGTCTTTAGCTAGTATTTCACCGTTTGATCAACATGAATTGTCATAAGGTTTTCATTGTCACTTTTTCTAACGAAACAAAATCGCTGTGCTTTTAGCAAAAAAATAGCCTTCATCTGACAACAAAACTTTCGTTCAATCTTTAACAGTCCAGCTAGCATATTTTTTAATGCAAGGACATCTTGTTTTCATCATAGTTGCGCTCAGTAATTGTTAATTAATTTGATTTTTGAAATTGCCGCTTAAAATCTATTAGTAGGAAGATATTGGTAGTAGTGGAACAACGTCTAACAATTTAGGAAAAATATGTTGTTGTTGTTGATGTCTTGCAAGTTTTACGTGTGGGTTTACTTCAGTTATTAAACGAATGCATAGTAAACTGTGTTTTCTTTGAATACGTACGAATTAAGTGAAAGAAAGTGTATTAGATATAAAAGTTTCAGGGAGTTTTGTAAGTTAAAAAATTTCGATGTTCGCAACCAACATTACAGTAGTCACGTGGGAGTAAATCTTTTATTGAAGGCCCCATATAATTCCCTGTATCTTAAGCCGATATTTCAGGTTGCATTGGATAAGAATGGAGGATGGTACACTGTTATGTGATGCGTTCCTCTGTCGTCTTTGCGGTGAAGAGAATAAAAATGGGACAAATTTGTACGTCTTGGAAGAAAATAAACAAGATTTAAGCCAATTAATTAACAAGTATTTACCGTTGAGGGTACGAATTTTACATGAACTTTAACAGCTTGTAGTATACAACTTGATTTGTTATCCGGTCGATTACGACGTTCTTTTTCTTATGTGGGAAATTTAAATTGAATTTGACAAGTAAATAGATCGTTTTTGTTGACGGATTTATTTGTATTGTAGGTAGAAAATGATGGAAAATATCCGACAAGTATATGCCCTGACTGCAACATACAATTGGAAGCGACGAAATTATTTTTTGACTTGATAATATTGGGTCAAACTAAACTTAGAGATTTATGGTATAAACAACAGGAGATTCTAAGTGGGCAGCAGTTAGATGTTGATTTACGTGAAAATGTTAATCCAACTTCGAGTGTTGGGACAAATACAACACAATCGGATGAAACTGGTGGAAAGTTTATACAAAGTAATGCTGGACTAAGTGTAGTGAATAATCTGTGATATATCTCTAATATATTATAGTTTCATCTAATGGTCGTCTATTTCCATCCGATCACGAGCTAGGTGTAAGAGTCAAAAGTTTAGAAAAACCAGCACAAAAAGGTGGTCATCCTTCAGACGAATCTAATAGAAATATAGAAGAAAATAGACTCCCACAAAACGAAATTTATGAACTTGAATTGGAGGACGATGAATTTGATGTCGACGATCAAAGAAAGAGGAGGATCGAAGTCCCTACAACATATCAAGCAGCTTTACAAGTACAGCAATATTATTTTGTTCTTAGTAAAAAAATGCATGCAATGCCAATTTTTATATTCAGGGAAAGGAAATGGACTGGATATTTAAAGATGAAGGTGATATTGATGGTTCTCTGCTAGAAAGTGAAACAAAGATACAACCTTCTGAAGTTAAACTTGAAAACGAAGTTACTGGGCAAAGTAGTGATGATGAGGATCTTGGAAAGTCAGCTGTTGTAGAAGCAAATATCAACGAAATAAAGACGAAACCAGAATCCGCAATACGTAAATATGAATTTTTCCATGTGTGTCCCTTGTTAAAATAATCTATTTATAGCAACAAAAAATAAGTTTAAATTTGAATGTGAAATTTGCAGTGGAGTCTTTTTATGTGCAAATCGGTTAGAAATTCACAAATCACTTCATAATCTAAAGTGTCGATGCAACGGCGAGAACTGTGGTGTGGAAATGGATTCTAGGGAGGCTTTGGAATTTCATCAGGAAGAAACTGGGCATGTTGGGATAACGTTGATAGAAAGTCTAGATTGTGTAAGTGTGTGTACATCTAGCCATGTGATATTTAATTGGGTTTTATTCGTTTAACCCATTCACTTTGTGTATAAACTTTCCTGGATGAATTTTTCTATAAAACTCTGGAAAAATATACAGGATGTTACACTACGTAAGTTCATAAGTTTGATCGCACTATATAAGAGAACAAAATAAATTAGAGAGATAATGTTTGCGAGAAATTTATTAAAGAAACAATTTTATTCATTAACTTAAAATATCTTAGTGGCAAAATAGTACATTCTAATTAAATTGATGCTGTTATTATGTTTCTTCAAAGTAACCTGCTTTGCTTTAATAATTACCTAACAGATATGGAATATCCTCAGAACTAATCACTCCAAATACGATTGATCTATAGCATTTCGTACTTCCTGCAGCATTCTGGGGTGCTCCAGAATGCTGCGTTGCCAATTGGAGATTTCTTCCGGACTCCACGATCCAAAGAATCCCACTAACAGCTCATTGGGATTCCACTCGGGGCTCTGTGGCGGCCACTCCCTTATCGATAGGATTCCATCAGAAGATTAGTGTTGAAAGTAAGTCTTAACCACCTTTGCGGTGTGTTTGGGGTCGTGATCTTATTGACAAATGAATCCCTCACTAATCAATTCACATGCGGTGTTGAGTGAAATGTGTTTTAATTTTTCAAGCACACTGTATTTTAATATTTAACCACTAATATTGTACAACTAACAACCATGCGTTACTTTGACTGTGTGTCTTGCAACGTCTATTAATTACTGTGGCTGTACCAGCGGTTAGGTACCGAACTCAACGCCCTCTTGATGCGCACAATTTAAATATATATAATGACTCAAAAAATGAAATTCTACATATAAAAAAGTCTGAACGTCTGGTTGGTACCGCATTGTTTTCTAGGATTCTCAAATGTAAATCGTTGTATGCGGTAAGGTGGCAATATAAATGCCATTCTAGGAGGATTAGTGTGAATTTCCTCAAATATTTTTAAAATAGTTCTAAATGTAACATAATGTATTAGGCGCGATCAAACTTATGAACGGTAGTGTACATTAAGAGCAAAATTAATTTAATGTAATAAATATTAAGGGCTATTTAGGGCTTTCAATTTTAGGGTGAAATACAACTGATACAATTAAATGATGCAATAAACGAAGAGGAAAATGTACAAGAAATTAGAGAGGAAATTGTCAAGAAGGAAACAACCGAAGAGCAAAGTGAACAGCCTAAAGAAGTTAACGAAAATATTAAAAATGATGAAGAACCCAAGATCACTTCCAAAATTAAGTGCCAGCCTTGCCGTAAAACCTTTGTGTCTGAGTATAATTATAAGAACCACATTAAAACTGTACACGAAAATGAGAAATCTTTTAAATGTGATAGATGTGATAAGACATATCGTTATGTGACCAGCTTAAAAAGCCACATGCTGATAGAACACGGTTCGAGAGCGCATAAAACATACGAATGTGATGTTTGTTTGAAGATTTTCTCGCAGAAGGGGCATTGGACCGCACATAAGCGTATTCATACCGGTGAGTTAGCGCATTTGTATTATTTTTAATGTTTCCGGTTTTTCCCTTCTGGGAAAATGTTCTTTTGTTTTCCACATGCATCAATTCCAATGTTTCTAATAATAGAAAACACAAGGTAATACTTCCGTTTTACTTTCAAATGAAGGTATATATTTCCTATGTTTTAATTCTATTGATGGATCTTTGCTTACATTTCGGCATTCCTATTCGTCAGCGGAAACTCAATTATTTAACATCAAAATGCAAAGTAGGCACTCACAAGAAGTGCTTTCAATGGTGCCATTATTATCTCAAATTCATCGAATGCATGAAGCTAAAATTCTAGGATATTGTTACCCGTCCAATTGGTTTATTGCCGGTGAAGTGCTTGGTAGGTTTCGTAAATTAAACTCAGAGTCTGCTTAATACATATATTAAAGAACATCATAATCATCAAACCTGAGGTAGTAAACAATATACAAAAAGAAAAATACATTAATTCAAGAATATTAAGAATTGATACAAAGCTGGAAGGAAACGAAATATGGAGTATAATTGTTGCATATGCCCCAAATGACAACGCGAATAAACAAGATAAAGACGAATTCTTCGAAACTCTTCACAATGAAATAGACATTGCTGAGAGAAATCTTATAGTAATGGGAGACATGAATGGACGAGTCGGAAGAGACAATGATGGACTGGAGAGACATATGGGAAGGGAAGGTGAAGAGACCATAAATGACAGCGGGAGAAGAATAATAGATATGTGCATCAAAAACGACATGATTATAACAAATACAAAATTCAGACATAAAGACATTCACAAATACACAAGAGAAGTGCCTAGCAGGAAAGAAAAATCAATCATTGATTATTTCTTAATAAATGCTGAACACTGGAGGAAGGTAATAGATGTCAAAGTCCAAACAAATGCGGAAATACTGCACTACCTGCTACAGATGAAGATTAGCAAAAATTCAAAAAGGACGAAAGAAGACAAAAGGAAAAAAGTAATTAAGGAAAAAATAAGAAGCTACAAATTGAAAGAGGAAGTACCAATACAAATCAAATCAACTATTTGAACAAGAGACTAAAAACGAAATAGGGATAGAGGACAAATGGAAAAACATCATACTGAAGGCGGCACAAGAAAGCTGTGGAATAACAAAAATAGCAAATATGTACACAAAAAGAAGCAAATGGTGGACAGCAGAAATACAACTCAAAGTGAAAGATAAGAAAAATAAATGGATCAGATATATGCATACCAGGAAAGAGGAGGATTACAATATGTACAAAATGGCAAGATAAGAAACTAAAGAGAGTATCAAGAAGGCCAAAGAAAATTCTTGGAGAGAGTTCGGAATAAAACAGAGATAACTATAGAGAAAGCCAAAAATTATTCTACGGAACAATAAAACAATTGAGACAGAAGAAGGCGCCGATATTGAAAAATATAAAGGATGACAAAGGAAATATACTAACTGAGGAAAAAGAGATAATGGAAAGATGGAAACAGTACTTTGAAGAACTCACAAAAATAAAACAGGACGGATACATAAGAGAAAAAGAGCATAAAACAAAAAACGACGATGAACGTATCACACCAATAAGCGACGAAGAAGTCAAAGAAGCAGTTAGCAAACTAAAACTAGGAAAGGCGGCAGGGGAGGATAGAATCACAGCTGAAATGATAAAATATATGGGAGACAAAGGTAACGAAGAACTACTTGACCTCTTAAACAACATTGTAATAAAAAAAGAAATACCTAAGGAATGGAATATGGGATGTATAATTATGCCCATATACAAAAAGGGAGACTCTAAGGAATGCTCAAACTATAGAGGAATAACATTAACTAGCATCCCAGGAAAAGTATTGACAAGAATACTAGAAAAAAGACTCCGAGAGAAACTGGAAACAACACTAGAAGATACTCAACATGAATTTAGAAAAGGAGGAAGCACCCTGGACTTAATATTTGTAATCAGATAATTAGGAGAAAAACTAATAGGGAAAGGAAAGGTAATACATATATGTTTTATAGATCTTAAAAAAGCTTTTGATAGGGTAAGAAGAGAAGATGTATGGCAGAGCTTGGAAAGGAGAGGTTTAGAGAAAGGAATGATAGAGATGATTAAGGCATTGTATAAAAGCAATAAGAATAAGGTGAGAACTTCCAATGCAGAATCAGCTGAATTCGAATCGCAAATTGGATTAAAACAGGGATGCGTATTGAGCCCATTGTTATTCTCTATATTAATAGACGACGCTGTTAAAAAAGCTAAACAAAAAGGAAAAAATATGAAAGAAGGAAACTGGAAAATGAATGCAATTAACGTACAGGAACTAATGTTTGCAGATGATATGGTACTGATAGCACACTCGGAAGAGACATTACAGCAAAACATGAAGATATACCAAGAAAAACTAAGAAAGATAAACATGGAGATAAACACGAGGAAAACAAACACAATGATAATAGCAGTAGCAGAAAGAAAACATAGCATCAAAATCGGGGAAAAAGCATTGGAACAAGTTAAAAGTTACAACTATTTAGGAACAATCATTGAACACAATGGGAGAATAGAGAAAGAGGTAAATGAGAGGATAGGGAAATCCGCAAAAATATATAACATACTGAGAAATTCGTTTCTGGATAAAAAAGAAATACCAAAAAAAATAAAGACAGAGGTGTATAAAAGAGTGGTCAGACCAACATTAACATATGGTAGTGAGTCATGGATAACCACGAATAGAATCAAGAGCAGAGTTACGGCCATGAAAATGAGATTCCTAAGAAGAATAGAAGGAGTAACTAGAAGAGACAGAATCAGAAACATAACAATCACTAATAGTCTGGGTATCAAACCAGTAGAAGTGGTCATAGAAGAGAGACAACTGGGATGGCTTGGACATCTACACAGAATGGAGGAAGATCGAATCACAAAGAGGATATTTGAAGCCAAAACAGAGGGCAAAAACAGAATAGGTAGACCCCGAAACACCTGGAAGGAGCAGGTGTATAGAACATTGGAAAAGAGAAGTATGGGATGGATTGAAGCCAAACAACTGGCTCAGAACAAGAGCCTGTGGAAGATAAAAATAAGAAATAAATAGCCCGACACCGCAAGGTATAAAGGACATAGGATAAAAAAAAAAATTAAAGAATTAATAAAGAAGAAGTACAATTCTGTGTGTTTATATAATATATAAAAGATAATAATAATTCGTTGTTACCACCAATCTGTATATATATATATATGCTTGCGTATGGTTGCTTTCATTAGAGATTTTACACTCTAACTTTTATTTCATGTTTGATGCGGTTTCCGTAAATGTTTGCATTCGCTTTGCACACTTCTATGTTTATGTGTATTAGGAGCATTTTGTGTTGGAATTAGAAGATCCAGTAGGGTGATTGTGGCGATTAATAGTCGGTCAATGTCTATCATAAATACGACTACCCAGGTCTTCCTCATATCTTTGGTATGATATTTATTTGCTATGCCTGTGCTTTCGTAGGCTTTGCTATTCGCATCAATGTACATTTAATATGAGTCCGTAGATTTTACTTTGCCTCAATGGGCGTATAATATCTATTTGCTATGCCTATGCTTTCGTAGGCTGTGCTTCGAATTATGTGCATATAGTATGAGTCCGCTGACTTTGCTTTGCCGCAAGGGGCGTATATATTTATTTTCTATGCTTATGCCTGCGTATGCTGTGCTTATGTGTGTATAATATTGCTCCTTTGCAGCAGCCTATAGAGAGAAAACCTTAAACCGCCGATCGTGCTGAAAAGGATGACTATATATTGGCCATTCAATACGTACGGAGCATCCCGACCCCGAGCATGCGCCAAGTCCGACGCAGTCGATGTCTGAACAGCGACAGACCGGCATTAGTACTCTTGCGGGTCTTGCTACGTGAGCGTTGCTATAGCAACTGATTACGTGTTCGACATGCTACCGTAAAGCGCTGATCCAATTTCCGCAGCAACCGTGCTAATATAGTGTATTATTTTAAGTTAATTCTTTTCTGTTAACGTATCTTTGTTGGCATATAGATATATACAGGTCGAAATAGATTCATAAGAATATAACAAAGTAAAAAACATTGTTAATGATTTAGAGTTCGTAACAAATACGTTTTGCAAAAAAGTAAAGATTATAGCGTTTTAATTTGTGCATTTTTTTTTTAATTTGGTTAGTATCTAATATGTCACACCAGTATTTGATACCTCACAGAAAAATAAAAACATCTTATTTTTTATTTACAGGTGAAAGACCTTATGGTTGTGATCACTGTAATAGGAGATTTACTACATTGGGCCAATATAGAGCGCACCTCAGAACGCACACAGGCGAGAAGCCGTGGCAATGTGAATACTGTGCAAAGCAGTTTTTGCATCATGGCGCGTGGAAAAGTCACATTAGGCGGCATAAAAATGAAATGCCTTACCAGTGTCAGCAGGTAATCTTTAGAAACGTCAGTCAAATTCGGTCAAAATTTGGCGCAGTCAAAAGAATTTTATCTAGGCGAGATGTTTCGGATATGCATACATACTTGCTAAAGAAAATCAGAAATGTTCATACATTTTCTTTTGCATAAAATCCAAATTTTAAGAATTCCAAACAAAACTATTAATCATCTATTACTGCACTCCTCAAAATACTTAATGGATACTTCATAAAAAAAATAAACTTAGAAAGAAAATTCACAGGTATACCAGTAAACTCCACTCACACAAATTAATTAATTATGCGGAAGGCAGCGTTTCGAGAGCACGTGGGCTCCCATTGTCAACCGTGTTACCGACTGAAAGTAAAAACTGTATCAAACATGCAAATTATTTTCTACGCAGGCTCTAAAATTTCTAACCATATGACTATTTACAATCTACTAGGTGGCCTCATGCCTTTTACGCGGAAGGATGGACCGAAAGCGAACCGTATCTTTAACAGGGTCTATAGTAATAAATCCATCAAACTCGAGTGTGCAATTGGGGGTGGTTCTCTGTTCAATAAGTTTCCGTTCTTTTTCATATATACCGTTTCGTACGCGTCTAATTCTCTATACGAGTTCACGTTTTTTAGTAGTGTCAGATTTTTTAAATCAATCTTATGTCCGGATTTTACCATATGCTCTGCTACGCTTGATAGTTCAGGCTTGTCGAAACGATAGTGTCTAATATGTTCTTTGAACCTCGTTTCGATACTCCTTTTTGTTTTTCCAATATAAACTTTCTCACAATCATTGCATGCGATTTAGTATATTCCAGACCTTTTTATCATCTCCGGTTTATCTTTGGGATTCCCTAAGAGATTCTTTAAGTTGTTTTTGACACAAAAGACACGTTCATATTTAGTTGTCGGAAAATTTTACTTAACCCTTTTACTGTTGGGTGAAAAGGAAGAGTTATAAATTTCTTATTACCGGTGTTTGTTGATGTCAAAGTCGTGGAATTTCTGATGTGTTGTTTGTATTGGACCTTCCTTAAAATACGGTCGACATCCATAGAAGAGAAACCATTGTACCTCGCTACATCTTTGATATACTTTAATTCTTTGTCATACCTGCTCTTGTTTAGCGGAAATCTGACGAGTCTATTGACCAGAAAACTAATCGCGGATATTTTTTGTTGTTCGCAATGGTGCGAATCAAACGTGATGAATCTGTTGGAATTAGTTTCTTTTCTGTAGATGTCTATTTCTAATTTATTATTATTGCGTATGACTAGAGTATCTAGAAACACTTCTTCTTCAATAGCAAACTTGATCGTGGTAAATTTTGAGTTCTGTTCTGCTAGAAAATCTTGTATGTTTCCTTTGTTGGTATCAAACACAGCGAAAATATCGTCTACGTACCTAAGCCAAATTCTCGGGAAATATTTGGTTTCTTTTTTCAGGTTTGTTTCAAATTTGCTCATGAAAAAGTTCGCAATAAAAGGCGATAGAGGATTACCCATCGCCGTGCCTTCCACCTGTTCAAACCATTTTCCGCCTATTTGAAAACAATTTTGTGACATGCATAATTTAGTTAACCTTTTATATTCCGCGGTTTTCACATCATCTACGTTATTTAATTTCAAAAATTCAACCAAATACGTGTTCCGCATAATTAATTAATTTGTGTGAGTGGAGTTTACTGCTATACCTGTGAATTGTACATCCACACAGTCCTTGCAATCGTCATTTAATTATTATGTTAGCGCTTGCGGAAGCCCTTCAATTTTTGCGGTGTACAGACATAACACAGTTCAACGAATGTGGGAAATATCTATTGCCCCTTCACTCTTGTCGCCTACATAAAACGAACGATCTGTAGTTCCAGTGCTTCTAAAATTTTGCGATAAAACTGACTCATGCAGTTTCTCGTACGAAGCAACCGGTTCATATTTAGCAAATACCTTATCCGTTCAGGTTAAGTGGATTCTTTTGAGAAGAATGCTGTGTACATGTATCTCCTTTTAATATGTTAATGAGAAAAGCTTAACAATTTCTACAGTGCTTGAAGAGCTTCACAGTAAATTCGGAGTTGACAAAGCATAAACGAGTACACATCGGAAAGCCTTACACCTGCAGTTTATGTTCTAAATCCTACGCGCATCCTTCAGATCTTTCTAGACACAAAAAGAAACATATGAAGGTGCTCGAGAATGAAAAAGTTATGAAAGCGAATACATCAGAAGAATTAGATTCAGAAGTATTTGAAGGAAGATTAACTTAATGCAATTGATATTAAAATGGTTTTTAATTTTAGGGTGAAATCCGATTGATACAATTCAAAGGCTCGATAAACGAACAAGAAATTATCGAGAAAGAAACAACCGAAGAGAAGACCAAACAGCCTAAAGAAGTCATCGACAACATGGAGAATGATGAAAAATCCGAGATTACTTCGAAAATTGTTTGCCAGCATTGTCATAAGATCTTTTTGTGTCAGTACGATTATAAGAAGCACATTGAAAATATACATGAAAATAAGAAATCTTATAAATGTGAGCAGTGCGATAAAACATTTCGTACTATGATCACCTTAAAAAGGCATATGCACGTCAACAAGACATACGAGTGCGATGTTTGCTCGAAGATTTTCTCGCAGAAGGCGCATTGGACCGTACATAAACGTACTCACACTGGTGAGTTGGTGCATTTGTATTCTTTTATTTGCTCCAGCATCCACGTGCATAAACTCCAAAGTTTTTAATAATAGAAAAACACCTAATAATATCTTATTCTTACATTCAAATGAAGTTATAGATTTTCTGTTTTGATTCTTTCGATGAATCTTTGCTCATATGAGGGTGACCTGAAACGTTTCCGAAATCAACAAGAAACATACGGTATTGGTGTGGTTTTTTTATTTTTCAATGTAGCCTCCTCGAACATCAAAACAATTTTTCAAACAGTGTTTCAGGTTTTTCAAGCCGCCGGAAAAATTCCGAGCTCTGCAAAATAGCCATCTGTAGCGGCGATGACCTCTTCATTTGATGCAAATCTCTTTCCTCTCAGTGACTTTTCAGGTTTGGGAATAGGAAAAAGTCACTGGGGGCTAGGTCCGGTGAATATGGAAGATGAGAGTACTAATTCTTAGCGCAATTCATTCAATTTGGATACGACGATGCGGGTTGAATGAGCCGGTGCATTGTCGTGGTGGAAAAGTTCTTTTTTCCGCAGCAAACGAGGCCGTTTCTCCTTCAATACTGCATCGAATACGGTCAATAAATCAGTAGTATTGCCCCGTGATCGTCCTTCCCTTGGGAATGCCAAAAGATGGTCGCCATGACTTTTCCGACTGATGGAACAGTTTTCGCTTTCTTCGAGGCCGATTTCCCCGGAAAAGTTCACTGTTTCGACTGTTTCTTGGTCTCCGGTATATAGTGGTGGATCCAAGTCTCATCCACGGTTACGAAACGCATAAAGAAATATCGTGGATTGCGTTGGATCCTGGCCAACTTACTCCGAAACGGTCACCCGATTTCGTTTTTGCTCCGATGTGAGCAAACGCGGTACCCATCGCGCCAAAAACTTTTTCATATCCAAAATTTTGTGTAGGATATGGCCAACGCATTCTTCTGAGATGCTTATTGTCTCTGCTATCTCCTTCAGCTTCAATCGGCGATCGGCTAACACGACATCATGAATCTTATTGATAATTTCATCATTGGCAGCTGTTGTACATCCGTCATGAACCACTAGCAAAATATTTAGAATTTCCGTGGCCGTTTTTCCAGCCATCCAGAAGTGTTTTACCACTGCAGAAATTCGATTTCATCCATTTTTGCAAAACCGCCTGACTTGCTACACAAGACCGACTCTTAAACAACAACTATTGACAGTAGACGTCTGGGATTTTGGCAGTTGCCATAAAAAGGTTGCTCTTGCCGACCAATTAATCCACTTTAACCTTCGTGCGCCATCTCTTGCCGATTCCAGAAACATTTTGGGTCGCCCTCGTATAATTAATCTCATCGACCGCATCAGCAGATATTAGAAGACTTCCATTCCGCTTTTCCTTCTCGAAATACATTAGTAAACGACAAACTAACTCTTGGCAATAAGAACTAAGTCGTCGACCAGACATCTTGAACCTTTAAAAAAAATTTAACTCTGTATGTTTCTTTAACATCTCTAAACTTACCAAAACCAAATGACCTAGTTCACTTATAGCTCTGAAAAGAACTTTTAGCAAAAGAAGTAGCGGAATTAATTAAAAATAAACGTTGAAAACTAAGGAAGTCCGAATAAACAGTAAAAAAGAAATATCAAATATCAACGGAGCGGTATTCTCTGTTATAATTATTAGGGTTGCATGCACTGTAGTAAACATTTCTTATCTACGCATTATTTGACCGTATTCTATCTTATTTCAAATAGTTCATTGATACCAAATGAAATATGGACGTATGGACATAAAATCAATTCTTTTAGAATTTAAAAAGCAATTTGTCTATCCTTTTGTAATTTGTTTAGGATCTAATACGTCACATTATTATTGAATATCTTACAGTCAAATAAAAAGTATGTTTTCCTTTTATTTACAGGTGAAAAACCTTATGGCTGTGATCATTGTGATAAGAGATTTACTGCACCCAGCCATTATAAAATGCATCTCAAGACGCACACAGGCGAAAAACCGTGGCAGTGTGAGTACTGTACACAGCGGTTTTTGCATCAGGGCGCTTGGAAATGCCATATGAGGCGACATAAGAATGAAAAACCCTATCAGTGCCAACAGGTAATCTTGATAAACCTTAATCAATATGGGACAGAGCAAATTCGTTCAAAATTGTTTGCAGTCAATAAAATTTTGTCTAGACAAGATGTTTGAGATATACATAGTCGCTAAAGGAAACCACTTTTAGGAGAAATAGTTTCATCATGCAATGCATTTATACTTTTTTTTTTTCATAGAACCCACATTTTGAGAATTGCAAATAAAACTATTAATCACGTACTACAGCGCTACTCAAAATACTTAACGGATATTTCATAAAAATGCTAATAAATTAAAAAAAGAAACGATTTCACTATTTTAGTTAGATGAGGTAAAGTCAGTAAATAGGTCACAAAAAGCTATTATAAAAGTAATTAGTTATCCAAAAATAAGTTTTATTTTTCAACAAAGCTTCCATCTACATTAACACGGTTATCCTATCACTTTATCAATGTCCCAATGCCTGCTGCATAAAAGTGTTTAGAGTTGCCGTCTGGATCACTTGTTGAATATCGTATTATCCTCGAAATGTTTGCTCCCAAAATGCTTTTGATGGTCGCTTGGGCCTAAGATCGGAACTAAAAGCCAGAAAAAAGAATGCACAACAGCACACTGCTCTTCCACAGTATAGTCTTCTTCAAGCTTTTACAGTAGCACGAATCGCAGCAGATGGTATGCAATAACATTTAAACTTCAGAATATTCTTAATCTGCATAGAACCTTTGAAGATTTGTGTCTACCATCAAGGATTGATGAGAAAATAATGGGAATCTTTATAATTGAATTATTAACATTGCATGTGTAAAGCAGAATTGTGCTGTCACCTAGTGACAGACAGGGAAATAGGTCACTGCTATTTTCAGCTTTTCCGTAGCAGTTTATGACTTACTTACTGACTCCTTAGTATTTGTAATCAAGTGTCTGAAGATTTTGTATTTTACTCGTTTGTACAAGACGATTTTACATTATTTTATCTGCTTGTTAGTTTTGATGCAGATAAATTCCATTGCTCTAAAATTTTGCGATGAAGACGAGTAAATTTTCTTTCCACGACCAGTTTATATCTAGCGAATATGTTATCCTCTCAAGTTAGGTAAATTTCTTGTCTAGTTGTATTTCCTTGTGATGTATTAGTAAGAAAAGCGTAACAACTTCTACAGTGTACGAAGAGCTTCACAACAAATTCGGAATTGACAAGGCATAAACGAACACACACCGGAGAGACGCCTTACGCCTGCAATTTATGTCCTAGATCCTTCAAGGATACTTCGCATCTTACTAAACATAAGAAGAGCCACATGAGGAAACTCCAAAATGAAAAATGAAAAGGTTATTAAAATGATACGACAAAGGGAGGTATCGTTTACAAATTACCTGCGCCAAATGGTATCGAGCTGTAAAATTCTTTTTAAATGATAACATTCTAGATCTTTTGTATTTAATTTTGCAGCAAGTCATCGATAATGATGGAAATCCTTCGAGCACTACCACAGTTGGAGAATTAGAGTATAAAATCGTCACAAGTAGAGACCGGATTATATGCAAAGTGGATATATTTTAGTTAATTAACTTTAATCAGTGTAAGACATCTACAAATAGATAAAATAAGATATATGTACTTTGCATATAGTCCGGTCTCTACTTATAAGCATATAGTTTGTTTGCTCCTTACATGACGATACAGTTCTTATGGAAAAATGGCCCAATGTTGCCAAGAATTCATAAAACTTATAATTCTTGGGAAATTCTGTACTAAGAGGTTTGAAAAACGCCTAAAAAGGACGACTTGAAACTGACTCTTAAGGTTATGTTCACTTCTAGAGTTTGAATACATAAATAACCAAAGTGGAAATATTTAATTGATCCAGAGTTACTGATAGTAATGGTGCAAGTACTGAGTGATTTTAAATGTTTGAGGACAGTTTAAATTTCGCGTCTTGGTAAATTCTGTCACGTTGGCGATTTGGTTTTGAATTCCTAACCAGTAGCGTAGTAAATTGATTTTGGATGGGTGATAAAATATTGACAACTGATCTTCAAAAAATCGATTTCGTATTGATTTTCTAAGCAAAATGGAAAATAACACTGATAAACAGTAGCTCTAAGAAAAACAGATTACAAGTAAAAATGCCGCATAGGCAGTTGACAGGACCGATACTCACAATGGCCACTCTTAACATGTCAAATCCCCTAGAATCCACCGCGCGAAATTTAAACTGTCCTCAAACATATAAAATCTCTGTATATGAAGAAAGAATGTATTACGCCAATTTAAGAGATGTATAAGTTAACGTATTTATTTAGAAAATGCTAAAAATATCTGAATATGTGAAACAAACTGTCAAAAGTATTATTTTACTAAACTTTAATTACTATAATTTAAAATGTTTGTTTAATGTAAAGAAAATTTTTGTAAGCTGTCTCACGAGCAGCAAATCTACCTGTAGGTAATAGTTTTTTCTATTTATTTGTGTGTTAGAGCTTGGTAATTGAATATATATTGATTTGAAAGTTTCTATTTTATTTTTTTAAAGAATTTAGGTTTCTGTGTTGAAACCGCGTTGTAGTTGATTGAATGCATGAATTTGCCGACGTTTCGTTCTCATTTCCGTGGAGCTAATTTTGGGCTGGTGCATATCGTGTAAGAGCAACGTTGCGACTTTGTTTGAATTCTTCCTTGCTCTAGCTATGAAACTCCTATCTAACAAATAGATGTCGCGATGTCTTCTATAATTGATATAAATTAGATTGGGTAAATTTTCGTCGCACTAACAGTCCATAGAACATTTATTAAATAAATTACTATCTCAAAGAAATAAATGGGTACGCATAAGCGCCATCTAGCGCCAGCAGGAGAAGTATTCATTGTAAGGTACAATAACAACATACAAGTTCCGTAAAAAAAATCAAGGGCGATAATTAAATTTTAACATGAATACTTTCCTTGTTGGGGCTAGATGGCGCTTGTACACAGCAATTTATTTTTTAACATATATAAACTATTTAATAGGTGTTCTATGCACTGTATGGTGCGCCGAAGATTTTGCCAGCTCCAGATATGAATCTGATCACTTTTATACTTGATCATGGGTTCCTCGAGGATCACATTTAGGACCACTCCTATTTGTACTTTTCATTGATGACATACAGACATCGCTATCGTGCCCAGTGCGTGCCTGTGCGTATAACCCCAAACTCTATTTATCTACATTCTTACAGCGCAATTTGGATGTAAATGTTAATAAGTGTTGCTTTATTCCTTATATGAACAGAGTTAATTTTATTGACTCAATTTACTCAGTACATAACTCCAATCTTAGTAAATACACTAAGGTAAAAGATATTGGTGTTCTGTCTGATTTGCAAGTTCTTCAATAAATTACCTCTGTTGAAAGTATTATATTATAGTTTTGTATAAACTTGAATATGTGGTCTCCCCATTGTACATATTTACAATTATTCATTGAGAAGGTGCAGCACTGCTTTCTAAAGTATTTATTTTTCAAAATCGATGCTGAGTATCCTGACCGGAATATTGATTATAGCTTGCTACTTAGAAGACCAACTAGTGCAGTACTCGTCTGAAATCCAGGGAACACAATTTATGTGGAAACTCATCATGGTTGCCATTTACTTTCCTCTATCAACTTTTTGGTTCCTCGCATTTCTTCCCATTCCTCGTCCACTTTTCTCGCACCTTTTCGCAGAACCAATTTGCTTCAAAGATCCCCATTAACTACAAAGTGTCGTACTGCTGACTTACATCCCAGAGATATTTTTCAAAACCTCATTAACCAGTTATGTTAATTTTTGTTGTTATGTAACTTTTTGTGTTACAGAATATATATGCAATCGTTGTTGCAATAAAAAATGTTTATTTTAATATTTGAACACGCTAAACGTATCTTCGCTGTATGATCCTCCAAGATAAATTGATTTGGAGATTTTGAAGAGATAATACCTGTTACTCAGAAGTTGGTAGAATTCGCACGCTACGATACGATTAAATTATTAATTTGTGTGGTGTGAAATTTACTGCGATACCTGTAAATACAATCGTTGTTGCAATAAAAAAATGTTTATTTTAATATTTGAACACACTAAACGTATCTTCACTGTATGACACTCAAAGATAAATTGATTTGGAGATTTTAAGAAATAATACCTGTTACTCAGAAGTTGGTATACCATAATAAACCGGAACAGTATGTAATATGACCCACACAAAAGATTCAAAACATGCATTTATTTAGTTGGAATAAAATAAAATAATATTTTCTAAATTATTTGCGGTGGTTCTGATTTAATGAACGACTGTATATATTTTATTTTAAATATTAGAGTAGCAAAGACACCTTAAACATTTTTAAAATTAAATAAAAAAAGTGAAACTTTTACATAGAAATGCAAAAATTGGTATTAACTAATTATACAGGTTTTCTGAATAATTGGAATATTTTCTTGTTTTTCGTCTATATACGTATATAAATGGTTGAATTTCCCGATTTCTATTTTTTTAACTTTAAGTTGGTGCTAAGTACTAGTCAATGCCGCTGAAGTTGTAAACACTACATATCATAGGCGTAACATAAAAATATGAGAAAGGTACCAATTTTTGTACAGATACATTATAATTATTTCGTTAGTTACCGGTCACAAATATGCAGCTGTAAAAAAGTGGCAATTATAAAAACCTTTGTAGTAATAGAAGTGCCAACTTTCCGACTCAAAAAAGCGCGGGTTATTCAAACACCTTTGAATAATTGCTGAATAGTGTCTATTCGCCACATGTTCTGGATTACTGTGTTAAAGATTTGAATATTTATCTTCTGAAAAAGAAAAGATTTAATAGATGACATTATGCAATCTTTAATCACTATAATTTATTTATTCTTTCTTAAATCATTTATACATCTAAAACTTATCGTAAACACAATTTTTGTACTAGCACAAATAGCGTTAGAAAAAGATTACAAAAAATATAGTAATATAACAACACGTGTAGAGTACAGGTAAATTGCTTATAATAATATTACGTTTTAATCAAGCTATTGCATAAACGAGAACTTACAAAATATAAATAGTAAAAAATACATTGTTTTGCTGCACGTATATAATTGCGGTAATTAGATGGTAAAGCTTTGAGTATAATCATATTCGATAGTTGGAATAACGGACTGCATGAATTTCAAGAAGATAATCAAATACATATGGACGCCTAATTCACCTCCGTCCTCTGTTACAGTCTCTATAATACTTTTCATAACTTCGGCATGTCTAGAAAGCAAAATTTATCTTTTAACAACGCTTATTTCCCCGAAATCAATAAAATACCTGCAAGGATGCACAGATGCCATCTTTGGTACACTTAAATGCGGGTGAGCCTCCATGGTGACGGTTTTCATTGCGTAATCTTTACTAACATCTTGATACGTGTCGTTTATTGACAGAGGTTTATGATTCTGAAAAAATTTACTTTTAAAATTAAAAGTCTACTAAAGATCATGGTATTATACACCTCATCATATCCAGTTAACCATAATCTTGGGGTCTGATAATATTTATCGTAAGTTATATGTAAATCGTACGTTCTCGTATGTATAATTTCGCTATCATCTTCCGAGTTCCTTGCAGGTGTCTTTGGTGGATGTATAATAGTCACCTGTCGTAAAAATAATAAAAGGGCATAAATTTATTTTGGTAGAAAAAGTCGATATTTTTTTAGATTGAATGAGAATATATTATCTGATAGATAATTTTTTTAGATAGATTGACGAACCTGATCACTCTCTAGCATACCACTTTCTTCAAAAGCTTCCATATCCTCCGCAGCTTCCTCATCTTCAGTGTCATCATCGTCATCATCATCATCATTCATTAGAGCAGCTTCTTCCATACTAGCACCCTTCGAATTGTCTAAAGTCATTTCGGATACCTTCTCCTCCAATCCTGTATTTGCTGGATCATAATGATGGGTATCTACCCAACCATTGTCCGCATCATCAGATTCTATGATCCTTTGAAATTCTTCCGAGTATTCCATTTGTTCGCATCGCCGCGCATACGGCACATTCTTTGTTATTAAAAATTGCTCATTCCTCGGTAAGTATGACTTAGCTTTAGTATCATCTCCAGTAGCCCATTGCCATGTTGGGCAATGATGCACTAAGTGATCGCCGGCGGCTACGAATTCTTCGGGTGTTAATACGCCGGTTTCTCGAAATTTCGATTCCTAAAAACGGTAACCTTAATTAGACTCTCGTTGTTAAAACGTTTAATCAAATTTAATTTACCTTCAAAACGGGTGTTAAATATTCGGCTACACCGAGGGCCGTGCCCTTCACGCTGTTGATGACGTTCTGCATTATTATTTAAATAATGACAAAATTGCGTATTTACAGCATTTTTAATAATCGATCGATTATTTCAATAGGGAGCAAACAGGAATAACCACGGATTAACTTCAGATATCATCAGCTGTTTTTCATGTCAATATTTGACGTTTTAAAAACTAGTGCACATGCCCCTAAAATCCTGTTTTACTGGTTTTATAGATTTTATCTAATTTTTTGTATTAAATAAGTTAGTTTAGCAATTTCAAATGAATTATGAAATAAATAAGATCGAAATAGCGTTATTATAATGATAAACTTGAGCGATTTATGGATGGGGGTGGAAGCTAAATTGCTAACTGAATAACGAAAAATAAATACTTTTGCACGTATTTAATTCTCTTAATTAGAATCAACAATACCCCATAATTAGATTAAAATGTTAATTATAGTATGTACATTCTTTGCTATATAACGTATATAGCTATTCTTATGTTGCTATTTGATTTAAAAGTCTTAATGAAACAGTTACGCTGTTTTAAATTTCACGAATGAGGACTAAGCTTAATATTATTTGTAAAGTATCTTATTTATTTTGGTTACTTGATAATGTACGAGGGCGACCTGAAATGTTTTCGGAATCGACAAGAAAAACACGGTATTGGTGTGGTTTTTTATTTTTATTTTTCGATGTAGTCTCCTTAAAGATCAATACAGTTTTTCAAATGGTGCTCCAGTCTCTTCAAGCTGTCGGAAAAAAATGGAATGTTTCGAGGTCTGCAAAATAGCCATCTGTAGCGGCGATGACCTCTTCATTTGAAGCAAATCTCTATTTTCTCCCAGTGATCTTTTCAGGTTTGGGAATAGGAAAAATCGCTGGGGGGCTAGGTCCGGTGAATATGGAGGATGCGAGACTAATTCGTAGCGCAACTCATTCAATTTGGACACGACGATGCGGGGTGAATGAGGCCGTGCATTGTCGTGGTGGAAAAGCACTCTTTTCCGCTGCAAATGAAGCCGTTTCCCCTTCAATACTGCATTGAATCGGGTCAATAAATCGTTGTAGTATGGCCCCATGATCGTTCTTCCCTTCTGCATATAGTCGATGAGGATCGGACCTTGGGAATCCCAAAAATTGGCTGCCATGACCTTTCCGACCGATGGAACGGTCTTTGCTTCGGAGCCGATTCGCCTGGCAAAGTCCACTGCTTCGACTGTTCCTTGGTCTCCGGTATGTAGTGGTGAATCCAAGTCTTATCCACGGTTACGATACGCGTGAAGATTACGTTGGATCCTGGCCAGAAATTCGAATTTATCCATTTTTGCGAAACCGCTTGACTTGCTACACAAAACACTCTTAAACAACAACTATTGGCAGTAGATGTCTGAAATTTTGACAGTAGTCATAAAAAAGGTTGCACCATCTCTTGCCGACTCCGGAAACATTTCAAGTTGCCCTCGTATATGAATTGGTGCATAAATAATGTAATCAATTCAATAAAGTAAATAAATTATTAATGCGATACTACTTTATAATGTATGGTTTGTTGCTCGATTTCTCTGAATAATAAATGCACAGTCAAGGTTGGTTTGTTGTTTCTTCTACACATATGCGTCTGTTAAATATAAGATGTATATAAGCTAGTGGGTTATTTATATATGGAAATATCGCTTGTTTATTGTGTTTTCATTTGGAATATTTTAAACGTTCGTTCTGTTTTTTTTCCTAATTGCAACATATTCCGCAAGTTGAAAACGTAAACAGCAGCTCATAAAAATAATAGGTGTGAATTGAGTGAATACGATTTTTTGGCAATTTGAAGAGCATTTTACTTTTAAATCGAAGGCGTTTTCAAATTGTGTCGGTATAACGAGTTTTCAACGGACCATAGGGGGAACTGAACGATATGAGAATTTGACAGATTATCGAATCGAAGTATATCAGGTGTGTAATTAGCAATACTTAACGAAATAATCTTTATCTTTAGATAAAAACGCATATATCAAATGCCCTATATATTAGTACGTGGTAATCTGGCATCATATGGCCATAGATATCCTTGGCGTGTCCTAGTGTCCGGTTTAAAAGCCTCCGACATTGAACAGTTAAAGAGATTCGCGTCAGGAGGTTTCTGCGACGATTCGACAATTGTTTACATGCAACATCCTTGCGTTATATTAACCGCACTCGAAGTACTCGGTTATAAAGTAGTCGCATCTTCGTCGACGAGTGTAAAACAAGACTATAATGAGTACATGTGGACTATGAGAAAAGAGTTTTCAGAACCTGAACCATCATTGACGCCAGATTCAGTAAAAAATCGCGACGACGTTTAATAATTGTGATTGCGCGTTAGAATTCTCTTTAAAGAAAAAAAAGGGAAAAGAATGGAGGTTCCTGCAAGTGTATTAATGTCCAGTGGGATGCATGCATATATAGCTGTGAAAGCTTCATTACATGCATCAGATAGTTCAGTTTTTGGATTGAGTGTTGTCGAAACTAATGCACTTGTTAAACGTTTTCATAATTACAGACATGAGATCGTGAATGGAGTGCTGATCAAAGGAAACCCGATTGATGTAGTGAATGCCCTTGGAGAACTTGGCTACCGTGTCGTTGGAACAACAGGAGAGGCAGAGGTTGTGTGGACCATGCAACGTGATATTTAAGCATTAAGTGATACAAATATATATATATATATACAACTACTTAGATTAGCTAGATTATCCTAGATATATATATTCATTCAGAACAATGTCCCATTGCAAAGAGCAACATAGTCACGACAAATGTCGAATCGATACTAAGGCATCGAATGTATATCAAACATTAGACGAGTTAGATTTCGAAAGAGGAATTTGGTCTGCTGCACAATCGGGGGACCTCGATAAAGTCGCAGATTTAATAGAAAATGGGGAGGATGTGAATGCTAGAGATGCCGCTGGATATACAGCTTTACATTATGCAGCTAGGAATGGACATTTGGAGTTGTGTAAATATCTTCTTGCTAAGGGTTGTGATGTTAACGCAGTTACCAAAGCTGGTTCAGCGACTCCTTTACATCGAGCATGTTCTTCAGGTTAGTACTGGTATTATCTGCTATAAAGATAAGATGTCATGTGAGAAAGTGATAATTGACACAAATTTAGATCTGTCAAGCATATCATAGATAAGATTAAGTAAATTATTGAAACAGTAAAAGCAATATTTATACGACCTATTGCTCATATATTATATTTGTTTTCTTTTTAATTCACATATATGCAATATCATCTCTGTATAAAAAAATTACCTTGTAACTTTTTTTTTTCTGTGAATTTAATACTGAGTAACAGGAAGCTTACTTTTCTTAACCTTGCTAAAACTTTCATTCCCAAAAATAAAGACTATGAGTAATACTATACTAATACACCAAGGTTTTATGAGAACAAATCTAATGTGGTTTATAAAAATGCGATCATTTGCAGTGCATTTGAGTGTTTTCTACAAAATACTAATTTTAAAATGGTCACACTTAGCATCTAATAAATAAATTCTGCGTGTATGGGTTTAAACATGTATTCGTCAAGAAAAACACAATAACTAGAAATTAATAGTAAGTAATAAACTTGTTCGTATTTTATATACAATTATTAACTCTAATTGGTTAACATATTGACTAATCAAGAAAGATGGCGGAAAATTTGAAATGATTTCTCATAGAGAGAGGAAAAATGGTTGATATACACTACTGTCCAAAAAAGAGAGGCACATAGGTTGTAATTGTTAGAGTTCCAGAAATATTTCTTAATGTATTTTTAATTGGAATGGTATTTATGATTTATTTAAATTTGCTATAAATGCTATACCAACACATAAATAGAAAAGAATACTTAGAGAAATAGTAATTCTGCGGTAGTATTCAAGAATGTGATAAATAAGCAGGTATGCCGCAGGCAGGGTAATTTTCGGTATTTATATTGAGAGGCAATAAAATTTATGGTTGTGTTTGTTTGTCTATGTTTATTGTTTATTATAATTCCCGATTCCGAAGAGTTTACATGTAAATTATACCGAGGTTTATTATATTCCTAACAGAAAAAGTAATAGTGTAGAAGCGAGTATACTGTGAAAGCTGGTATTGCAAGCTGTGACACAGTGGTTACATTTGAAAAAAAAATGCAAAAAATTTCGTTATTAAATAGAAATAAAGTTGTTGTTTTACATCAGGTTCTCGGTGTACAAAATATTATTAAAAAATATAATGAAACGGACGAAGTGATGGATAACCTGAAGCCCCAATGACCGAAAGAAACTTATCAGAACGAATACACACATTTTGAAAGTAACAGTTCAAGAAATAGAAAAAAAGTATGCGTGGAATTGGGGCCAGAGTTAAAAGAAGCTACAGACACATAAGTACATCGACTGTAAGGTGGTCTTTGAAGAAATCAGGATTTAAGTGGGTGTGTAGCTGTCAGGAAACCCCTTTTGCGACGATGCAATAAATAAAAAAGGCTGAAATATGATAAAGACCATTGACCGACGAATCTAAATTTCAATTTAATACTAATATTAATATCAATATTTATACTAAACCACCGTTGGCATTACTAATGATAAATTACAATTTGCTTGCAATTACCCAACGTAATTAAATTACTGAAAAAAATATCAGTCTCGGAGGGACTCGGACCTCACATATTTACGTTTCCGGCGTACTGCGCTACACGTGAGGTATTGTGATATATCTACTGACATCTTGACTTGAACTCAATGATCTTGTGGTGCAATGGTAGCACAGTTCGCCGGAAAGATGTTGAGTTCAAGTCCCTCGGAGGCTGATATTTTTTCAACAATTTAATTACGTTGGATGATTGCAAGGAAATTGTAATTTTATCACTAAATTTCAATTACTTGGATCAAACAGACGTCAATATGTTTGACGACGTGTTAGAGAAGCTCTTGTAGAACTATGTTTATAAGCTACTGTCAAACATGGAAGTGGCAATATCCAGGATTAGGGCTGCATTTCATCGTAAGAAGTTGGTGACTTTATTCAAATTGAAGGAAAGCTTACAGCGGAGAAATATCAAACAATATTGGAACAACTAGCTATACCTTCTGAGCATCGTCTAATTAATAATAATTTCCTTCTGTAGTAAGATCCCAAACACACTTCTCGATTGGTCAAGGACAATTTAAGTCAGCTACAAGAAGACTGTGTACTTTGCACTATGGTTTGGTTGCTACAAAGATCGAATTTAAATTTCACCGAACATTACCTTGACCGTAAAAAGATTGAAAGGGCCCCAAAGAATATAAATGAGAACATATTGTAACAAAAGTGGTATTGTATTTCGGACGATTACATCAGAACACTGCATGATAGTCTCCGGGCTCGTGTAAGAGACACTATCAAAAATAAAAAACTAAAAGTTATGAAGATATTCAGTGTAATATTTAATGATATAAATATTGTATTAGTTGTAAATACAGTTACTTACATTACGGTTACACATTTTCTTTTAAATTTCTCTTCTATACAACTTATCAAAGTGCCTCTTTCTTTTGCACGGGAGTGTATGTCGTTATACACTAAACACTAAAGAGTTCATTGCCGCTTAATAACTGTCAATAAGCAATAAAATACATTTTTTCAATTGCCAAATATTTATAAGACTTCGTGAATTCTACATTTTCTAATGGCGTATGATTTATATGTTCCTTTTCAATAAAGAAAACAAATAAGGTTTGTAAACCATTATAAATGTTTATATATACAATATGTAGTTTTAGTTTCACGACAGTAATATTTACTCTTTGCATCATCAATAAAATATTGTTTGAGAGCTTTATATTGCTCTAAAATTCTAGAAATTGTCAAATGAACGACATCCAACGAATTTAAAACTCATGTAGCTTCTTATGTATTTTAATATTACGAAAGTTTCGGAATTCTGAATAATCTGACATTCTCTTAGAACTAGAGTTGATGTAATTGTAAATATCCCGTGTTAGGTCTTCCACGTAAATTAGCAATTTTTCACACGTATGCGATGCGCATCTATGAAATGAATGGGGAATATGGAGTACATTACGTAGAAGAAATATCCGTGAATGATTATATTTTCTCATAATTATATTTGCGCCATCGGATGAGAAGCCTCTTAAATTTGTTTTATAGGGAATAACTATGATCATTATTATTATTATTAAATAATGTAGAATGATATTGAATTTCACGAAACATTTTTTTATTTCGAAATTTAAGCATGCAGGAATGTTTTCCATAAAAGTTCTGACAATGTCATTATCAGATTTCAAACTTAAATCGGTAGATCGTTATAAATTTTTCAAATCAGTTAAAATTGACATGTAAGCTTTTTCTAACGAAGATATAAAATATATTCTTGATGTAGTTTTATTAGAGTTGCAACTTTAAATACACTACTGCGCAAAAGAAAGAGGTGCATAGCTACATTTCTGAAAATTTATGTAATGGCGAGGGTTCCGGAAATATTTCTTAATGTATTTTTAATTGTAATCATATTCACGATTTACTTGAATCTATACTAGCTAAGCATGTATGCCATATCCAGAGTAATTTTCGGTATTTGTATTGAGAGGGAATAAAATTTATGATTGGGGCTGTTTGACTGTGTTTATTATAGTTCCCGAGTGCCAAGAGTGTACGTGTAAAGTATTGCTTAAGTATTATCGAACATGTTTGAGAGAATTCACAGGTATAGCAGTAAACTCCACTCACACAAATTAATTAATTATGCGGAACGCAGCGTTTCGAGAGCACGTCGGCTCCCATTGTCAACCGTGTTACCGACTGAAAGTAAAAACTGTATCACACATGCAAATTATTTTCTACGCAGGCTCTAAAATTTCTAAACCATATGACTATTTACAATCTACTAGGTGGCCTCATGCCTTTTACGGGAAAGGATGGACCGAAAGCGAACCGTATCTTTAATGGTAATAAATCCATCAAACTCGAGTGTGCAATTGGGGGTGGTTCTCTGTTCAATAAGTTTCCGTTCTTTTTCATATATACCGTTTCGTACGCGTGTAATTCTCTATACGAGTTCACGTTTTTAAGTAGTGTCAGATTTTTTAAATCAATCTTATGTCCGGATTTTACCATATGCTCTGCTACGCTTGATAGTTCAGCTTTGTCGAAACGATAGTGTCTAATATGTTCTTTGAACCAATATAAACTTTCTCACAATCATTGCATGCGATTTGGTATATTCCAGACCTTTTTATCATCTCCGGTTTATCTTTGGGACATCCACACAGTCCTTGCAATCGTCATATGTTTGAGAGAGATCCTACATCCTTTGTATCTTGCGGTATTGGACTACAATTCTCTTATTTTCGCCTTCCACAGTTTCCTATTCTGAGCCAGTTCTTTGTCTTCAATCCATCCCATACTTCTTTTTTCTAATGTTCTATACATTTGCTCTTTCCAGGTGTTTCGGGGTCTGTCTATTCTGTTTTTGTCCTCTGTTTTGGCCTCTTTGTTATTCGATCTTCTTTCATTCTGTGTATGTATATGTCTAAGCCATCCCAATTGTCTCCCCTCTATGATTATTTCTATAGGCTTGATATTTAGACTACTAATGGTTGTCGTCTTTCTGATTTTGTCTCTCCTTGTTACTCCTTCTATTCTTCTTAGGAATCTCATTTCCATGACTATGACTTTGCTTTTAATTCTATTCGTGTGTTGTCCATGATTCGCTGCTATATGTTGGTGTTGGTTTGACCACTCTTTTGTCTTTGTTTTTGGTATTTCTTTTTTATCTAAAAATGTATTTCTTAATGTATTATATATTTTTGTGAATTTCCCTATTCTCTCATGTATTTCTTTCTCTATTTTCCCGCTGTCTTCTATGATTCTTCCTAAGCAATTGTAACTTTTAACTTGTTCCAAGATTGTTCCTTCGATGTCATGCTTTTTCTATTGCTATTATCATTGTGTTTGTTTTCATCGTGTTTATCTACATGTTTATCTAAAGATAAACTAGTAAACTAGTTTTTCTTGGTATATATTCAAGTTTTGCTGTAATGCCTTTTTTGAGTCTGCTATCATATCATCTACAAACATGAGTTCCTGTAGGTTAATTGCATTCATTGTCCAGTTTCCTACTTACAATGCCTTAATCATCTCTATCATTCCTCTCTCTGGCCTTCTCCTTTCCAGCCTCTGCCATACATCTGTTACCTTTGTGTCTCATATATTTCGTCATTTCAGCCGTGGTTCCATCCTCTCCGGCTGCCTTGCCTAGTTTTAGTTTGAGATTATATTGAGCATAAAAAAATTAAAAGACGCCAAAGACTTTAAATGAGTCATGGCACATATTGCAACAAGAGTGGTGTCGTATTCCGGACGATTACATGTGAACGCTGTATGATTACCTCCAGGCTCTGTAAGAGACACTATCGAAAATCTGGGTAGTTATAAAAAATATTAAAAAACTAAAAGTTTTGAAGACATTCAATACATACAATAACATCTGTCGAGCAATATATGTAGTTACTTACATGACGGTAGGATATTTTCTCTTAAATTTCGTAGTCTATATCAATTGTTTTTGCTAGCAGTGTATTACAAACCATCATTTGATGTAAACTATTTATATTTACAATTTATATATAAAACGAAAACTAGGTTGATGTAATACGTTCTAATTGTGCACATTTGTTACTACAGGATCGCGCAAAATCGTCGAAGTCCTTTTACATCACAAGGCGGATGTGAATTTGCAAGACGGCGATGGGAAAACAGCACTACACAGAGCTGCGCAAGCACAAAACAAGGAAATCTGCGAACGTCTTGTCGCCATTTCCGCTGAACTGAAACTAGTACGCGACATGAGGGATAAACTTCCTGCCGATTATGCCATAGATAAAGCTCTTCTTGAGTTCCTCAAAGAATAATTATAATTTATATTTTATATTAACATGAACTGACTTTGATATTGCCATTTTCATTTCTTCTTTGACTCGTTTCATTTGTACATAGAAATCGGAAAACTGTGTATATTTACTTTAAGAATGCCTTATTTTTGAATAAATTTTATATTCTTTTGCCTTCTTGTTTAATAATAGAACAATCGACTATTATTTTAGTTCTTCGTATCCTATCGATTCACTGACTTGATTGGTTCTAAAGTGTCGACCAATTGCCATCGAGATATTTAGCGGGTATTTTGAAATCGCACATTTCGTATACAATTTTTTTTATATATATTTTTCAATCGTAAATTTGACTGAATTTTTATCGTGTTAATGGTTTTGTTAGGTAAACTGTTGCATAAACTAGGTTTGGAAGTATGTGTAAGTACAGATATTAACGTCACATATCATTATCACTCATAGAGGCTAGTAGGACGTCTATTTTCTAAAAATTTTTCGTAAAGTCGATTGCAATATTATCGAAATATTTAAGTGCTATCATATTGTTTACAAATTAAATTATGCAATTTGAGCAGCTTAATTTGGATATGTATGTAGATTCTAATATCCCTTATGATATTGTATGAAATATTATATTCACACAATTGAATCAAATTATATCACTATAGTATTTTTTTTCATTAAATACAGGATGCGGCAAAATAAATAATGAAATCTTTTAACGTATATTATTTATTATTCATGTATTTACTTTACATTATATAGCGATACTTTATCATCATATAGCATTGGAAACATTATTTACGACGACGTTCCCGATAAAACACAGGTTGTTGCATGGCACGAAAAAACCTTGAATTTGATCCGCAATTCCGGAATGTCAGACGGTGGATCGGTACGGAAAACAAACACCTTCAGCATTCCCCATATGCACGTATCACGTGTAAAGTTTGGTGAGTGCGATGGGTATGGGAAATCAGTGCCATGCGAAATAAGGCGATCCCCCTAGCCGTGTGACAGGTTGCCCCATCCTTCTAAAACCATTGCTGATTACGTGGTAGGTTCCTGGTACATGGAGAAACAGTGTGATAACCTGTTCTCTGTAGCGCTCCTGATTCACGGTTAACGGCGTTCTATCGTCTGCTTCAATGAAATCGGGCCCAGTATGCCATGTGCGGATACAGCACACCAAATGGTAAAACGGTTACTATGAGAAGGTGTTGCTCGATGATTATGTCGGGGCGTTCGAATCCAAGAAACCGTATTGTGTGCTTGTTAATGTCTCCTTTTAAATGAACGAGGCTTTCATCAGAAAACCAAACATACGACTAAATCGACGCGTCTTTCTACTCCGTAGCCAACACACGTACGCAGTATTCGGCTCTTACACGCTTATCAGCTGCGGTCAGACGCTGTCCGGTCGGTTTTTTGTATACAAACCCACCAATATTCTTGAACGGAGGCTTCATTCCGGTGATTGCAGCTCCTGATTCACAACACGCCTGTGATTCGTATTGGTTATGACTGTCATTGGGTTACCCACGTGATCTTTACGTTGGCAAAGGACACTTCTCGTACGACGAAACTTGTCAACAACTGCTAACATAACGGCGTTGCTCGGAGCCTGTTTCATAAACTTAGGCCTAAATGCGTCGACAACTTCTTTTAGGCTTGGACCGTTTTCGAGCCCTTTTCCGTATGACCGAAAATAGTGCTACACGATAAAAACTTTTTCTGCAACAGTGAGAATCATCCTAAAGCAACTAACATTAAAAAGGCATTCACATACGTTGTAATCACGTTTGGAAACCACTCGGTACGTTTCAGCGCATGACACATACTCATTTGACACATGCGCATTTCAGTACTATTTATTTTGCCGCATACCGTATCTTGTTTATGGGTTTTCTTTTCAACTGAATTAGAATCTGATTAATATAAACAACGGGACGTTAAGTGAAAACTCGCGAAGAATCGCACAAGATATCATTAGATCAGAAGTTATATAATTGCTTTGTACAAAGAAATATTATGATTTAATTGTGTGTATATGTAGAACGGTAAGATTTAAAAGAGACTCAACACTTAAAGTGATCATCAAGAGCATAAAAATGACATTTAAACAATTTTAACAACTAAACTAAAGTAATATTTCCAGAAGCTAATACTAGTTCCCAATACTTTTCATTCATATCTAGTACGTCCAAACTACCATATTAACCTAACATTTTCGAAAATGACAGGATGATTATTTGTCGTCATTTCTTTTTCGACGAATGAGTCCCTTTTAGATCTTACGTCATTGTACAAGTGTAAAATAAAATAAAGTACATTTATATATATAAATATATACTTTCATATCTTGATATTCTCTATTGTTATTGTGGCCAATATTGGAAAAAACCATGAATAAAATTTTTCCTCGTAAATATTTACGTGTTCTTTATCTTGCGGTTACTGGTTTACATTGAAAATGCGTTTAATGGAAGTTACCCGGAAATTGGTGCATGCAAATTTAAATTAGAATTTGATCTCAATCTGAAGATAATATATTATTCGAAGAACTTGTTTTCTATTGCTCAATCTGTCACCATTTTTGCGAATACAAGAAAAAAAAAGAATAGTCGAAATAATAGTGTTTTTTTAAGTTTGTGCTCGATGACACTACAGAAAAGACAGAAGTGTCAATTTGAAGAAATTTTGTAGTCGCATACCCTGCTGTTTAAAATATAGGGGTTTGTTTATCAGACTGAATTCATTCGTATTATTGTTTTGAGAGCTCTCTAACCTTGTGCGTGTATGTAAGAAAAAGTAAAACCTATACTCTATTCACGTTAAGAATGCAGACTTCGAATAGATAGGCCTTAAAATACTGGTTTGCCATTGGCTCTAATGGGCGAGGCATATTCACACACGAGAAATTTATGTAATTTCTTCATATGGAAGTTCTGTCAGTTGATTTATAAATCGAATTCATATGTTTATTTCATTTGTTATTGTATAAATAAAATGCTAGCAGGAAAGAAATCTTTTTTATTAAATTTATTCCAGATATGAAGAGAAGAAAACTATATAAATTTGTAATATGTGCAGTTAAGAGATTGTTATAATTCATAAGTATATTAGCTTTTTTATTGTAGTCATTGATATGCATGCAATTATTTATTGACTGTACTATCATTGAAAATGTACATTGGTTTTAGTCCAGTCGGGGTACAGTAGATAAGTATACTTGGAGTGCTGTCTTCTTTTTATCGAGCAGCTCATCTAATTTCATCATGGACAATAATCAAATTCTATGCAAGATTTAAGGATATTGGGTGTTGCCATGTACTCCGAAGCCACTCGATTGACTTAGATACAGTTCTGTTCAGCCCATTATGTATTGTTCATAATCAGCAACATTCTTCCTTGTTTGGCTTTTTCTTGTATATATTGAATTACTTACTTTCAACCATACCATTGAAATTGGAGATTATCAATGGAGAGATTTACTTCATCACAAATGATTTGGTATAAATAACACTGTATATGTAACCTTTCATGTCGAAGTTATATTTTTGATTCAAGTCTATCCATGGCAATATTGTTATTTTAAAACTTGTCATATGGCATTTATGTTCTCTTTAATTAACCCCAAATGCAATCAAATTTACTTTCTAACATAATTAAATAGGCTCCAACTATTTCGGTAAATGATATAACGAAAGGATACATTTATATTGCAATTGATGTTACTTTTACGTTATTATTGCGGTATTATTTTACCAGGTCATATAACCATAATGTATTGCACATAAAATATGAAAAACTTTGCTATTTATTATACAAGATTTTGATAACCAAACTTTGATGTTTACGATGTTGTCATTTGACAGTTTCATCGGTTAAATTTCACAAGTGTAATACAGTCGCCGATCGTAGCGCTACCTACTGCATTCTTAACGTGAATGAAGTATAGTGATTTTCACTTACTATTTCTAACGGAATCAGTCATTTGTATTAAAATGACAGGCTCTGGTGTATGTTACAAAATTCAATTGGTTGTAACTATATATTATATATATATTATTATTAAACAATGATACGTACTATCTATGTGAAAAATCTTTTAGAATAAGAATGAGCAACATTAATTTTCGTTTCCCGTACAGACGCATGCCCGATCAACCATTTTTAAATCTTGCAAAAAATTGAAGTAGGCATCTCCGGCAATGGAATATTCACACCCTTCCTAGAGCAACACGAACGAATATTGTCTTTATTGCCGGAACTACCAACCTAAATTGTCCGGAAAATTTAAAAGCGGTTGACTAGATTTCTCTTCTTATTTCTGTTTCATTTTTGTGTTAAAGACACTGTGTAAGGGAGCTCTATTGTTTTCAAATGAGATGATAATTATAGTTAATGTTTTATTGCGGTATTTCTGTTTTCCGAACAGGAATTTTTAAATTAGTGTTTGGACATTAAAGGTAATATTCTCTAAATTTTCAAGCTAATTCATGCGAATATGACTCTTAGTACCGGTACTACCAACTTAAATCATCTGCGGCAGTAAGGTACAGATCAGAAACAAACCAGCAGTTGATAAAAAGCCTGTCTTATCTTCAAAATTTGGTGAACTCAATGCCGAACAAATTATAAGCCTTTAATAAAGTTGATCCAACAGAATATTAAATAAATACTATGTACATTCTCTTATCGTAATAAAAAGTCAGATTTGAAAGTATATTAATTTCATTCCCACATTAATAATTCGATAAATCTTTAAATTATCTATTTTATGTCTTTAAGCTCATAATCTGAAATAAGCATACTTTAGTATCACATTACCTTCAGAGAATCTTGCACATTTTCCCAGAAACATGGATAAGATTTAGAACGTTATTAATTACTTAAGTGTTCTATTCCATATTTACAGTATTATAATTATGATATAATTAATATTAATAACAAATTTCGATTTGGAAAAGCGCACTAACATACTCCAACATATAGTAAATTCACAAAGCAAATATATACTAATAGAGTAAAATCAATGTTTCTCATATTTGGTTATTATAGTAATATGTAACATGATAATATTTAATATAAATATTACAAGTTATTTCTATATTTTCCAAATTATAAGGTTTCCATTAAAATATAATTTACGAATGTTACATTTCTTTTGGAATTAAATGTAAACATCATGAATAATGCAGCTGTCAAAAAAGTCACTAGTACAAAATTGCGCAACTCTCCCGCGGTTGAAAAGAGATGTCCTTACATAAACTCTATGTCAATGAAAAGAGAGGACAACATTCTTACTTAAGTGGCTAAAAATATCTGCTTTCGAATTGTCAACTAATCTGTCTTTTTAGTCATATTGTACAAAATTAAAGTTCAAAACTATTTTAAAATAGCTAAAGTGACAATGTTTCAAAACACGAATAACTAAAAATGTAGTTTGCATCTGCAGCACTTAATAGATACGACGAAAAAGTCTCGGGTAGCTCGCCATTTTGAAGAAAACAATATTCTATTCGAAAATATTTAGCACACCAAATAATTTTACTGATCAACACGGGATGAGCAATAAATTTTATTTATTATCAGAATTGATCAAAAATTGTGTTAAACGATTCTTAATTATGTAACTTACAATGTGATACGTTGAATTTTGAAATCACTAATGCTATTCTTTTGTCACAATTAGAAGATGGACATGGAAAAGCGAAGTAGTGCGTATAACATTTCTATTCTTTCATTTCTTTCTTGTATAAAACTTCGTTTTTGATCCTTCACCAGTTATTTTAAATAAAGCTTTTGTAACATAGACACAGTTATCAACGAATTTGCTGATCTAATTATATGCACCGACATTACACTGACAGGAAGTAGATTATAGATAATACCGCCATATTTATATACGTAGTTTTTTTCGAACATGCCTTATTAGGAATTAATTATGTAATGTTTGCTCGCCATTACATATTTATAAGATGTAATCATGTAAGCTGACGGTATCTAGCAAGCGTGTTTGATATTCTTTCTTCTTTTTTTTTTTTTGCTGAATGAAAGTAAGAGGAAATTTTTCTTTCGCAATATATAAAGGTGTCTAACATCGATTGAAAAATCATCAAACAACCGTCATCGTTAAAAGTGTAACGACACTGAAGAAAAGAATCAAGTGATGTTTATTAAAGTAAGAGGTTTTACCGATACATCGATGAATAGCGCATTAATTTTCGTTTAATTAGTTCTTACTTTATTAAGTTTTCTATAATTTATGTAGTCTTTCTACTTTATAGAATATAATTTTTGCGCTAATCCTGGTTTACGCAAATTCCCTGCCTGTGGACGAGGATGACAGTACATCGAATTCGGGTGTCTTCTACGATAATGGAAGTAATAAATTTGAATTGTTTCGAAATACTGACGTCCAGTATACACGACGGACACCTTCTTACGTCCAACAGCAATATATTGTGCCTGTAGCTGCGAAAGTTGCCCCAATTAACGTTGCGTCAGGTCATGAAGTCAACGAGGAACACGTAAGCTTACAAAAAACAAAACACAAAAAATAGAAATGCATTACATGCGAGAATGGTGTAGGCTATTTTAATTAGCTAATAGCACTTTAATTTATGGAACTTGCCAAAATTACTAACGGAAATGAGACGTAATATCGTCTAATCCGAAAATTAGAGGGAATTTAAATTGTTCACACTGAAACAGAAGGTCTTTTGCTAGTTTAGTTTAATTTGCAGTGAATAATTGAGGAATGTTTTGCAGTGTCGTGTGTCTTTTTGTTCGCTTAATTGTTTCTTTTTATTTAATTGCAATGTATGCTGTGCTACGGCGATGTTCATGTATGTTCATTTACCATGAAGGTAGCTTGTACTCAGTGTTGCCAAATTCCACTAAACCTCGAGAATGAGAATTTGTCCAATAAACAATTTTTTTTCTTTTTCTGCATTTCAGATTTTAGTCACTTTGCCTGTTACCCATCTTTTATTTGGTCTGCCTACGAGGGCGACCTGAAATGTATCCGACAACGACAAGAAAAACACTGTATTGGTGTGGTTTTTTATTTTTATTTTTCGATGTAGTCTCCTCGAAGATACACTTTTTCAAACGGTGTTCCAGTCTCTTCAAGCCGTCGGAAAAGTAGAATGTTTCGAGGTCTGCAAAGAAGCCACCTGTAGCGAGGATGACCATCCTCATTTGAGGCAAATCTCTTTCTTTCCAGTAATTTTTTCAGGTTTGGGAATAGAAAAAGGTTACCGGTGCATTGCCGTGGTGGAAAACGAATCGGGTCAATAAATCGCCGTAGTATTGCCTCGTGATCGTCTTTCCTTTCTGCAGATAGTCGATGAGGATCACACCTTGGTAATCATAAAAAATGGCCGCCATGACCTTTCCGGCTAATGGAATGGCCTTTGCTTTCTTTCTAGCCGATTCTCCCGGAAAAGTCCACTGCTTCGGCTGTCCCTTAGTTTCTGATATGTAGTCGCGGATCCAAGTCTCATCCACGGTTCGGAAACGCATGAAGAAATCCTTAGGATTCCGACACTCAATTTCGTTTTTGCCCCGGTGTGAAGAAACGCGATACCCATCGCGCCGAAAGCTTTTTGATGCCCAAAATTTCGTGTAGGATATGACTAACGCGTTCTCCTGAAATGCCTGTTGTATTTGCTATCTCTTTCAGCTTTAATCGGCGATCTTGTCGACCATTTCATCGTTGGTAGCGGATTTTGGGCGTCCACTGCGTGGTTCGTTACTTGTGCTTGTGCGGCCATGTTTGAACGTGCTTATCCAGAAGCTGATGGTCAGAAATTATGTACTCCATCATTCATTTGCCATGAACCTCTAGCAAAATATTTTGAATTTCCCTGGCCGTTTTCGCAGCCATCCAGAAGTGTTTTATCACTGCACGAAATTCGATTTTATCCATTTTTGCGAAGCCGACTGACTTGCTACACAAGACAAGAAATTTTGACAGATGCCATAAAAGAGGTTGCCCTTGCTAACCAATGAATCTACTTCAACCTTCGTGCGCCATCTCTTGCCAATTCCGGAAACATTTCAGGTCGCCCTCGTACAGTTCTTCTTCCTAAGCATCTATAAAATCTCGCCCAGCTTGACAACCTCCATTCTACGTATTTCTTCCACTTACCTTTCTTTTTCCTTTATTCTCTCATTTTTGTCGAAGATGTTTAGTTCTGTTCTTATACCTCCATTTCTGTATCCTACCTTTTTGTCTTTCCGTTGTTGCCCGTATTTCACTGTTTTTGTTTCGATTGTAAGATACAAATACTTAAACTGTTTCACTTGTCCCAGTACAGCATCGTTTAAGACTATTTTTGTCTCAATTGGATATTTACCTAAGAAAGCCAGGGTTCTTGTCTTATTTGGTAGATTTTTTGTAAGGTATATATACCTTTCGGTAGATCGTCTTCTGTTTCTGTTGGGAGTACTAAGTCATCAGCATATAAGATAGAGTTTAGAGTGATGCTCTGACCGTCAGATTTCCTCTTTTAAACCTTATTCTTGCTGTGGTAATGTGTTCGTTGATATATTCGTAATTCTTTATGTCTTTTTCCTATCCTTTGCGTATATATAGTGCTATACCCTTACTCGCTCTTTGTTCTCTCCGCACTCCACCATAAAGCGTTATATATTCATCTATATACTGTGATCCTTTTGTTTTTTCTTTGTGTCAGGTATCGCTCCAAAATCGATTTTTATATGTGCTAAATATTTAGCCCATTCTATTTCTTTCAGTGCTATTCCCCTCAAGTTGCAAATTTTACTGTTCTGTCAATCTATTTCTTGTTATTTTTCTTTGGATTTGTCGACATCTGTAAAAAAGACATGTTTTCGAGGCTTATTTGGGTACTGCAAGTATTTTAGAAGTTTTACGAGAGCTGGTTACTGACCATTTACTCAACCTTCCAACTGTCGGGATCAGATTTTTCCGTTGGGGTTGTCTCTCTTAGCTGAAATGATCGGTTTCATTAAAATCACATCAGTATACAAACTTATCGTTCTACAACTTTATTAAATATAGTTTCTGTAAAAGCACGTTAATGTTGACTTTGAAATTTGAAATGAAAAAGGAAACGTATTATTTTCATTATTATTATTGTGCTTGTTATTATCAAAGAAGTTAAAACGCAATTGGTAATTTTTATATTTCTAAACGAAATTAATACTGCGTTTTTAGTTAGTTAAATTACGATTACGTAACAACGCCGTTTTTAATCCTACGTAGGCATCTCCGAAGTATCAGTTTCAATACAAAGTCGAGGACGACCATACGGGTGATTACAAGTACCACGCGGAAGCCAGAGACGGGGACGTAGTAAAAGGCGAGTACAGCTTTAAGGAGGCCGATGGAACCGTTCGCACCGTAAAGTATACCGTCGAAAGTAAAAGCGGTTTCAATGCGGTAGTAATTAAGTCCGGTCGCGCAAGCCATCCTCAAGTTCAAGTTGATAAGGCTGCCCAACGGCAAACCGTACGCGGACCAAGTTACTATGATCGTTATAAATGAAATGTTTATCGCACCTCTTGGTTGCTGTATATCGCCTAATCTTCGTAATTGTGATATTTAATTGTTATGAACATTAACTGAATAAAAGACGTTGAAACATCATGGTTTTTTTCTTTTGTATTAGTGGTTTTTAGTAAATTGTTAGTTTTAAATTTTAGGTTGGTAGTATTAATAGCATATACTAGGGTTGTTCAGGTTCCATCTCCTCTATAATATCTGCCATTTGCAACGTCATTACAACGTCATAGAAAAATTGATAAGTGCAGTGGCCATCTTAACGTAAGTTTTTGTTTCCTTAAAAGCGCCATCTAGAGAGATTTTACTCAACTAACATGAAAAGGGTAGCTTGAATTTAATTGATAGCATTATTGTTAGGCCAAGAAAGTTGTCGTAGCTTGTAATTTCTTCATTGACGTATTTCTAGAACGAATCTACATATAATACTAACGCTAATGCAGAAAGACAAGCAAAATAACTTTGTTAATTTATAAGATTGAATAATAAATTAAAAGAAATATTAAATTAAAATGAAACATTACCTGAATGAGCTTGGCTCGGAAGGTATAGACTTGGTACCGCATCTTTCTTTAAGTATTTTAGATTCAGAGCTAAAATGAATGACACACCTTCCGAAGCCTATATACTTCTGCCGGGCTTAAATTCTCCAAATCGTTACTTTAACATGCTTTAACCCATAAATTAAAGCGTTCTTTGTCCTTTGTGGGATTTGGGAAACTGTGTTTGGTTGCGTCTTTATTTTGACATCCGTTTACACTAAAATAACAATAGTATCTAATTCAACACTTTCCACTACACTCACGTATTTCTATTCTTATCTCCAATGTAAATCGTTCTTGTTTCTTCTAGAAGTAAGTATGAACTAGAATAATACTTATTTAGGAATCTTTTTGTTGCCAACCTAGAAATTTTTTTATTCACTGTATATGTCATAAGGAACTTTTCTCCATCGTATTTTGAAATTGTAGCACTTTAACCACCCCAGGATTCCTGCCTATTTATCAACTTACAATAAAAACATGATTTAACAAAAATAATATTTATTTAAGAATATACTCTTATAGTAACAAGAAATAAAGCATTATTTTACTACAATTCTAACAGTTTTATATACATCATCAATAGTAAGAATAGTGTCCGTCATCATGTAGAGTTGGCACAACAATTGGTTTCAAAATAACCTTCTTCTTTTCGACTTGGGGATGCTGGGAATGTCCAGATCTTGTAACGACAGCGTTGAAACCGCTCTTCTTATCGACGGTATATTTGACAGTTCGGATGGTACCATCAGCTTCTTTGAAGCTATATTCACCCTGAACAACGTCACCATGTCTACTTTCCTTTTGGGACTTTATATCGCCAGTGTGTTTATCTTCAACCCCGTAGACATATGAGTATTCCGCAGGTCCCTGTGATTTTATAAAAGAAGAAAATTGAAATTGGGGAAATTAAATTGTATTTATAGTGACTCACATGTTCGTCTTGATCATCTTCGTGGTGAGACGTAACGATGACTGGTACTTTTTTAATAATTGGCGTATGAATCTCTTGACCTGGTTCTGCGTATTGAATTCCATAATTATGCGCGACTTCTAATCCTGATGTTCTATATGCTCCTAATCCTAGACTACTAGAAGTGTAAGAATTCACATATTCTTCTATGGGTAATGCGTAGGAGGCAGCAAGAGATAGGACGACAATGATAGACTAGATGAAAGAAATATTAAACGGTTTAGGAATGCTCGTATTTAAATTGGTTATAATTACCTGAATGAACATTTTGGAATTAGATGTGATTGAATTCAGTTCGTTTACGAGATTGCATTAATATTTTTTGGCCGCGTCGAATTTATATACGAATTACATGTCTGACTTCATATGGTAAAAATCGCCCTTCACTTTCTGGGATTATATCATTTAATTGGTTTTATAATTTGTCAATTATGCAATTACAAGTTTGTAGGTACGGGTAATATCATTTTTTTTTAAATAAAATACTGTGTGGTGAAAATGTATTGCTTACGTTGGTACACCTGAAAAATTGCCATTAAAATGTTTGTAGAAAAAGCATTATTAGCCGCAGTTTAGTAGTGAAATGAAATGAATACTTTAAAATGTTTATATTGTAATAAAAAAAAGGTATTTTAATAAAATACAATATAAATTGATAAATTATTCTGTGTAATAATATGAAATTCGAATTCTTCGTTTTGAGTTGTCAAAGACATTATGTAAAGTTTCGATAGTTACAGTTGCTATTTCATTTGAAATCGCATTTGTATTTCCTTAATTTTATAGAATCTCTTACGAAGCATGTTATTTTCAGCGATCCAAATAAGTAAAAATCTAATAGTATGAGATCGGGTGACTTGACTGGGCATCTTCCTCAACTTGTTATTGTTCGAGGAAAAATATCCTCTATACTTCATTCACGTTAAGAATGTAGTAGGTAGCGCTACGATCGGCGGCTGTATTACACTGGTGAAATTTAACGGATCAAACTGTCAAATGACAACATCGTAAATATCAAAGTTTGGTTATCAAAATCTTGTATAATAAATAGCAAAGTTTTTCATATTTTATGTGCAATGGTTATATGGTTATATGACCTGGTAAAATAATACCGCAATAATAAAGTAAAAGTAACAACAATTGCAGTATAAATGTATCCCTTCGTTATTTCATTTACCGAAATAGTTGGAGCCTATTTAATTATGTTAGAAAGTAAATGTGATTGCGTTTGGGGTTAATTGAAGAGAACATAAATGCCGTATGACAAGTTTTGAAATAACAATATTGCCATGGATAGATTTGAATCAAAAATATAACTTCGACATGAAAGGTTACATATACAGTGTTATTTATACCAAGTCATTTGTCATGAAGTAAATCTCTCCATTGATAATCTCCAATTTCAATGGTATGGTTGAAAGTAAGTAATTCAATATATACAAGAAAAAGCCAAACAAGGAAGGATGTTGCTGATTATGAACAATACATAATGGGCTCAACAGAACTGTATTTAAGTCAATCGAGTGGCTTCGGAGTACGTGGCAACACCCAATATCCTTAAATCTTGCATAGAATTTGATTATTGTCAATGATGAATTTAGATGAGCTGCTCGATGAAAAAGAAAACATCACTGCAACTATACTTATCTACTGTACCCTTGCTGAACTAAAACCAATGTATATTTTCAATGATAGTACAGTCAATATATAAAATATATAAATAATTGCATGCATATCAATGAGTACAATAAAGAAGCAAATATACTTATGAATTATAAAAATCTCTTAACTGCACATATTACAAATTTATATAGTTGTCTTTTCTTTATATCTGGAATAAATTTAATAAAAAAGATTTCTTTACTGCTAGCATTTTATTTATACAATAACAAATGAAATAAACATATGAATTCGATTTATAAATCAACTGACAGAACTTTCATATGAAGAAATAACATTTAATCTCACCTGTGTGAATATGCTTCGTCCATTAGCCAATGGCAAACCCGTATTTTAAGGCCTATCTATTCCAAGTCTGCATTCTTAACGTGAATGGAGTATAAATATGTGTGTAATATACTCAGTTTAGTTCCATATAATTTTGTAATTCCCCTATAACATTTAATAACGGCATGAGTTGGGAGTTAGCTAGAATTACATTTCTGAACGTAAAGAAGTAACAGAGACATTACCTTGTCAATATCACAACTGTTAGATATGTAGGGGGAGCACTTGTATAAACGTATAAATACGAGCGAGAAATCCCTCTAGAAAAGCCTCTAAACATGCTATCCTATCCTATCCTAATCATAAATTCAAATGTATATAATATTAAACAATTGAAATAGGCAAATGTAAGATTCTATAAATTTATTGACAACCGAAATGTATGTGTATATATATATCGCATTTTAACAAAATTTTGTTTTTAGCATTTACCTAAAACAAGCCCTGCCCAACTAAATTTGTAAATTATAAACGGAATATAAAATGAGACCAAAAGAACAGTGAATTTTGGTAATTTGTTACAATTTTAAGTTTTTATATTATCAAGAGCATCTTGTTGTTCTTTTTTCTATAAAAGTTTAGTTCCTTTTTTTAAGAAGTGCATAAAATAGTAACCAAAAATTAATGAAATTTGGAATAAATTTTTGATAGTAGTTCAACCTGCCTAAAAACCTCTCAATTTTTTAATATTAATTGGTCTTTCCAAATTCGTAATATCTTCTACCCTCTCCCCATCTAAGATAATACCATTTTCATTTATAACAACCCAAATATGGAACTTTATCTCTGAAGAATTGACACTTTTCGATATTTAACTTCGTCCCTGGCTTAGCCAAACTTAACAATAATTTTGATGTCCTTCATATGATCTAGAGTCTCACTAAGTATTAGAATATCATCAATATAACACATAGGCTGAAGTCCCGGGCTTAACACATAGATGACGCTAGTTTTATTGCAGTCACCTTTCTCTCAGTTAGTACTAATCTTCAAAAGACAGCTGTTAAAATTTCATGATATTCTATTCATTAGTTTGTGAGTTATTGTGCTAAGAGTCACGCTACTTTTGTTATTTTCAAAACAATGGGTCAAAAACAATTTCGTGTTTTAATTTTACACTGCTTCTTAATGGAAAAAAATACCGTTCAAGCGAAGCTATGGCTTGAAAAGTGTTATGGGGATTCCGCTCCATCAGAAACAATAATAAAACGTTGGTTTGCTGACTTCAAACGTGGTCGTAGAGACACCGATGATGCAGAACGCAGTGGACGTCCAAATGAGGCGGTAACACCAGAAAACATCAAAGAAATCCACAAAATCGTTTTGAATGATCGAAAAGTGAAGTTGCGTGAGTTAGCTGACATCGTAAAGATATCAAAAGAATGTATTGGCTTTATATTGCATGAGCATTTAATTATGAGAAAGCTCTGTTCAAAGTGGGTGCCGCGTTTGCTCACTGTTGACCAAAAACAAGAACGTGTTGATGATTCTGAGCAGTGTTTGGCCATGTTTAAACGTAACAAACCGGAATTTTTGCGTCGATATGTGACGATGGATGAAACATGGATCCATCACTTCACTCCGGAATCAAAACGATCGTCATCTGAGTGGACACCAACTGGTGAACCTCGTCCAAAGCGCCCGAAAGCATTTTGGGATGTGCGTGGTGTAATATTCATCGACTATCTTGAGAAAGGAAATACCATCAACAGTGAATATTATATAGCGTTATTGGAGCGTTTGAAGGCCGAAATTGCAAAGAAACGACCGCATACGGGAAAAGAGAAAAATTTTGTTTCATCAAGACAACGCACCGTGTCACAAGTCAATCAAAACAATGGCAAAACCACATGAATTGAACTTCTAATTGCTCACACATCCTCTCAGCGACTACTGGCTGTTCGCAGATCTCAAAAAAATGCTCACCGGTAAGAAATTTCGCACGAATGAAGATGTTATCGCTGAAACTGAGGCCTATTTTGAGGCAAAAGATAAATCATTGTACAAAAGTGGTATTGAAATGTTAGAGCGGCGCTGGAATGATTGCGTTGCTCTTGATGGAGATTACGTTGATGAATAAAGCTAATTTTGAACCAAGAAAACCGTGTTTTCTTTGTTAGGCCCGGGACTTTTCAGCCCATGTGTTAATGCAGATGAAAAGGTGTTTAATGTTCCAGTTTGGAAAACATAGATGGTACCATTTGCGCTAAGAGCCGTATATTTTTGACTTTTTGGATGTAATGGGATTAAACAACAGTTATGTTTAAGAAAAACAATATATATAGTTGTATAGATATATAGGTTATATATAGGTAGACTGAGTATTTCGGCAAAACAATGCAGCTATCCATAATTCAAGACAAACAATGGAATGGTTTAATCAAAAGGAAATCAATTTATTACGGGCTCACTTGCCCGGTCTGAACCCGATCGAAAATCTTCGGAAAATATTGCCAAAAGAGGCGATACCGTCAAACAACTAAAATCTGCCATAACGAAGTCTAATTCTTTTTAATGTTATTTTCTCTTGTATTTGTGCTTGTAGTTCAGCATTAATTTCGGTGCATAATTTGCTGGAAATAAGAAAACCACGTATTCTGTTCGTATGCTGAAAATATTCATTTAACATTACTTCATTTAGAAAAGAGTTCAAAATTATTTATATATATCTTTCCGCATTATTTGTTCCGAATATAAACTGTTGATTTACACTTGACCAAGTTCTAGAATTTTGCGAGTTCACATAATCAGACAAGTGAAATTAAGTTTCATCAGTAAAGAATCTCTTACCTAAAATGTCATCTCCACTAATATTACTCAAAAGCCATTGGCAGTATTGTATTCGTTCGTTAAAATCTTTTGAACTGCTCAACCAGAGTTATAAATGGATGAAAACCCAATTGTTTTCGCACTGCTGTACAGTCTATAAAAGAAATATTTATTTTGCTACATGATTAAGAACAAATTGGAATTGTTTACCGAGAAGACCCACGAAGAAACTTATTTGGATACCGTAGGCATTCGTCGGCGTATATCTTCTTTAACTTCATTGTGTCACTTCCAGAATCAAGAAAACGTTGAATGAAACACTACTGATGCTGGTTGGTACTCTGCGAGGCTTTAAAATGCTACTCTGGGGATATTAGTTTCCAGTTGTTCATTTCTTTGTCAGATTGCTGACTCGGAAGATTATGCAGCAACACCGTATACAGTAATGTTGTTCTTATGAGACTGACGATCTATAGCTTCTTGCATAATATGTTCAGAATCAGAAAGTAATTGCGGCAGAGGTAAATCTCGCTTAGTATTGAGACAATACAGTTGAAATCTTCACGTAATTGGGTAATAGAATCAGCCATGCAGATGTGGGAGTAGCGGAATATTTTCCTCTGCCAAATATTCTCTAACCGACAATGGCTTGTGACTAGGGGCATTATCGTGCTGCAAGATTCGCAAGCTGGTAATATCAGGTCGCACACACAAAATTCTTTTCCGCAAACGTTCAGCCGCCTTGCAACTAAAAGGTTTGATTCACTCTCTGGCATTATGGTACGAATTCTTTGTGCATAATTTCATGGGAATCAAAAATGATAATGCACCTAGTCACAGCTAATTGATGGTCAAAGAATTATTAACATACTTTAGCTTTTGGGATACTATCCATTCACATTATAACGTTGGCATATAACAATGGCAGCCACCAACTTACCTAGCAAGTTGCTACAAACGAAAAAGATCTGGAATATAAATGCATATAGATATCATCTGAGATCAGATGTGTGCAAGGCCTAATGGCTAGTGTTAATTCAAACCTACGATTTTTGGAATATACTTCAACCAAATGAGCAACCATTTTATTCTTGTAAAATTCTAGTTATGAGCTTTTGGAATATGTATGGATTTCCTTCTTTGTTCAATAAAAACGAATTTCATAACCAGTTTTTGTCGATTAGATAGGTGGCCCTAAACATATGAGCGATAGTGCATTTACACAAAATAATTAACCAAAGTATGGCTTCGAACGTATTGTTACTCTTACGTGCAATTATTATTTAATTCTGTTTTGGTACATACGAATTATGTAATTTTAAATGTGGGCTATGGAATTGAGGAAACAAAAATGGTCCAGATTTTTAAGATTGTACATACTGCAATAAATTAAGTCGGGGAGGTATAAAATAAATGTAGTTATTCCAAGTTGCTATCACCAAATATATCGCCGCGCCAGATGTTTGGAATTTGTAATTTAAAGAGTCTGCAATTTACATTAAGTGTTGAACAAGTAAGCATTAAAAAGAACAAAAAGAAATATGTGCTAATCGACATACATATACTCTGGAATTACGTAGCTGTCATTAACTGAAATAAATAAATGAATTCATTGAGTCCAGATGCTGCTTCATACTTACTGGGCATATTATGTGGTATACCTTTACGGATACAGTTTCATAATGTGTACTAGAGTTTCATTAACGCATTCGTGCATCAAGTACGCCGATGTCATATTACTATTCGAAATTATATATTCTTTCTACGTTTATAATTAAATAATTTATTTGTGATATCTCATTGCATTATCAGACAACTTTTTGCAACAATTCAATATTTTTCAGAATCAATTTTAGTAAGAGTTCACCTAAATACTACGAATTATTACTACGTGGCGGATGTAAACATGGGTATCGAATCATTAATTTTTCGAGGATAATGTTTGCTGCCTCGACTATCTGCAACTTTACCTGCAATTTATATAATTCACAAATTGTATTAGCTGTGTATATGTTTCTTTGCAAAGGCGCAAGTAATTAATATTCAATAAGTATAATTTGAGAATATGTTTTGTTGAAGACGTTTCTTATATCATCCAAGTCATTTCTTACCAGGACTTGACAGGGGTATTTATAGTTTATCCATTGAAAACGTTTCTGTTAAATATTCTGACAAATTGTTGTAAATTCAATTCCTTTATAATGTCCGTATTGTAAATTGTAAGGAAATGCAGCACTAGGTAACGTAAATAGTCGAAGTGCGAAGCACTAAAGGCATGTACAAGCAAATCGAGACGGGGGATTTCCCGCTGGTTTGCGGACGCCTCGAAAACCTCGAATGCCACAGGTATTGGAAATTGCAAAGAGGGAGAACCGGATGGGGAGACTATCAGTCTAGGGATCTCCTGCTCCATCCTTCAAGAAGAAGTAATTGCGATCCAGACATGTGCAGAGAACTCTCTGAACTACGCACATGACCAGGAAGCGGTGGAAATCGTATCGGACAGGCAAGCCGTTCTTAGGGCGCTACAAGCTGTCAAGTTTGACTCCGAAGTGGTGTTGGGATGACATAGAAGGCTGCAACAACCGGCGAAACATTGCAGCGTTACGCTGAGATGGGTGCCAAGCCACTCGGGGATCAAAGGGAACGAAATAGCTGATTTGCTAGCAAAGGATGTCAGCGGACGACCATTCTCAGGTCCTGAATCGACGCGTGGGAGTACCTATGGCGGTATTAAGACCTACGTTAGATCCGAGCTGGCAGCCAATCACCGGTCCTATTGGAACGGTGTAGACGGTTTAAGACACTGTAAATCTCTGGGGATTTATCCATGTGAGGGAAAACTGTGTAAGGCAGTCCTAATGAGCAGGACCAAACTGAGAGCACTCACAGTGTTCTTAACTGGACACTGCGCACTGAATAAACACATGCACCGCATGGGTCTAGTAAACTCTCCTTCATGCAGAAAGTGCAGGAGAGCAGAGGAAACTCCTGTGTACCTTCTTGTCGACTGCCTTGCAGTCTGCGGGGAAAGACAGGTTCACCTTGATGATGCTCAGCTTGATGGACCCGGAAAATTACCACTCGAGCAAATTATGGACTTTGTTGCTGAAATACAACCCGGTCAAGTGAGCTAAAATCACCTGGGTGCACAATAGGCGAGATACTGGCCGAGTTTGCTCTTTGGGGTTACAGCCCCGCCCATGAAAAAAAAAAAACGTAAATAGTGCTTATATAAACCATTACGCTAAAATAGTGTCCAATTTTTAACGTTACGAATGTAGGCTTGAAAAAGTGCTAGTCTTAATTTAACGTCGAATAGTGTTAATAATTTTTAAATATGTAATAAGAAAAAGACAAAGTTTAATTCAAAAGAAATATGTGGATTAATTTAAGCTTAATAGGAAAGAATCTTGAATTTTGGTAGTATTTCATGTTATCTATGTAGCTATGAAAACAATGAGTCAGGAAACAAATAAAATTATACTTCTTAACATCTTTCTAATAACGTTATATCTTAAAAATTTTTTGGTAATTCTGCAAAATACGACTCTGCAGCCTTTTCCAATTTTAACATTCGATAAAAAGTTTTCAACTCCTTTCTAAGTGTCGGAAAGAAATAATGGTCACAGGGATCGAGTTTGTGACTGTAAGGTTGATGTAATTCCCCAAAGCCATTCTTTTCCATCTTTTTCGCGTATAGACACTTTCAAGCTCTTAATGTGTCTCTGTAAATATTCTTCATTATTGCAGTCCTTTTTGGTATATACTCGATGAAAACGTCGTCTCCGCATCTCTAGAAAATTGAGACCATCACTTTTTTCTTCTCCTTGGACGATGGAGATCCCTTATGGATCCATTGTACGGACTCTTGTTACGTGGTAGAGTCAGTGATGTACTTAAATCTCATCCTTGGTTATAATTTTGTAGGAGGCCTTCATCTCTGGATAAAGTAGTTTAATTCACTTCACAAATTTGTCGTCTACACAGTTTTCGTTCGGAACTGAGCACATTTTTGTATACAGCTTTAAAAGCGTACGTCTCTGATGTTTCTATTTCTCTAGTAATAATTTACTCGGCAGTTAGTCAATACCAAATCTCCAACTTTGTTGATGATTTCTTCAATCTTTGGTTCCAAAGGTTTTCCACATTTTGGGTCACCATAAATAGATTCCCTGCCCCGTTCGAACTTTTTGCAATATTTGACTTGGAAACTGGATGGGCTATTTTCTTCATACTCTGCCTTCATTTTTCATAAATATTTCTCGGATTATTGCCTTCTTTCGATAGAAGTTTCATGACGCTTTTATGTTCAGTTTTAAACTGGAATAAAAATGGCGACGATTGAAAGCAAACTTCGAGATGACAGTGATTCAATAGTTTTCACATTTAAAGCCTTGATATTTCAGATAACATGCCTTTAAATAAATTTTACCTAGAAGTAACCTTTGAAATTACAATTACGCCTTCGAGGTAAAATTTATTTAAACAAATGTTATTTGAAATTTCAAGGCTTCAAATATGAAAACTATTGAATCACTGTCATCTCGAAGTTTGCTTCCAATCGTCGCCATTTTTATTCCAATTTGACACTTAACACAAAAGCGTCATGAAATTTCTATCAAAAGAAGGCAATAATCCGAGAAATGTTTATGAATAATGATGGTAAAGTAAAAGGAAATTACCCAGCCACTTTCTAAGTCAAATATTGCAAAAAGTTCGAATGGGACAGGGAATCCATTTAGGATGATCCAAAATGTGGATGATCTTTGGAAGGAACGAATTCAAAATCATAAAACAAAAATTATTAACTGAATGATATGTTTATTTGCAACAAACAAGTGAAAATAATATTCAACCATGAATGATTTGTGGTGTGTAGTAAAAACTATTTTAAATTACAACACAGTTTTAACAAGTTCCTGTTAATTACGCATCTGAACGACAATTAAAGCAGTATTTGCCTTCACACGTCTTATAATTGACAGCACCTTATGATGGTTTGTCTATTACATAGTTAAACTTTCTTTGTCATTCTTGGTCGGAACATGTTCCGCTTAGAGAAGGATGCATAAGAACATCTAAATTATACAAAAATAATCTTTAATAATTTCAGCTCACATACAACAAAAAACATAAAAACATTCGCACATATACAACAGCAAACAATTCTTTTAATAATGTGAAATGTAACCACCATGATGATCAGCGACTAGAGGTACAACGACTTTCTTAACTTGAACTTCTTTGTGTACAACTTGAGGATGCGCAGCATGTCCCTGTCTGATAACAACAGCATTGAAACCGCTCTTCTTATCGGCGGTATATTTGACAATCCTAACGGTACCATCGGCTTCCTTCAGGCTGTATTCACCTTGGACCTGATCGCCGCGTCTAGCTTCCTTTTGGGATTTGATGTCCCCGGTGTGTTTGTCTTCGACGGCGTAGTGGAATTGGTATTCAGCAGGTCCCTATATTCAAGTTAATTGCAAAGGGTATTGTCTAATTGAAAATTATGCCACTTACATGTTCTTCCTCCACATGTTGTTCGACATGCTTAACATAGACTGGAACTTTTTGAATGACGGGAGTGACAACTTTGTGGACCAAAGGAACTGCATGGTGGGTGATGACTGGTGTAGCTACAACGTGGCCACCTAGACCTCCCAGATCATCTCCACCTAAGTTACCTATGTTACCATGACTCCCAAAACTAGTGGAAATGTATGAACTAGCATGGCTTTCGATTGGAGATCCACAAGCTAGTGAGACTAGAGCTGTTAATACGGTAACCTATTGAAAAAAATACGTGTTATATTTGTGTATATACTGAGTACGTAAAGCAATTGAATTACTTTGAAAAACATGTTGAAGTAGTAAATTTACGTGTTGCACAGTATACGCAAGTACTGCTGTTAAAACTGTTGAGAGAAAACTGATAATTAATCAGAGCTAACCCCTTCCTTTATATATACGATACAGCTAACCCTTCACTGGTCCTAAAATGGCGATAACTTCCTCGACCTGCCGTGCGTACGGTGAAAATTCACAAAAAATTCTACCTCTCCGGCATTGCGTAGTTTATTACGTAATATTGTGCTTACTTCGTCGAAATATAATTCAGGGAATATGTGTACGTGTAGGAATAAATCTTATCCACCTGCGAAGTGTTATAATTAGTCGTACGTAAAGTGAAAAGTTGCCGAAGCAATTTTAACGTATAAATTTTGTTTAAGGATTGGCCGTTATCTAATTGATTATATACATTGATAGATCTAAATTGCTCGTCAATATTCATATCGACATGTATCGGGAAAGGAGAAACATCGCCTCATCTATATGTTGAATGGTAAAAGATTCCTTTGCGTGCGGAATTTCTTTCTTCTAGTCCACGAGAAAACTTAATATAGCGTTGTTATAGACTATTATAATTGAAAGTTTGCAATGGGAATCGCCATAACTTCCGTTTTATCTCTTTATATTTGATTCATTTCGTGTAGACGCTATTTAAAACTCATTATACGAGGGCGACCTGAAATGTTTCTGGGATCGACAAAAAAAACACGGTATTGGTATGGTTTCTTATTTTTATTTTCCGATGTAGATGTAGATCAATATATGCTTTCAGATCTGCAAAATCGCCATTTGTAGCAGCGATGATCTCCTCATTTGAGCCAAATCCCTTTCCTCCCACTGATTCTTTTCAGATTTGGGAATAGGAAAAAGTCGCTGGAGGTTAGGTTTGGTGAATGTGGAGGATGAGAGACTAATTCCTAGCGCAACTCATTCAATTTGGATATGACGATGCGCGATGAATGAGCCGGTGCATTGTCGTGGTGGAAAGGCACTTTTTTCGGCTGAATAAATCGATACAGTATTGCCCTATAATCGTCCTTCCCTTCTGCAGATAGTCGATGAGGATCACACTTTGGGAATCCTAAAAAATGGTCGCCATAACCTTTCCGGCTGATGGAACGGTCTTTGCTTTCTTCGGTGCTGATTCTCCCGGAAAAGTCCTCTAAATAGCTACACAAAACACAGTCTTAAACAACAACTATTGACAGTAGACGTCTGGAATTTTGTTAATTCCCATAAAAATGGTTACCCTTGGCGACGAATGAATCCACTTCAACCTTCATGCGCCATCTCTTGCCGATTCCGAAAACATTTCAGTCGCCCTCGTATAGTAGTAAGCATTTATAGAGTGCTATGCAGGAAGATTGGTTAATTTGTAGAACTTTAACACATGGGCTGAAAAGTCCCGGGCCTAACAAAGAAAACACGGTTTTCTTGGTTCAAAATTAGCTTTATTCATCAACGTAATCTCCATCAAGAGCAACGCAATCATTCCACCGCCGCTCTAACATTTCAATACCACTTTTGTAGAACTATTTATCTTTTGCCTCAAAATAGGCCTCAGTTTCAGCGATAACCTCTTCATTCGTGCGAAATTTCTTACCGGCGAGCATTTCTTTGAGGTCTGCGAACAGCCAGTAGTCGCTGGGAGCCAAATCTGGCGAATACGGTGGATGTGGGAGCAATTCGAAGTTCAATTCATGTAGTTTTGCCATTGTTTTGATTGACTTGTGACACGGTGCGTTGTTTTGATGAAACAATTTTTTTTTCTTTGCCATATGCGGTCGTTTCTTTGCAATTTCGGCCTTCAAACGCTCCAATAACGCTATATAATATTCACTGTTGATGGTATTTCCTTTCTCAAGATAGTCGATGAATATTACACCACGCACATCCCAAAATACCGAGGCCGTAACCTTTCCAGCCGATTGTTGTGCTTTCGGGCACTTTGGACGAGGTTCACCAGTTGCTGTCCACTCAGATGACGATCGTTTTGATTCCGGAGTGAAGTGATGGATCCATGTTTCATCCATTGTCACATATCGACGCAAAAATTCCGGTTTGTTACGTTTAAACATGGCCAAACACTGCTCAGAATCATCAGCACGTTCTTGTTTTTGGTAAACAGTGAGCAAACGCGGCACCCACTTTGAAGAGAGCTTTCTCATAGTCAAATGCTCATGCAATATAAAGCCAATACGTTCTTTCGATACCTTTACAATGTCAGCTAACTCACGCAACTTCACTTTTCGATCATTCAAAACGATGTTGTGGATTTTTTTATGTTTCCTGGTGTTACCGCCTTATTTGGACGTCCACTGCGTTCTGCATCATCGGTGTCTCTACGACCACGTTTGAAGTCAGCAAACCAACGTTTTATTGTTGTTTCTGATGGAGTGGAGTCCCCATAACACTTTTCAAGCCATTGCTTCGCTTGAACGGTATTTTTTTCCCATCAAGAAGCAGTGTAAAATTAAAACACGGAATTGTTTTTGATCCATTGTTTTGAAAATAACAAAAGTAGCGTGACTCTTAGCACAATAACTCGCAAACTAATGAATAGAATATCATGAAATTTTAATAGCTGTCTTTTGAAGGTTAGTACTAACTGAGAGAAAGGTGACTGCAATAAAACTAGCGTCATCTATGTGTTAGGCCCGAGACTTTTCAGCCCATGTGTTATATACCGTATTACAGTAAAACGTCGTCGGCTGATAATAATATAATATAGTAGAATTTTCTACAAAATGAGCACTACGATAAAATGAAATCTTGTCATATTTTGGACATAATTGTATAACTATGATTACTAAGGTATTTTTTCCGCGAAGCCATTTTGAACACTAAATTAAAATTGCGTGTCTGTGGTATCATGAACACAGCAGATGGTATGCAATGAAACTTATATATTTAATTTATGTGTATTTATAAGAGACATTGCAAGGCAATACTAAATCAAATATAAGAGTATCCTTTACATATTTATCGCTTCTACCTTGGCATCATACAGATCCTAGGACGGAAATAGTATTGAAATGGAAAATATGTATATGTTTTAACTTAAGCCGTGATCAATAAATATGTCATTTCATTTAAAAATACAATAAAACAACAAACTCAACTGGTATTCAAGATTTTGTTAATAAGAAAGGCGAAATTAAAGAAAATGCTCAAGTTTATACACCTTCTCATGCTGTTAAAGGTATTTTGCAGCGTTGCGGGCGTTATTAATGCACATTTCTCAAAAATTCTTTGTTGCAGATCTTGCAAATTAACAACAGGAGTATTACACATTCTATTCTTTAGGTGAGGAGACACGAAAAAATCCATAATTGTCAAACAAGGTGACCGTGGTGAAATTCAACTTCCATATGTAAGCTTATAATCCGATCGACTAAAAAATCACGAAGAACAGCAATAATTTCTTGTGTTGTGTGTAGCGTTGCACCATCTTGTTGGAAGTAACCATATTCTAATTCATCTTCGTCCAGCTGTTCCATAAATTCTTTCAAAATGTTTCTATACCTCTTAGCATTAATTTCAAAACTAAAAAGAATGGGTCTAACAATTTTTCAATGAGAACGTGCTGGATAAAGATCAAGTATCGTAGCATGCAGAAACGATTCAAAAAAATATGAGGATTTTCACTACTCCACATCCGAGTATTTTGGGAATTGACGTACCTCGCAAGATGAAACCATGCTTCAACAGAGAAAAATGTCAAATTTAGCAGGTCATCATCTTGAATAAAATTAATTGCATCTTATACGGATGCATGCTTAAGAGCATGTCCCATAAGAAAGTCCAATCTCTTGAGAAAGACGTTTCAAAGGTTTTGTGGGTTCATTTCCCATCCGTTGACGAACATCATTTATAACTTCTTCAGAACGAACAGTCGGTCTATCGCTACGTGATTTATGACCCATAGAATCAGTCTCACGAAATACACCACCTCAATTTGTAAGGTAATTATAAGCATTTTTAGAAATTATAGTTAACTCTAGATAGTGCTCTTTAAAATAATCTCAACATGCACGCTGGGTGTACACCTCAATTCCATCAATTCGCACTCCACGTCGAAAATGGGTTTCAATTATATACGTTTTTTTGCGCGGTATTGTAACTATATTTTGTAATAAAAATTTGTGTGTATACATATGCAAATGTAATAGTAGGATTTCTAACATGAAAAGTATTAAATTAACAAAAAAATCAGCAATACTTTTTCTGGATCTCCTTTCTTAAGTTGTAGTGGGTCAGGGTGACAGCCAAATTGGATTATAATACAAAACCATAGGTTTCTTATTACGTAAATGTCGCATTAGGGGATTATGCATATATGTGTAAGACCTACATATCTATATACGAATTATTAAATTATGTAACTAACAAAAATTTACATATTTATGTCTTGAAAAATTCCACCTGCAATGTACCGTATAAATGATACTCGCATAACAATATGTTGCTGTTCCTTGCTTATTGAATAAGGTTTAAATAAAGAAATGACAGATAATTTATTGGTTCAAAGATCAGCCTGATATACACACTCAGTGAAATTTCTATGGTTTCACATAGAATGTGGAGTGAAGTATTTGCTTTTTTTAATATTTACGCGTTAGACTCTAAAGAAAGACAAATGAAAGAGGAAATAACGTTCTAGTTTGTTGCACTTTTACAAAAATAAACATCGACATACAATGAGAATACAAAACAATGAAATTTCTATAGGTCCATTAACACAGTACGAATAAATAAATCAGAAATTTACAAGCCTACCTAAATTTAATAAATACTTAATATCGCCTAAGTTATTATTCAGAAGTTATAATATATAATTTAGAAATTTTCTTATTTTTTAATATATTATTAATGTCATTTATATTATAGTAAGAGTGCGTTTGAAGTATTTTTGTTCTCAATTATAAAATCAGTGAAATTATCTGCTAGGTACATTATAACACATGGGCTGAAAAGTCTCGGGCCTAACACATAGATGACGCTAGTTTTATTGCAGTCACCTTTCTCTCAGTTAGTACTAACCTTCAAAAGACAGCTGTTAAAATTTCATGATATTCTATTCATTAGTTTGTGAGTTATTGTGCTAAGAGTCACGCTACTTTTGTTATTTTCAAAACAATGGATCAAAAACAATTCCGTGTTTTAATTTTACACTGCTTCTTGATGGGAAAAAATACCGTTCAAGCGAAGCAATGGCTTGAAAAGTGTTATGCGGACTCCGCTCCATCAGAAACAACAATAAAACGTTGGTTTGCTGACTTCAAACGTGGTCGTAGAGACACCGATGATGCAGAACGCAGTGGACGTCCAAATGAGGCGGTAACATCAGAGAACATCAAAAAAATCCACAAAATCGTTTTGAATGATCGAAAAGTGAAGTTGCGTGAGTTAGCTGATATCGTAAAGATATCAAAAGAACGTATTGGCTTTATATTGCATGAGCATTTGACTATGAGAAAGCTGTGTTCAAAGTGGATGCCGCGTTTGCTCACTGTTGACCAAAAACAAGAACGCGTTGATGATTCTGAGCAGTGTTTGGCCATGTTTAAACGTAACAAACCGGAATTTTTGCGTCGATATGTGACAATGGATGAAACATGGATCCATCACTTCACTCCGGAATCAAAACGATCGTCATCTGAATGGACAGCAACTGGTGAACCTCGTCCAAAGCGCCCGAAAGCACAACAATCGGCTGGAAAGGTTATGGCCTCGGTATTTTGGGATGTGCGTGATGTAATATTCATCGACTATCTTGAGAAAGTAAATACCATCAACAGTTAATTTTATTTAGCGTTATTGGAGCGTTTTAAGCCCGAAATTAAAAAGAAACGACCGCATATGGCAAAGAAAAGAATTTTGTTTCATCAAGACAACGCACCGTGTCACAAGTCAATCAAAACAATGGCAAAACTACATGAATTGAACTTCGAATTGCTCCCATATCCACCGTATTCGCCAGATTAGGCTCCCAGCGACTACTGGCTGTTCGCAGACCTCAAAAAAATGCCCGCCGGTAAGAAATTTCGCACGAATGAAGAGGTTATCGCTGAAACTGAGGCCTATTTTGAGGCAAAAAATAAATCGTTCTACAAAAGTGGTATTGAAATGTTAGAGCGGCGCTGGAATGATTGCGTTGCTCTTGATGGAGATTACGTTGATGAATAAAGCTAATTTTGAACCAAAAAAAAACGTGTTTTCTTTGTTAGGCCCGGGACTTTTCAGCCCATGTGTTAGTTAATACGGCTCGGTGGTCCAGTGGTAAGATGGTTAGTATTTAAATTTGACAACTTAGGCGTCCTGTTTTCGAAACTAATGTCCGTCAAGCACAGTGGCGGGGTAGTTAATAATTAACGACGCTTTAGTTATAACACTGGTCAAGACACATTTTGGTGCCTCGGATTTTTTAAATGTAATTAAGCAATTTTGGGCTGCCTAATCCAAAACTGCCGTCAGATTTTTTCTACCAGATCTAGTTTACGAAATTCACTCTTTCTGCCTTATTTAGGAAAAAATCGCTAAAATTAGATATAATGTTTTGTTATGTACGTAACTTTTTAAATATTACTATTTGATCACTGTTAACTGAAACAAAAAGAAATGAATTGGAGGTATTTATTTAGCAGAAAAATATGCAGATATAACCTTCGATTAGCAGTTAAACATTTCCTTTTATAAGATTTTCTTGGGTGGGGTTTACAGGAACAGTCTCCTTGAAGATTCCAGCAGTAATCGGCCATCATATGTGTATCCCATCTTCTTTGGTAACTTTCCTCCATAATGCTACTGTTGTTGTGAATTCTTTCCCCCCGTTCCTCACTAGCATCACCTAAGTTTTCTGGAAAATGATCTAAGTGACAGTGAAGGTAATAATCTTGATGCTCATGTTACATCCAAGCCTGTGAAAGTTAGAAAGTTACGTATGAGACTTCACCGTGGAATATCTCGAAAACTAGAGCTGTTGGGAAGAAACGCCCATTATTTTTGGAACCAACACATTAGAAATACCCTAAATCAGTTCGTATTTTACAGGCACCACGAAAAAACTTATTTTGATGGGCGGTGTAATAGTTTATAACGTGGTCAGGCTGCTCACCACAAAAACGTTTGTGACGAACTGTTCATCTTCGATTGCTAACCGAACGAGACACAAACCTGCAGAAGTAACATGATTGCGATAAATAACGATTACAGCTTAATAATATTGCTTATTTGAAGCAAATCTTTGTGTAACTAATAAAAATATTCAAACACTATTGTACCAGATGCTTTCCTTTTCCTTCAATGCAAATAAATTCTTTTTATTTTGATAAAGGTTTTGGGAAAGTGGAAAACCAACAGAATACTCTTCTATATGCTTGTCATGGTAGGTCTACTGGCCCTGCTTGCCTTGGTTTATTCAAGTGCTTTCAATTCCAAACTTTCTTCTTTAGTTGAATTTTTCATTTCTCTCTTTTAATTTTTAATACCTGGAGTCAAGTTAAAAACATAATGATAATTGAATTGTTGCATACATACTATATAGAACTGACCAAATTGCGTTTAACGGTAAAAATTAACTTTATAAAACCAAAACAATTATACAAAAATAATCTTTAATAATCTCAGCTTAGCTCGTATTTAAATGCAAATAAATTCTTTCCATTTTATTGGTCATATTAACCTAACTTAGTTTAAGCACTTTCCCTTGGCAACTTTTTTTTTATTTTTCTATTTTAATTTTTAATACCTGGAGTTTAATTACAAGCACAATGATCGAAAATGTTATAGAGTTTAAAAAAGCTTTAAACCAGAATTTCCCGGCTATATAAGACTGCCCAAATTGCATTGATCTTTTGCAGTAGTATTAACTCAATAAAACCAAAGGAATTGTACAAAAATAATCTTTAATAATCTCTGCTTACACACAACAAAAACATAAACGCGTTGGTACAGATTATATCAACAAAGAATTTCTTTAGTAATGAGAAAGATATTGTTGGTAACCATCGTGATGACCAGCTACCACAGGTACTACGACTTTCTTAACTTGAACTTGGGGATGAGCAGCGTGTCCTTGTCTGAGAACAACAGCATTGAAACCGTTCTTCTTATCAGCGATGTACTTGACAATCCTAACGGTACCATCGGCTTCCTTCAGACTGTACTCGCCTTGGACCTGATCGCCGTGTCTGACTTCTTTTTGCGATTTGACGTCTCCAGTGTGTTTATCTTCGACAGCGTAGTGGAATTGGTATTCAGCAGGTCCCTGTAATAAGGCGATTTAGAAAGGGTATTCTAGTTTCCTTAGGTAACTCACCTGTTCTTCTTCGACGTGTTGTTCGACGTGCTTCACGTAGACTGGAACTTTTTGAATGACAGGTGTAACGACTTTGTGGACCAGAGGAACTGCATGGTGGGTGATGATTGGTGCAGCTACAACGTGTCCACCGAGACCTCCTTGATCGTCACCTCCTAGGCTACCTAGATTTCCATATCCTCCGAAGCTAGTGGAAATGTATGAACTGGCATGGCTCTCGATTGGAGATTCTAAAGTGAGGGTGGCTAAGGTTGCTACAGCAATAATCTATAAGGAAATGGAATTAAAATCGATTTATAATTATTAAATGGGTGTTATTTACTTGAAAGAACATCTTAGTTGCTTTCGAATTGAATATATGTATTTACAAGACGGTGGATTTATTTAAACAGTTAAAAGATAACTGATAATTAATTTTCGTCAACCCTCGTTTTTATACTCGAAGAAATAACCTTTCACTGCTCTTGAAAATTAACTAACACGTTTTTTACGTACGCAGTATTGAAATTCCTTACGGCGTTATTATGCAATTAATTTAGGGACCATACGTTAAAATTGATTTCAAATATCTGCATACGCGATATGTTGTATTTACTTTTGATGTATGAGAATTTATTATCTATTTTTAGATCTAGGAGAAGCCAGACAGTATAATCCTTAATAATCGTGTTAAAACCATATGTCAAGCTAATGCACTATGTAATATATAAAACTTCGTAAAGATCTAGTATGGAATTACGTATTGATAATGAACTTGTAATCGCTGCTGTAGATATTGGTGATTATTTTAATGAATACTTTAAGAATATTATGTTGAATGTTACAAATCCTCACAGTACCAATTTAGGAGCTTGTTCTGTATAGTATTTAACGTTACTAAATACATATGCAAATTTCATATAACAACGATAATAATCGTAACAAATTTATTTTAGAATTAAAATTTGAGGCAGGATATATCATATAAACATATTAAAATTGGCTTAGGGATAAAAAAGAGTTAAAATTGTAAAATATGCGTTTATGGAGTACAGACATGGCTTGCCCAATTAACTCTGCCTAACATAATTTTTGCTGACTTCTATATGAGACTTGTTTCTCACTAATTTGTGTGTGGTGAATCCGAAAATCATATTAGTTTTTGCGTATCAAATCAAAATTTAACTCTATGTCGTACTATGTTCGTTGAAGAATAACTAAAGCTGTAAAGTTGTTGCTTAAGAACAGCTAAGATACAGGGTGGCGCAGGGGAACGGGAAATTTTGAACGTTACAGTTGTCAGCACTGCCATTTAGTAATCATGGATCGTTGGACTGGTGCGGAACGTGCAGTAGCTGTGAGAGCGTTTTATAAAAATGGTGATAGTGCGACTGCCGCGCAGAGAACATTTCGACAGCATTACCAGCTTGGACGTCGTGGACGTGTCCCATCTGCGCATACGATTACAACGTGTGTGCGTAATTTTGAAGAAACAGGATCTGTCTTGAAAAAGAAAGCTCCAGATGGCATTCGAACGGTACGTACCCCAGAGAACATTGAGGCTGTTAGAGCTGCAATCGAGAGAAGTTCTAGCCGCTCCGTTCGAGAGCATGCATCTACGCTAGGGATTAAGCGACGAAGCTTACAAAGAATACTGCACGAATTACATTTCCATCCCTATAAGTTGCAGATTGTGCAACAATTACATGAACGAGACCCAGCGTTGCGTATGGAGTTTAGTAGGCAGATATTGGCTAAAATTAACGGGGACGCGAATTTCGTTGGTAACATATGAATATCAGACGAAGCCCATTTCCACCTGAAAGGTTTCGTAAACAAACAGAATTTTCGTTATTCGGCCCAGGACAATCCTTGTGAGTTACACCAGCGACCACTACATAGCGACAAGGTCACAATATGGTGTGCTGTATCATGTTACGGTGTTATCGGCCCTTATTTTTTTGCACGTGAGGATGGTAGTGCAGCGACAATAATATCCGCTCGATATGTTGAAATGCTTCTTTACACCGAGACTGTACGAGCTTAATCTTAACATGGAAAACATGTGGTTTCAGTAGGACGGAGGCACGTCACGCACTGCTCGACATTCGATGGCAGCAGTTCGTCAATTGTTTGGAGGACGCATTATTTCACGTAACGGTGACATTGAATGGCCTGCGAGATCCCCTGATCTTAGTGTGTGCGACTTCTTCCTGTGGGGGTATCTTAAAGGCAAGATGTACCGTACACGACCTGCAACAATCCATGAACTGAAGGAGAACATTCAACAAGAAATCACTGCCATTCCCCAAGATTTGCTACACCGCGGATTTCAGAGTTTTTATAACATGCTGTTAGAGTGTGAACGGCGAATGGGAGGACATCTTTCCGATGTCATCTTTAAAAAGTAAAGAGACACTTTTGGACATTTTGATTGTAAAAACATAAATGGCATGCTGCATACATGCACTTTCGTCAATAAATTACTAGTTTTATGGATTTATTCGTGGAAATGACGTTATTTCAAAATTTCCCGTTACCCTGCGCCACCCTGTATAAGCAAAGTATAAAATTTTAATAATTCATTTATTTATTTAAATATAATATTAGTCATGAGCATAGTACGAGTGTTTATTTTAATAATCATTAAAAAATTACAAGAGTACTTGTAAAAATACAAACAACAATTCGGGAATAAATTTTCATTTGTTGCATTTTCTGCTGTGTATTTTGGTTTGGCACTCCTTTTGAACGCTCCAACAATAGATGGCATTCATATGAGGATTCCATCTCCCTTGGTACCGAGTTTCCATGGTTTTTAAATCTTGATGAAATCTCTCGCCACCTTCATCGCCGATAGCACCTTAATTTTCTGGAAACCTATCGAACTGACTATGAAGAAATTGAAGTTCTACGGTCATGTTACAACCTAGAATGTGCACCTCGGCGGTAACATTTTTGAAGCATTGATTTCACTGGGTCCTTGTAAGTGGAGGCTTTATTGTTTCCAAGATCATTGTTTGCGACCATAGTGAATGAGGCGCAGGTTTTTTTCTCAGCTTCGTTCATAGAGTTGATGAAGTTTGGATCTGGCATTAAAGATCTAATTTGGGGTCTATCAAATATCACAGCTTTAATTTTTTAGTAACTTAGTTGTAGAAACTCTTGACATGTGTATTTGAAACAGTCTCCTTGCTAATCTAGAGTCTTAACATATTGCTTTATAAGACCCAATTTGACGTGAAGAGGTGGAAAAATTACTTTTTTCCGTCGACTAAAAAATCACTTACAATATTGTTTTCTCCAAACATCTAAGGATGCTTTGGGAGGCCAGTGTTTCTGAATCCAGCGTTGGTTTCTAATCGGCAAACAAGAAATGCCGTAGAAAAAGAACATGAGGTGATAGGGAAAAATGAATTTCATATTAGGCATTAGCGTACTTATATTAATTAAAAATAAGTGTCAGATATTATTCAGCAGAAAAAAAGTATTTTCATTTATTGGCTAGTGTTATAATTTTACGATTGTATGCATCCATAATAAGCAGTTAGCGGACATGAACGAGTAAATAACACTTGTGCCGATAAAATGCCGTGGCGTTCTTGCGCATAGTATGCATATTATAACAGCTCTATTGTTTTGCTTGATCGAATACATCGTTTTCAGCAGGTGCTATTTTGCGCTTATAGGGTATGAGCTATAACCCGATCGAGTCCTTTCCCTGACAATAAGATACCTACTATCAAAGATTTCGACAACCAATAACATTGAACACATTACCTATTTATTTGGGATATTATGATTATAAAACAATAAGACCCACCCTGTATCTCATATCTGTAGTGTTATTTAAGTATAAATTGAGATGCTTCTAAGATAACTCGCTAATACATAAAAGCGGAGGAGTGCTCCAATGGTTCGAGGATAGGAATGAGATTGCTGCTTTGACTGCCTTGTCGGGTCTCCAAATCTAAATCCGATAGAAGCCATGTTACCTGCAGTGATCAGATATTAGGGCAGAGAGGGTAATGGTCTTTATCAAATAGAGAACATTGATAATGGGACATACTATTGTAATTTAATTTGTCCAAATGTAGTTGATTCAATTACACGTATATTGAATAAATGCTTGCTGAACAACGGTTACTACAAAAAATATTAATTATTACACAAAGCATTAATTATTATTAAATGTTTATGCTAATCTGTTTTCTTGTTTTCTTGTTTCCTTGGTAAAAATAGCGAAGCAGTGGTACTCACAGTGATATCCGTTACGAACTATCAGTAAGCAATTAAAAGACCCATTAAAGAAGTTACGATGAGAATATTCAAAGACCATTGTTCCGCATACTTTCGTATTTCTTCAATACAAATAAATTCTTTCCATTTTATTGGTCATGTTAACCTAACTTTGTTTAAGCACTTTCAACTTTTATTCTTTTTTATTTTTCTATTTTAATTTTTAATACCTGGAGTTTAATTACAAGCACAATGATCGAAAATGTTATAAAGTTTAAAAAAGCTTTAATGCAGAATTTCCCGGCTATATAAGACTGCCCAAATTGCATTAATCTTTTGCAGTAGTATTAACTCAATAAAACCAAAAGAATTATACAAAAATAATCTTTAATAATCTCAGCTTACATACAACAAAAACATAGAAGCATTGGCACAGATATATCAACAAACAATTTCCTTAGTAATGAGAAAGATATTGTTGGTAACCATCGTCATGACCAGCTACCACAGGTACTACGACTTTCTTAACTTGAACTTGGGGATGAGCAGCGTGTCCTTGTCTGAGAACAACAGCATTGAAACCGTTCTTCTTATCAGCGATATACTTGACAATCCTAACGGTACCATCGGCTTCCCTCAGACTGTACTCGCCTTGGACTTGATCGCCGTGTCTGACTTCTTTTTGCGATTTAATGTCTCCAGTGTGTTTATCTTCGACAGCGTAGTGGAATTGGTATTCAGCAGGTCCCTGTAATGAGGCGATTTAGAAAGGGTATTCTAGTTTCCTTAGGTAACTTACATGTTCTTCTTCGACGTGTTGCTCGACGTGCTTCACGTAGACTGGAACTTTTTGAATGACTGGTGTAACGACTTTGTGGACCAGAGGAACTGCATGGTGGGTGATGATTGGTGCAGCTACAACGTGTCCACCGAGACCTCCTTGATCGTCACCTCCTAGACTACCTAGATTTCCATATCCTCCGAAGCTAGTGGAAATGTATGAACTGGCATGGCTCTCGATTGGAGATCCTAAAGTGAGGGTGGCTAAGGTCGCAACAGTAATAATCTATAAGGAAATGGAATTACAATCGATTTATAATTATTAAATGGGTGTTATTTACTTGAAAGAACATCTTAGTTGCTTTCGAATTGAATATATGTATTTACAAGACGGTGGATTTATTTAAGCAGCTAAAAGATAACTGATAATTAATTTTCATCAACCCTCGTTTTTATACTCGAAGAAATAACCTTTCACTGCTCTTGAAAATTAACGAACACGTTTTTTACGTACGCAGTATCGAAATTTCTTACGGCGTTATTATGCAATCAATTAAGGAACCAAGTTAACATTAATTTCAAATATCTATACATGCGCTATGTTTTATTTGCTTTTGTATGAAATTTTATTATTTAATTCTTTTTAAGCTACGGTAAGTGAGACCGTATAATCCCTAATAATCCTTTTAAAACCATATGACAAGTTACTAATGTACTATGCAATATAGCTTCCCGAAGATTTAGCCTTGAACTACGTATTGATAATGAACTTGTAGCTGATCTTATACGCATCGGTGATTATTTTGATGAATACTTTAAAAATCCTGTGTTGAATGTTAGAAATGGTAAAAGCCCCAGTTAAGGGACGCGCTTTGTACATGTGTATTTGACGTTACTAAACTGCGTATGCAAATTTTACAAACCTTCTTACAGAAACCAATTAGGAAACATTTGTTTGTAAAATTAATAACGATAACAATGATAACAAATTTATTTTCGAATACAAATTTGACATATGATACGTCACAGTTTAAATAATATTAATATAAATATAATGATATTGGCCTTCGAAAAAGAAAGGGTCAAAATTATGTAAAGTATTCGTTTGTGGAATACGGACATAACACATGGGCTGAAAAGTCCCGGGCCTAACAAAGAAAACACGTTTTTTTTAGTTCAAAATTAGATTTATTCATCAACGTAATCTCCATCAAGAGCAACGCAATCATTCCAGCGCCGCTCTAACATTTCAATACTTATCTTTTGCCTCAAAATAGGCCTCAGTTTCACCGATAACCTCTTCATTCGTGCGAAATCTCTTACCGGCGAGCATTTTTTTGAGGTCTGCGAACAGCCAGTAGTCGCTGGGAATCAAATCTGGCGAATACGGTGGATGTGGGAGCAATTCGAAATTCAATTCATGTAGTTTTGCCATTGTTTTGATTGACTTGTGACACGGTGCGTTGTCTTGATGAAACAACATTTTTTTCTTTGCCATATGCGGTCGTTTCTTTGCAATTTCGGCCTTCAAACGCTCCAATAACGCTATATAATATTCACTGTTGATGGTATTTCCTGTCTCAAGATAGTCAATGAATATTACACCACGCATATCCCAAAATACCGAGGCCATAACCTTTCCAGCCGATTGTTGTGCTTTCGGGCGCTTTGGACGAGGTTCACCAGTTGCTGTCCACTCAGATGACGATCGTTTTGATTCCGGAGTGAAGTGATGGATCCATGTTTCATCCATTGTCACATATCGACGCAAAAATTGCGGTTTGTTACGTTTAAACATGGCCAAACACTGCTCAGGATCATCAACACGTTCTTGTTTTTGGTCAACAGTGAGCAAACGCGGCACCCACTTTGAACAGAGCTTTCTCATAGTCAAATGCTCATGCAATATAAAGCCAATACGTTCTTTTGATAACTTTACGATGTCAGCTAACTCACGAAACTTCAGTTTTCGATCATTTAAAACGATTTTGTGGATTTTTTTGAGGTTTTCTGGTGTTACCGCCTCATTTGGACGTCCACTGCGTTCTGCATCATCGGTGTCTCTACGACCACGTTTGAAGTCAGCAAACCAACGTTTTATTGTTGTTTCTGATGGAGCGGAATCCCTATAACACTTTTCAAGCCAGTGCTTCGCTTGAACGGTATTTTTTCCCATCAGGAAGCAGTGTAAAATTAAAACACGAAATTGTTTTTGATCCATTGTTTTGAAAATAACAAAAGTAGCGTGACTCTTAGCACAATAACTCACAAACTAATGAATAGAATATCATTAAATTTTAACAGCTGTCTTTTGAAGGTTAGTACTAATTGAGAGAAAGGTGACTGCAATAAAACTAGCGTCATCTATGTGTTAGGCCCAGGACTTTTCAGCCCATGTGTTAACTTGTCTAAATAATCTTTTAAACATTCACAAAATTGGAAAGAGGTTGGCATATTTTTTATGCCAATAACCAGGCGATTTATATATCTGTTTCCTACGGACAGAGGAGACTGTTCGAAGGTAATTGCTTTATGCTTACCTAGTGGCAACATATATGCGTGTCTGATTTTGTAGTCATGTCACCGAAATTACCAAAATATAATTGGCTTTTCACGTATCTAATGCAGTTAAATATATATATATTGCGAGAATAGTAAGAATATTATTTGCAATTGACATAGATTTGCATGGCTGCAAGGGTTTCAAATCAAAAACAAGTTTAATTATCCTATTGTGTAACATTAAAGCACTGTTTAAACCAAATTCTCATCCGACAATATATTGTAGTTAAAGATTGAATGTATCAGAGAAAACTAAAATTTGGAATGGATGTGGTTGACGCATGACACTCTTAAAAAAATTAAGAAAGAGATAACCGGTTTGAGTTTTCTAAATTAAATCACAACCAATTTAACTACTTAATCGTTTGGTAATCTTTAGGCAAGCAATACATTCACCATCTATGTTTATATGTAAATGGGAATGGTATTACATTTTAGTATAAAAGAGAATTATAGGAATTTTATTTGTATTTAATATTAACTTATTTTTATTGCATCACCAATTGAAATTCATTTATTACTTTCCAAATTCTTCCTTATAAATCGGCTTCATTTTCTGCTGTAAGAACAAGCACTGCGTCAACTGCATACAGTGTAACATAGGTAGAAAGGTAGTGTGACAGGTTTCTCTGAAAAACTTATATTCTAATTGTACTACATTTCTCTTTTGATAATGGCTGAAGCTTGATTAATTTTTGATATATCTCTTGAAAATCGCAGCAATGTATATAGTTTCTGAATGGAAAATCCTAAAATGGAGGATTGGAAGGCAATCGTAAACTCCTAATCATAACATTGTGATTATAGTTAGATATTTTCAATGAATATGTCTGATTCATGTAAAACTGTTGTTTTTAAAATTTTATTATAATGGTATTAGGAACTTTTCTACTTAAGATGAATAAGCTTCAGAAGAATATAAATAGGTATAATATTAGATTAAGTTGGGCTATCTTTATCCTTCGGTCTTCAGGCTCAATCCGCAATAACAATTTATAGGAACAGGTCATTGTTGTTGTGATGCTAATTTTGGTACTTAAAACTAACAATGGTGTTATTTTGGATTGGATCAAGTACTAAAGTTTTAACAAAGCTACACATTTCAAAAGAAAATATGCAATTGGAGTCATTAAAAAATATTTTTGTACAACTCATGTGCAACACTAATGTTTTGCATAAATACGAAGTAAGTAATTTTTAGTTAGCACCCTAGGTGACATTAAAATATTGTACTGTGTAATACGTTGAGGAGATTCAAATTACACCAGCTCTAAACTTGTATTGCTAATATCGCTTAATTCATTTAAATATTTATTCTGAATATCGCGAAGTTTACTCACATACACTTTAACATACTTAGAACAAATCGCAAACATGTTTTCGAAAATACAAGAGAATATCCACGATTTTCGTTGGTAACACAAGACGATATTTGTCAGTTTTGTGTAAATCAATCAATTTTATAAAAAAAAAACAAACTATAGAAAAATAATCTTTAATAATTTCGGCATATATACAATAAAAACATAAAACTATTCATTGATTAATAGTGAGAAAAAAATTGTTGGTAACCATCGTGATGATCTCCTATTACAGGTACTACGACTTTCTTAACTTGAACTTCTTTATGTACGACTTGAGGATGAGCAGCGTGTCCTTGTCTGACAACAACAGCATTGAAACCGTTCTTCTTATCAGCGGTGTACTTCACTATCCTAACGGTACCATCGGCTTCCTTCAGGCTGTACTCGCCTTGGACCTGATCGCCGTGTCTGACTTCTTTCTGCGATTTGATGTCCCCGGTGTGTTTGTCTTCGACAGCGTAGTGGAATTGGTATTCAGCAGGTCCCTGTAATGAGGCGATTTACAAAGGGTATTCTAGTTTCTTTAGGTAACTTACATGCTCTTCATCCACGTGTTGTTCGACGTGGTTCACATAGACTGGAACTTTTTGAATGACAGGTGTTACGACTTTGTGGACCAAAGGAACAGCATGGTGGGTGATGACTGGCGCGGCTATAACGTGTCCACCGAGACCTCCTTGATCGTCACCTCCTAGACTACCTACATTTCCATAACCTCCGAAGCTAGTGGAAATGTATGAACTGGCATGGCTTTCGATTGGAGATCCTAAAGTGAGGGTTGCTAAAGTTGCTACAGCAATAATCTATAAATAAATAGAATTAAAGTCAATCTATAATTATTAAATGAGGATTATTTACTTGGAAGAACATCTTAGTTGTTTTGGAATTGAATATGTAAGAATATGTATTTACAATGTGGTAACTTTCTTTAAGCAGCTAAAAGATAACTGATAATGAATTTTCGTCAACCCTCGTTTTTATACTCAAAGTAATAACCTTTCACTGCTCTCGAAAATTAACTAGCACGTTTTTTTCCGTATGCAGTATTAAAATTCCTCGCGGCATTATTATGCAATTAATTAAGGGACCGTAAGATAAAGTTGATTCAAAGTACCTATATATGTATTAAATTATTATTTACTTCTTACGTATTAAATTTTATTATTTCTCATTTCTGAGCTGCGAGTAGTGAGACGGCATAGAACCTTAATAATCCTTCTAAAACCACATGACAAGTTATTAATTCTCTATGCAGTATAACTTCCCAAAGGTCTAGCGTTGAACTATGTAATGATAATGAACTTGTAACTGATCTTATAGGCATTGGAGATTATTTTAAAGAATCCTTTAAGAATCTTGTGTTAAATGTTAGAAATGGTTAGAGCTTCAGTTTAAGGACGCGTTCTTTTATTTTATGTTACTAAATTACGTATGCAAATTTTACAAATTTCCTCGCAGAAACTAAATAGAAAATATTTTTTTATAAAATTAACAATGATAATAAATTTATTTTCGAATAAAAATCTGATACAAGATACCCGACAGTTTAAATAATATTAATATAAATATATCCATGGTGGACTGGGAAGAAAGGTCAAAATAATGCAAAGTTCTTGTTCTTGGAATACGGGTATAAATTGTCCAAATAATCTTTTAAACATTCACATAATTGGGAAGAGGTTGACATATTTCTTATGCTAATAAGCTAGGGATTTATAAATCTTTTCCCAAGGAGAGACAAGATTGCTCAAAGGCATTTGTTTTATTTAACTAATAGCAATGTATCTGCATGTCTGGTTTTATAGCCATTTCACCAAGACGATCAAAATCTGAGTGGTTTTTCACGTATCTAACGCAGCTAAATATATGTATTGCAGGGATGGTAAGAATATTATTTACAATAAATATAGATTTACATGACTGGAAGGGCTTCAAATCAAAAACAAGATTAATAATCCTTGTGCGTAAAACAAAACTCCATTTAAATCAAAACTCTCATCCGACAAAGCATTGTGGTTGAAGATTGAGTGTTGGAGAGAAAAATAAATTTTCAATGGATGTGCTTGACTCATCACACGCTTAAAATTAAAAGGATAATAATTTTTATTAACTGTTTTCCATACGCAATCTGTATGAATTTTCCAAATGAAATCACAATCAATTTAACTACTTAATTGTTTGGTAATCTTTAGGGAAGCAATACGTTCACATGTGATGGGAAATAACACTATATTTTAGTATAGAAGCGAATTATTTAATGTTAGCCTGTTGTTATTGCGCCACCGGTTGAAATTCATTTATTGCTTTGCACATTATCATTTCCAAATAATCTTGATTTTCTGCTATAACACATGGGCCGAAAGGTCCCGGGCCTAACACATAGATGGCGGTAGTTTTATTGCAGTCACCTTTCTCTCAGTTAGTACTAACCTTCAAAAGACAGCTGTTAAAATTTCATGATATTCTCCGCTCCATCAGAAACAACAATAAAACGTTGGTTTGCTGACTTCAAACGTGGTCGTAGAGACACCGATGATGTAAAACGCAGTGGACGTCCAAATGAGGCGGTAACACCAGAAAACATCAAAAAAATCCACAAAATCGTTTTGAATGATCGAAAAGTGAAGTTGCGTGAGTTAGCTGACATCGTAAAGATATCAAAAGAACGTATTGGCTTTATATTGCATGAGCATTTGACAATGAGAAAGCTCTGTTCAAAGAGGGTGCCGCGTTTGCTCACTGTTGACCAAAAACAAGAACGTGTTGATGATTCTGAGCAGTGTTTGGCCATGTTCAAACGTAACAAACCGGAAATTTTTGCGTCGATATGTGACAATGGATGAAACATGGATCCATCACTTCACTCCGGAATCAAAACGATCGTCATCTGAGTGGACAGCAACTGGTGAACCTCGTCCAAAGCGCCCGAAAGTACAAAAATCGGCTGGAAAGGTTATGGCCTCGGTATTTTGGGATGTGCGTGGTGTAATATTCATCGACTATCTTGAGAAAGGAAATACCATCAACAGTGAATATTATATAGCGTTATTGGAGCGTTTGAAGGTCGAAATTGCAAAGAAACGACTGCATATGGCAAAGAAAAGAATTTTGTTTCATCAAGACAACGCACCGTGTCACAAGTTAATCAAAACAATGGCAAAACTACATGAATTGAACTTCGAATTGCTCCCACATCCTCCCAGCGACTACTGGCTGTTCGCAGACCTCAAAAAAATGCTCGCCGGTAAGAAATTTCGCACGAATGAAGAGGTTATCACTGAAACTGATGCCTATTTTGAGGCAAAAGATAAATCGTTCTACAAAAGTGGTATTGAAATGTTAGAGCGGCGGTGGAATGATTGCGTTGCTCTTGATGGAGATTACGTTGATGAATAAAGCTAATTTTGAACCAAATGAAAACGTATTTTCTTTGTTAGGCCCGGTACTTTTCAGCCCATGTGTTAAGAACCACTAATGCGATTATAGTTAGGTATTTTTAATGAATATGTTTGATTCATGTAAGTTGTTGTTTTTAAAATTCAATATAATGGTGGTATTAGGAACTTTTCTACTCAATATAAATGAACTTCAGAAGAATGTAGATAGGTATAAAATTAGATTAAGTTGGGTTATTATTACCTTTTGGTATAAAGCCTGCATCTGCGCTAACTATTTTTGGAAGTTTGCACGATCAACATTTTAATATTTAAAGTTTTGTTAACTTGTTTGTGCATACAAGCATTCTGCTGAAGCAAGCAGAAGCAGGAAATGGGTTATTTTTATCAGGTACAGGTGATTATTGTTCAGGTGCTAATTTTGGTATTTAAAACTAATACTGATGTCATTTTGGATTGGATTAAGCACTTAGAGTATTATAAATTGTTTATTTATTATATATTTTAAAATTTTAAAAAACTACGCATTTGAAAAGAAAATATGCAATTGAAATCTTTGAAAGATATTTTTTGCGGTTCATTGAGCAACACTAATATTTCGCATAAATATGAAGTAAGTAATTTTTAGATGCAATCCATTAAACTCGTCTATTTTATATACAGCTGCGAGCAAATGCTGCAGGCAGGGTAACTTTTTTAGCGTTACGATAAGACGAGAATCTCAAAACTAAAAACAACACATAATTCAGTTTATAAGGTTCTTTTATTAAATAAATCAATATTTAATGCTGCCTCCTCTAGCCTTTATTACAACTTCAATTCTTTTAGGCATAGTAGCTACCAGTTTGTAACATGTTTCTGGGGAAATAGACGCCCATTCCATAAACACTCTTTGCTTTAGGGCTTCTTTAGAGGCATGGTTGTATTTACGAACCCTGTCCTTCAATATATGCCATAGATTTTCAATAGGCGAGGGGTCAGGCGACTGTGGGGGCCAGTCCAAAATCTTCACTTGGTTATCAGTAAACCATTTCATTACAGGTCGAGCCTTGTGGCAAGGGACATTGTCTTGCTGAAAGTAATACTCCTCTGAGTCCATATCATAAAATCTGACAATTGATGGTTCGAGAAACTCTTCCAACATCCCGATGTCGGGTGCACCATTCATGTGGCCCTCGCACACATGGACTTGCCCTACACCTTGTGCAGACATACACCCTCAAATCATAATGCTTCCACCGCCGTGTTTAACAGTAGGTAAAATACACTCTGGGGAAAATGCTTCGCCGGACCTCTTCCGAACATAACTTGCTCCGGACACTTTGTGTACCTGCACAGAATAAACGAGGGACGTTAACTTTTTGAATATTTCTATTTTGTTGAGAAAAGTAGGGGCGCTGAGTTCTATTATGTATATTCCAAGGATTGTGAAATATTTTTAAGCACTTACGTATATATTAGATTCATCAGACCAAAGTACTTTGGCCCAGTCATCTACAGTCCAATATCAGTACTTATTGGCCCACGTAAAGCGTTACTTTGTGGTGTAGCTCGGTCAGCAAAGGCTTGTGTCGCGGTTTCCGGGCACGTAAATTCGCCGCAGCTAACCTTCTTCTTACCGTATGCACGGAAATTGGTGCGTCTCGTTCAGCGCGGAGCTCTGCAGATATCGCTATCGCGGATTTGTGCCTATCCCGGAGCGCGATACGCTGTATCAATCGTTCTTCTCGCACAGTCGTTACACGTTTTCTACCGCTCTTGGGTAGATTATGATACTCTCCAGTCCTTTGGTAGCGGCTAATTGTGTTTTGCACTGCATAACGCGAACATTTTATTGTCTTAGCAATTTTGATTTGTGAAAATCCTTGTTTGTGTAATAAAATTATCTAGCCTCGTAAAGCCTCAGATATTTGGGGCTTCTTTGGCATATTGTGTATACACAAACTTATAAAAGAAGGTTCGCACTCTAAATGAACTTTTGAAACCGACAAACGACGTTTCTTTCTCTACGCACAATATATTACTCAACCTAAAAATTTTAATTTCTGTCTTATATAGCTTCGTAATTTATATTTTCTAGGAATTTCTACTTTAGATAACGACCAGGTATAGGTTCGCAGTACCCTTGTTCTAAGAAGCGCTACCTGCTGCGCAAAACACATGTTTGATTAGGGTGCCTATAGCATTTGCTCACAGCTGTATCTAGGTGATAATCGCATTGTGTAATACGCTGAAGATATTTAAGTTACACCACCTGTAAACTTGTATTGCTGATTTCAATTAATTAATTTAAATATTTGTTTTAAATATCCGTGAAATTTATTCACATACGCATTAACGTATGTTGAACAAATCACGAACATATTTTCGACGATACAAGAGAATATCGGCGATTTTCGTAGGTAACACAAAACGATCTTTGCAAATTTCAACCATTTTTATATAAAAAAAACAAATTATACAAAAATAATCTTTAATAATTTCAGTATATATACAACAAAAATATAAAATTGTTCGTTGTTTAATAGTGTGATAAGAATTGTTGGTAACCATCGTGATGATGACCTATTACAGGTACAACAACTTTCCTAACTTGAACTTCTTTGTGTACGACTTGAGGATGAGCGGCATGTCCTTGTCTGACAACAACAGCATTGAAACCGTTCTTCTTATCAGCGGTATATTTGACAATCCTAACAGTACCATCGGCTTCCTTGAGACTGTATTCACCTTCGACTTGATCACCGTGTCTGACTTCTTTCTGTGATTTGATGTCTCCGGTGTGTTTGTCTTCGACAGCGTATTGGAATTGGTATTCAGCAGGTCCCTGTAATGAGGCGATTTACGAAGAATATTCTAGTTACTTTAGGTAACTGGAAATCATCGCACTTACATGTTCTTCTTCCACGTGTTGTCCGACGTGATTCACATAGACTGGAACTTTTTGAATGACAGGTGTAACGACTTTGTGGACTAGAGGTACTGCGTGATGAGTGACAACTGGTGCAGCTACAACATGTCCACCAAAACCTCCTTGATCGTCACCTATCAGACTTCCTAGATTTCCATATCCTTCGTTACTTCCTAGACTACCTACGTTACCATATCCTCCGAAGCTAGTGGAAATGTATGAGCTGGCATAGCTTTCGATTGGAGATCCTAAAGTGAGGGTTGCTAAAGTTGCTACAGCAATAATCTATAAATAAATAGAATTAAAGTCAATTTATAATTATTAAATGGGGATTATTTACTTGGAAGAACATCTTAGTTGTTTTGGAATTGAATATGTAAGAATATGTATTTACAATGTGGTAGCTTTCTTTAAGCAGCTAAAAGATAACTGATAATAAATTTTCGTCAACCCTCGTTTTTATACTCGACGAAATAACCTTTCACTGCAATATTAAAATTCCTCGCGGCACAATTATGCAATTAATTAGGGGACCGTAAGATAAAGTTGATTCAAAGTACCTATATATGTATTAAATTATTATTTACTTCTTATGTATTAAATTTTATTATTTCTTTTTCTGAGCTGCGTGTAGTGAGACGGTATAGAACTTTAATAATCCTTGTAAAACCACATGATAAGTTATTAATTCTCTGTGCAGTATAATTTCCCAAAGGTCTAGCGTTGAACTACGTAATGGTAATGAACTTGTAACTGACCTTAAAGGCATTGGAGATTATTTTAAAGAATCCTTTAAGAACCCTGTGTTAAATGTTAGAAATGGTTAGAGCTTCAGTTTAAGGACGCGTTTTTTTATTTTATGTTACTAAATTACGTATGCAAATTTTACGAATTTCCTCGCAGAAACTAAATAGAAGATATTTTTTTATAAAATTAACAATGATGATAAATTTATTTTCGAATAAAAATCTGATACAAGATACCCGACAGTTTAAATAATATTAATATAAACATTTCGATGGTGGCATGGGAAGAAAGAAAGATCAAAATAATGCAAAGTACTTGTTTTTGGAATACGGGTATAAATTATCCAAATAATCTTTTAAACATTTACAAAATTGGGAAGAGGTTGACATATTTCTTATACTAGTAAGCTAGGGATTTATAAATCTTTTCCCGCGGAGAGAGCGGAGGAGCTCAAAGGTATTTGTTTTATATTTATCTAATAGCAATGTATCTGCGTGTCTTGTTTTGTAGTCATGTCACCAAGACGATCAAAATCTGAGTGGTTTTGCACGTATCTAACGCAGCTAAATATATGTATTGCAGGGATGGTAAGAATATTATTTACAATAAATATAGATTTACATGACTGTAAGGACTGCAAGTCAAAAACAAGTTTAATAATCCTTGTGTGTATAAACCAAGGCTCCATTTAAATCAAAACTCTCATCCGACAAAGCATTGTGGTTGCTATGTGATTGAGTGTAGGAGAGAAAAATAAATTTTCAATGGATGTGCTTGACTCATCACACGCTTAAAATTAAAAGGATAATAATTTTTATTAACTGTTTTCCATACGCAATCCGTATGAATTTTCCAAATGAAATCACAATCAATTTAACTACTTAATTGTTTGGTAATCTTTAGGGAAGCAATACGTTCACATGTGATGGGAAATAACACTACATTTTAGTATAGAAACGAATTATTTAATGTTAACCTGTTGTTATTGCGCCACTGGTTGAAATTCATTTATTATTTTACACATTTTTCTTTCCAAGTCATCTTCATTTCCTGTTACAAGAACCACCAATGCATCATCTGCGTATAACATAACATGCTTACATAGGTACTTTGGAAGGTCTTTCTGAAAAGCTTCACCACACTTTTTTCTAATGATACGTGAAGATTGATGAATATCTGACATTTTCTTTGAAGGTTGCAACAATCTGAATGAGGTGTCTAAGTGGAAAATCCTAAAATGCGTGTTTGAAAGGCAACTGCAACTCTTAATCATAAAATTGCGATTATAGTTTGGTATTCTCAATGAATGTGTTTGATTGATGTAAGTTGTTTTTAAAATTAAATATAAGGGCGGTATTAGGATTCTTTACGTATCATGAACGTTTCTACGTAATATAAATAAGCATGAGAAGAATGTAAATAGGTATATATATATATATATATATATAATATTAGATTAAGTTAGGTCGTCATTATCTTCTTGGCCTTCAGGCTGCATCTGCATTAACTACTTTTGGAAGTTTTAGCGATCAACATTTTAAAATTGAAGATACTATCAACTATTTTGTGCATAAAAGGATTCTGCTTAGGCAAGCACAAGTAGCAAGTGGGTTATTTTTATTTTTATTATGTATGTGGTATATATGAACAGGTCATTATTTTTGATATGCCAATCTTGGTATTTAAAACTAAAATTGCTGTTATTTTGGATTGGGTTAAGTACTTAGAGTGTTGATAATTACAATGCACGTATTTAAAAAGAGAATATGCAGTTGGAATCTTTAAAAAATATTTTTGTACGACTCGTGGTGTAACACTAATATTTCGTATGTGTATTTCATATATCTAAATGACAATAAAATATTGTACTGTGTAACACGTAATTTAGATTAATTACCTTAAATATTTTTTCTAAATATTGCGAAATTTACTCAGACTTTAATACATTTAGAACAAATCACAAACACATTTGCGAAAATACGAGGGAATATCGGCGATTTTAGTGGTAACACAAGGCGATATTTATAAATATCAACTAATTTAATAAAAAAAAAAGAATTATAGAAAAATAATTTTTAATAATTTCAGCATATCTACAATAAAAACATAAAACTATTCATTGTTTAATAGTGAGAAAAAAATTGTTGGTAACCATCGTGATGATCTCCTATTACAGGTACTACGACATTCTTAACTTGAACTTCTTTATGTACGACTTGAGGATGGACAGCATGTCCTTGTCTAACAACAACAGCATTGAAACCGTTCTCTTTATCAGCGGTATATTTGACAATCCTGACAGTACCATCGGCTTCCTTCAGACTGTACTCGCCCTGGACCTGATCACCGTGTCTGACTTCTTTCTGTGATTTGATGTCCCCGGTGTGTTTGTCTTCGACTGCGTAGTGGAATTGGTATTCAGCAGGTCCCTTGTAATGAGGCGATTTACAAAGGGTGTTCTAGTTTCCTTAGGTAACTTACATGCTCTTCATCCACGTGTTGTTCGACGTGGTTCACATAGACTGGAACTTTTTGAATGACAGGTGTTACGACTTTGTGGACCAGAGGAACTGCATGGTGGGTGATGACTGGTGCAGCTATAACGTGTCCACCGAGACCTCCTTGATCGTCACCTCCTAGACTACCTAGATTTCCATATCCTCCGAAGCTAGTGGAAATGTACGAGTTGGCATGGCTCTCGATTGGAGATCCTAAAGTGAGGGTGGTTAAAATTGCTACAGCAATAATCTACGGGGTAAAGAAATTAATAACATTAATATAAATCGATTTATACGTAAGTAAATGCATTTACTTGAAAGAACATTTTTGCTGGTTGAATTGAATGTCTTAATGTAATTAATTTTTGTCAATACTCGGTTTTATACTTCCCTAAAAACAACCGCTCACTGTTCTTGAGAAACAACCGAGACACTTTTTTTTTAATGTGTGCAGTATTGAAATTCCCGCTGGTGTTATTGCATAACAAACTGAGGTAGCATACGTTAATGGCGGTGTAGAATCAGGCACATGTCTAGATTGTTGTAATGTACGTATGTGTATGTTTACACGCAAAGAACCAGGCAGAGGAAGCTCATTGAACGCATGCTGCGATTATGTCACAGTCTACAGACTTACCGATACACTTACCGATATTGACCTAGTTCATGGTTAATTCAGCTTCTCAGAATTTCTCGATAATAGGCGGCGTTTTATGGCGGAGCATGTGGGAAAAGAATGTGACATATATGTTTAAGAGAGAGCTAATTGCTAAAATTATTTTGTGATAAACAATATTACGTTTACGAGTTTTACAAGAAAAAGAACTAGTAACTGAAGATTCAAAAAGAATTTTGAAATTTTATGGGCGTGCGGTTTACTTAAGAATATGCTTAATATTTCTTATTGGTCGAAAAACGTTTTAAATAGTTGCAGATATTCCTTAAAGTTCGAACGATTTCCAGTTTAATGTTTCTAATGTATACTCTCGTAGTGGTATATTTAGCGTGCAGTACGTTTTTCTTCAATACCGGTTTAAAATTTGTTTTCAGTATATTGCAGATATCATAGAAAATTAATTATCTGGGGATATTTCAGAATATACCAAGGTTAAGTTTATGTACAGGGTCATTCATAATGAACGCCTGTTAGTCCTATTTTAAGAAGTAAACAATCTACAGTTTTGAAATTTTTTTTAACTTTAATGACGCACTCAATTAAACTGGAAACGAATATATTATTTTATTTCAAACATAATACCTAAACTATGGTGGATTTTTAGACAGTTATCTTAAGGATACGTTAAATGATATGGCATGCTATAGATCTAAGGGTACAACACTTTCTCCTAAAAAATTTGATAGATGCACAATTTGTTTTATACATTTGTTTATTTTATTAGATACCAGCTACCAAAATCGATTTTGAGATATTTATTGACAACATAAGGACCGACTTATTGCTATAAATACATCTCAGAAGATTTATACCGAGCGTTTAAAAAATTCGGTCCAAAAACGCATGTATTTTTTTCTAAATTTATTAAACGAAAACAAAGTATAATTACATATCGTTACAGAGTGATGGGGCATCTGAGTATTTGTTTTCCTCGTCTTATGGTATTGAGGGATTCTGTGGTTTTCCACCTCCCCCTCTTAGAATGTTTCAACCTTGATTTCTTTTGTAATTGCTTTTTTATAATCCTTGAGGTCATAATGTTGACGATGGAATATCACAATAATTAGAGTTGTTGTTAGGGCCATTTCCATCGTTTGTTGAACTTATGGAGTTCGACGTTTCGGCAGTTCGTTTACTGCCGTTTTCAGGGTAGCCCTGAGAAGAGGCGTTTGCGGTTGCGTGAAAATGAGCAGTACAAACATATAAATATATCGCTTGATAAAACCCGCCGCCAAATAGACTATTACAAAAAGATTAAGGCTGAGTTAGATACTCGTGTGGCTAACGGGGAGAAGAATCTAAGAATTAAATACAAACAAGGTATACCGACTATTGTGCAGTTAAACTAGTGGAGCCCAACAGAGATCTTGTCATTTACTATCAAAATGTGCGAGGGTTACGGACCAAATGTGATGTGTTTTACGGTAACGTATGTACTTTCGACTTTGATGTTGTGTGTGTTACTGAGAGCTGGCTGTCGTCAGATGTATCTAATTGCGAACTCTTTCCACCTACGTATTATGTGCTTAGGGAAGACCGTAAATTTGAATTAATTAATAGAAGTCGTGGTGGTGGTGTTATTTTAGCCTTTAAGTCCACCTTACCTTACAATCAGGTAGATTTTACACATGTTAGGGACGCGACTTCACTTATTGATATTGTCGGAGCTGTATTTAGTTTGTGCCATCATAAGTTTGCTGTTTATGTGGTTTATGTGCCACCAGATATTTCGCTTCTCGATTTTGAGAATTTTCTGAGTAGTTTAGACACAATAAACATAAGTTCTACAAAAACTATCATTCTCGGCGACTTTAACATTACCCACTACAACAGACCTGACATAAATGATGGTAAAAGTAGAATAATGAATGAGTTCTTACATTTTATTGATTTGTCACAACTTAATTCAGTAACAAATGCTAGAGGTAGAATATTAGATTTAGTTGTTACCAATGTTCACACTGTTGCTATTGATAGAGAGATGTTTCCTCTGGTGGCCGAGGACAACGATCATCCTGCTCTAGCGCTGTGCCTATCAATTCCATCGTCACGATATAGCAATATGTGTGGTAATAAAGACAAAAGAGTGTATAATTTTAAGCGAGCAGACTTTATTAACTTGTATGATTCTTTATTAACTACAGATTGGAATTTTATTTACAATTATACTAGTATAGATGACGCTTGCTCTGCATTTTATGCTGAAATCTATAAAAATTTAGATATGTTTGTCCCCGTAAAAACCAGTGCGCATACTAATTATCCACAGTGGTTCACGCGTGATCACATTAATAACATCAAACTCAAAAATCATTATCGATTGATGTATAAAAGAACAGGTTGCTTAAGTGATTTAAATGCTTTCAAAGATATGAGAAGGATGCTGAAAACAGATTCTAGGCGGTTATATAAGAATTTTATTCAGAGCGCTGAATTCTCCATTTCAACCGATCCTAGACATTTTTGGCAGTTTGTGCGATCTCGGAGGGATGGGGAGGTATTCCTAGAACTATGAAGGACGACTACGGCAATACGTATAACGACCCACCTTCCATAGTGAGCGCCTTGCGGGAGTTTTTCCAATCGGTGTACCTTCCTCCATTTGCTCCGACGCCTGTTGCTCCAATTGCTTCGTGCGCTACTATGGTTGACCTAGGTTCTGTAACTGAGATGGATGTGGTGTGTGCTATGAAATCCTTAAAGAATAATTGCACGGCGGGTAGTGATGACATTCCGGCCTTTTTTGTTAGGGATTGTGCAAATATATTTGCTTCTCCTCTTTGCTACTTGTTCAGTCTTGCTCTCAAGACATCCACCCTCCCGTCTGTGTGGAAGATTGCCAAATTGGTGCCTGTTTTTAAAAATGGTGAGAAGTGTGTTATTTCCAACTATCGTCCCATATCGTTATTAAATAATTTTGCTAAAGTTTTTGAGAAATGTTTGTACAAGTATATTTATGCTCAAATTAGACCCTGGATTTCAAATGACCAACACGGTTTCGTTGCTCAACGATCTACGGTAACTAATCTTGTTACAATTACACAATACCTATCTGATACTATTGATGCTGGTGGACAGGTAGATGTTGTGTATACTGACCTAACAAAAGCTTTTGATCGAATCGACCACACTGTGCTTATTAATAAATTGGACAATATTGGATTTTCGTCTTCTCTTTTGTCTTTATTCCGATCGTATCTTCTTGATAGAAAGCAATTTGTGACATACATGAGATTTGAGTATGATTACTTCGCGCCGAGCTCTGGAGTTCCTCAGGGGAGTAATGGTGTTTGAAGTTCTTGTACTTTAAAAAATTTAATACTTACCCGATACAAGGATTTAGCCACAGTGCTCTGCTAGAGGCATTTAATATTGATTCATTAGAACTACGTCGAAAACAGGCTGAGTGTAAATTCCTATTTACTTTACTTCATAATGGTCTTGATGTCCCTGAGTTGTTGAGTAAAATCAACTTCATTGTACCACGTTCAGGATCTAGGCAAACAAATACGTTTTACTGTTTCGCACGTAGAACAAACATCGCCATCAGGTCCCCAATACACAGATTGTGTAGCAATTTCAACTCTATGGAGTTTGCCGAGTTGGATATACATACCTGTACTTTACCGTCCCTTTTGACGGTATGTAGACCGCGGGTGCGTTACACTTAGTTGAATACTTTTTCCGTTCTCTCTTTTTTCCTAACCACTGGTAAAGTACTGTTTTTTTTTAAATTAAATTAAAGCAACTAGTTACTAAGTTTTCTAATTTGACATACTTTAATTTTATGTTATCTATATTTGCATGTGTACATTATTTAACATTGCCTTGTAATTGGATATTTGTATCTGTTGGGCATTAAATATTATTATTATTATTATTATTATTATTATTATTATTATTATTATTATTATTATTAAGAGCTATTACTTGCCAGATTAATCACACGTTCGATGATTTCTCTTATCTGACCTATTTGTCTTCCCTATTTTTTTATTAGTGAAACTTGTCGCGTATGGGGATCGAGGACGACAGTAGATGAACTGCCGAAACGTTGGACTACATAAGTAACGATGGAAATGGACCAAACAACTCTAATTATTATAGTATTTTATATTTCTGTAGAATCATATTTTGTGTTTATAGAGTCCAGAGGAATTTCAAAACAACGTCACGGACTATCTCAACCCATTGGCGACAACATTTTATGCAAAGGGGATTGGAGGACTCGTCCATGTATATGACAATTGCGTGAATCTTCTCTGTGATTATATAGAAAAGTAACCATGCTTGTATATAACTTTTGATAATAAAATGATTTTATTATTTACACTTCTCCTGTTTTTATGTGTCTTCATATTTAAGTTTTGGTATTACAGTGCTAGAATTTATAAACGCACATTTACCTTAGTTTACATCTTCTGTTATATTTGATTTTTTGTTTTACTTGAAGATTGTGTTAGGATAGTTGCTAGATGGGTGAAGAAATTGCGGTAGATAATACGTTCTACATCTTAATCAAATAGCCCTGCAGATATACGTAAATAATAAGAGGCTGCATCTGCGGTATTTATGATGTTAGAAACTTGGTATGTTTCAATTTGTAACATTTGAGATAAATTATTGTTATTACTATCCTTCACAAAAGAGATACACATACACTTGTAGAAACAGAAATACAAGTTAGAAATTTCCGGCATTTAGGAATTATAATACATGAGAAAGGAAGATAAGAAGAAGAACTTAATAATAGAATATAGAAAGCCAACTACTACTATGCTATGAACTAATAAAACAAACAAAAGTGGCGGTCAGAACGGTATTCAATTTCAATCTTGCCTCGGTATTCAATCCTCAAGAAAAAAGTAAGATCTAAGCCCAAGAGGTGAAGTATCAAGTGAAAAATGTAACTAGGGAGACAGGATAAGAAAACAGTTCTGTTGAACAAAGACAATTGGTATGGTGGGGACATCTACAAAGGATGGACAATACAATTCCGGTTAAGCATGTCTGGAAAGCAAAGTTTCAGAAGAAAACAAGAGGGATGCCAAAAGGAATCTGGAATAAGGAAGTATGCAAAATTTTAGATAAGAAAGGAAAAACTTGGAATGAAGATCAAAAAATTGCGAAGAACACAGAGGACTGGCGAAATTTTGTGAAATACTTGGAAGCAAATATAATCTAACCCTACACCCAGTTGGTAAAAGGGTCTTTTATTGATTTTGTATATACAGTGAAATCTCCCTTGAACGGACACCAACGGGACCAACTGAAGATGTCCGTTCAGCAGGGGTGTTCGGATAAAAGAAATATGTAGTAGATACAACAAAAATCGTGTTTTAACGAAAAATGGATATAATAATAAAACTGGGACATTTAGATCGTATATGTATATAAATGTTTTTAAAATAAATAAGAAACTTTAAACTTAAGAAAAAAGAGTTTATTTCCTTTAGATATATACATACAAAGTATGTATGTACATAGATACATAGATGTAGTACGTAATACAAAACAATGAAGTGAATAGTCACTTTAAGGACGGAAAAATTCATATATTGTTGTTTGTCTTCTCTTTTTCTTTAAAATGGCGTCTTGAAATCGTATTTCTAATTTAGAAAGAAGCTCCAAAGACTCTGTATCTCTGTGATTTTCGACAAAACTTTTGAGCTGCTTGGTCAGGGTAATAGCTTTACCATAATTTGGGATAGCTTCTGTTGGCACTGGAACCTCATCGACATCAGAATCTTCCGAAAGTTCTTGTATTTCAACTGGATTTGTAATTTCTTGTTCTGAATCTTTATTTTCAACAAATCATCATCTACGTTCAAAAAATCATTAAGGTTTTCATTATCTGTCAATTACAATAAATTCTTATTTTTGACGATATCTGAAAGTACATTAAGAGGCAAATCATCTTCTAGGTCAGATGTATCAGCCTCAGTTACTGGTCTTCACTTTGCATATTTACATGATTAAATCCTGCTTTGCGGAAGCAATTTTGAACGGTCTCTTTGGTTACTTGGTCCCAAGGGGTTTTTGCCAAATAAATTGCATCCAGTGGTGTAATTTTCTTTATTAACTCAAAAGCTGTACCAGCAGTTTCAATGTTTACTGATGTTTGAGTATTAGACTTCGGTAATAAGTTTTAAAATTCTTTATAATCCCCTGGTCAAGTGGTTGACAAGCTGATGTACAATTAGGGGGTAAAAATAATATTTTTATATTATTTAAGCGAAGGTCTTTCGGATGAAATCCCGCATTGTCTAAAAATAACAAAATGTTTCTTTATTCTTTAGCCATTTTCCAATCTAGGTCATGCAACTACTCTGTCATAATTTGTCCTGCCATCCAAGCTTTCTTATTGTATTTCCAAGTTACAGGCAGGTTCTTTATATTAATGGTTTTAAAAGCTCTGGGTATAGCTGCCCTACCAATGACTAGGAGTTTTTCTTTTTCACCCGCCATATTTTCACAATGCAAAATTGTAAACCTCTCTTTGGGATACTTACCCCCAACATATTTTTCCTTCTTTAATGTGAGCGTTTTGTCGGGTAGAGCCCTAAAATACAGGCTTGTCTCATCGGCATTATAGATGTAATTAATACAAGAAAACCTTATCTAAAAAAATCATATGAATACCTGTTAAAGGAATCCTCTTATGCCGAGCTGCTGTAAACCACTCAATGTGTCAATTTTAGTACCATCACCCGTCAAAAAGCTTCTCTTTTCATTCAAATTGCTGTTCGACATCCATTTGTTTAGAAGGATTTCTTTATGTTTAATTATATCTGCAGCTTGTGTTTTTCCAATATTAAAAGGCTTGGATAAGTTCCTTACACTTAATTTCTCTTTATTGTAAACTTCAACAATCTCAATTTTTTTGTTTAAGCGTGAGAATTTTTCTATTTGGAGACATTTCCACAATGAATGTGTTGCAGATTCAATCGAAAGCGTACACCTAAAGAATAACTTGGGGAAGTCCCTAATTCACGCTAGGCAGAAATGCACGACATAGGCTGCGTTTGTACCGAAAGATTAAAGTCGGTAAATCTCCGGTTTACTCGGGGAAGTCCCAGCGAAATTGGCGCGCGGCGCGATCGAGAAATGCAATAGCAATACTCTCGATATAGAAATAAGGTATGGCGTTTCTTTTTATTTTATTTTTTGTCCGGTTAAGAGAACATTTTCTCGTGTCCGCGTCCGTTCAAGAGAATGTCCGTCCAGGAAAGAGTTAATACAATGGAAATTATATGAGAGCCGGTCGGGACCATGAGAAATTGTCCGTTTAAGGGAGGTGTCCGTGTAAGAGGGGTGTCCGCGAAGGGGAATTTCACTGTATACTATCAGCATCCTTAATTACTACTTACGTCTTTGTATTTTTGATCATCACTTGGAAAAGAAGTATTTTTTTTTGATCCAGAAATAAAATTTGATTGTGGTAGGGATTTTCGACATTACAAAATAATCGTAAATCTATACAAAAATAAGGTTTATTGATCACCAAAAATATCATTGAGCGATAACAAAATATATCAAACATAAAAAATTCTAAAGCTTTAACATATCAATCTCCTCCTTAATAGTGTGACAATTGTTGGTATCCACCATGGTGAGCAACTACTGGTACGACGACTTTCTTAAGTTGAACTTCTTTTTGGACAACTTGAGGATGGGCAGCGTGTCCTTCTCTGATAACGACAGCGTTGAAACCGTTCTTCTTATCAGCGGTATATTTCACGATTCTAGTGGTACCGTCGGCTTCCTTCAGGCTGTACTCACCCTGTACTTGGTCTCCATGCCTGACTTCTTGTTGAGACTTGATATCTCCGGTATGGTGATCCTCGACGGCGTAGTGGAACTGGTATTCAGCTGGTCCCTATATTTGAATAATTTATAGTTCTTTAGGGAACTGAGTAATACATTCACTTACGTAATCTTCTTCTCCATATTGTTCAACTTGTTTCACATAGACTGGTACTTTGTTGATGACAGGCGTGACGACTTTATGGACTAGTGGCACTGCGTGTTGTGCGATCACTGGTGCAGCTAAAACATGTCCACCAAGACCTCCTAAGTTATCGCCTCCTAGATTACCTAGGTTACCATGGCCTCCGAAACTCGTTGAAATGTATGAGCTTGCATGGCTTTCAATTGGAGATCCCCAAGCGGATATGGCTAATGTTGCTAGAGCGATGATCTAAGATGAAATTAAAATATTAGTATTCAAACGTAATTTCTAATATTCAACGTACTTGGAGGAACATTTTCGTAGTACTAATTGGGGTGTAGAAAAGAAGTGAGTTGTGAAACGAACACCAGATGACTGATAATCTAGCATCGGCGTTTCGGATTTTTATACGTTCGAAAAACAACCCTTCACTTCATATTTTCGATCGGTTAACGCCTTGTACATAAGAAATCCGCCGAAAAGAGATCTGTAACACTTAATTATTACCCACATATAATGAATTACGTAATATTTAGCGCATAACGTGTGTAAACGTAGGTACTACTTATTTAAATTATATTTTTGTAGGTGACTATTTATGTTATGTAAACAACATTTCGAAGCGGCAGGTCGTAGCGTATGGCTTCTGTATCGTATGGGTTGGGTTTATGTGGACGTTGCTTAGTAATACGGTGTAATATGGTATTGGAATATAGTGATATATTTCAATTTGTGAATGACAGGTGTGAGTTTGTAATGCCTGGTAGTCTAAATTGTACTGTGAATATGAGAATTAGAAAAGCAGGACAAAGTAAATTGACTTTTTTTGTTATTTTAGTGTAAATAACGCAGTTTCTTTATAAATATTGTTTGTAAAGCGGTATATACACAATAAAATTAGTGTCCCTGAAAACGTGTAAAACTCATAGATTTGAATGAGACTCGTATTTGCACGAGGTTGTTATAATTTTTGAATTTAATTTTTTAAATTCAAAATTATTGTTACTAATACTATTATTTATACAACGCCTTATATATATATATATATATATATATATATATATATATATATATAGTGAAATAATATATGTACATAGATACATAGATGTAGTATGTGATAGAAAACAATGAAATGAATAGTCACTTTAAGGACGCAAAAATTCATATATTGCTGTTTGTCTTCTATTTTTCTTTAAAATGGCGTCTTGAAATCGTATTTCTAATTTAGAAAGAAGCTCCAAAGACTCTGTATCTCCGTGATTTTCGACAAAACTTTTGAGCTGCTTGGTCAGGGTAATAGCTTTACCATAATTTGGGATAGCTTCTGTTGGCACTGGAACCTCATCGACATCAGAATCTTCCGAAAGTTCTTGTATTTCAAATGGATGATTTGCAATTTCTTGTTCTGAATCTGGATCTTCAACATACAAATCTTCATCTACGTTCAAAAAATCATTAAGGTTTTCATTATCCGTCAATTTCAATAAATTCTTATTTTTGAGGATATCTGAAAGTACACTAAGAGGCAAATCATCTTCTATGTCAGATGTATCAGCCTCAATTAACTGGTCTTCACTAAGCATATTTACGTGATTAAATCCTGCTTTGCGGAAGCAATTTTGAACTGTCTCTTTGGTTACTTGGTCCCAAGGGGTTTTTGCCAAATAAACGGCATCCAGTGGTGTAATTTTCTTTATTAACTCAAAAGCTGTACCAGCAGTTTCAATGTTTACTGATGTTTGAGTATTAGACTTCGGTAATAAGTTTTAAAATTCTTTATAGTCCCCTGGTTAAGTGGTTGACAAGCTGATGTACAATTAGGGGATAAAAATAATATTTTTATATTATGAAGAACATTTTCTCGTGTCCGCGTCCGTTCAAGAAAATGTCCGTCCAAGAAAGAGTTAATACAATGGAAATTATATGAGAGCCGGTCGGGATCATGAAGGGGAATTTCACTGTATTATATAGATATATATATATATATTTTATTGGCTACTAATGTTATATGATGACAGTACAGTGGTTAGCATTACATATATGTAAGTTAGAACCACAAGTTATTATACTGCCCAACACAATTTTCTCGACTTTTATATGAGACCTATTTTTTGCTAATTTGAACGTGCTGAATTCGAAAATCATGTTATTTTTTACCTATCACGTCAAAATTTAACTCTATGCCACACTATGTTCTCTCAAGAATCATTAGTGTGGCTAAAATGTTACTTAAGAACAGATAAGATATAAACAAAGTATAACATTTTAATAATTCATTTATTTATTTAAGTACATTATTAGTCACGGGTATAGTGCAAGTATTTATTTATATTAATAATCATTAAAAAGTTAGAAGAGTGCTTGCAGAAACTCAACAACAATCTGGGAATAAATAAAAAAAAAATAAATAAATATTCGTTCACTGTACTTTCTGCTATATATTTTGATTTGGCAGTCTCTTTGAATACTCCAACAGTAGTGGTCCGTTAGATGAGGGTCCCATCTTCCTTGGTAGTCAGTTTCCATGGTTTTTAAATTTTGATGAAATCTCTCACCTTGTTCGTTGTTTTTAGCATCTAAATTATCGGAAAGCCTATCAAGATGACTATGAAGGAAATAAAGCCTTATGCTACAACCTAGGCGGTGAAATTTTTGAAGCATTGATTCCACTAGATCTTTGTAATTGGAGATTTTTTTTTGTTTCCCAGAAAATTGTTCGCGGCCATAGTAATCGAAGTCCAGTAGAATTCATGAAATTCGGATCTGTCATTAAAGTTCTAATTTGAGATCCATCAAACTTAACCTGTCAAAATTATATCAAAAAATAAGCTACGACACATATTTTCAAATTAATTGGCATACTTTTATCAAATATAACTCTTGCTTTCCCAGTATATCTTTCTATTACCTCATTATCTCATCGACTACAGAAAGGACTAAAATTGGCCTATAGTTTTCAAGTACGCTTTTGTTGCCTTTTTTTAGAATGGGGTATCTAAAGGCATTTTCATTATGTCGGCAAAGTTTCTAGTAGAGAATGTAAGGTTAATTGGTTTACCAACCAGAAAATATCTCAATTTTTTTTATATGTGCTGCCAGAATTCTGTCAAAACTAGGAGATTTCTTTATTAGAAGATGCATTCCTTATCGCTAGATAATGGTAAATAAATGGATTCAGATGATTGTATTGTAATTCGTTATCTTTCATAAATGATGGAAGTAATCTAGTGTTGTGGACGAGTTTAGCTGTTTGGTCAGCAAAAGTAGTGGCAAAATAATGATAATAAGGGTTATAAATAAATATTTTAAGTGACTACAAGGTAAATCCGAAAACTTTGTGTGAAAGTGTAGCAGCAGCTATATTTGTTTTTGTCACAAAACCTCGAAATTTTATAGATTTCTAATCTACTTATTCCGATTTACTCGACAAACGATTGAGCTTCTGACAGGGATAGCGACTCATCACGTATAATTAGGAATGGGAACACGTTCGTCTTGGATAATGTTCAGGTATGCTTCAGTTCTTCAGCTATGACAATATCTTTAATCTTGTAAATATCACTAATTTTATTTGAGAGATGATTCGTAAATTTTAATAACGACAAAAATAAACCAACATGATATTTATTTCTCATAGCTTACCATGCAACAACAAGTACAAAAATAATACTCTATCTATATTAACAAGAGACTAAAATGTGTTAACACCTATCGACTATTTAATAATGTGAAAAAAGATGTCCATAATCATCGTCATGGTGTGAAGCGATCGGTACAGCAACTTTTTTAACTTCAACATCCTTATGCTCAACTTGTGGATGCACAGCGTGTCCTTTCCTGATAACAACGGCGTTAAATCCACTTTTCTTATCAGCGGAGTATTTCACAATACGAGTGGTACCATCAGCCTCTTTCAAACTGTATTCACCTTTAACAACGTGTCCGTCCCCACTTTCCTTTTGAGATTTAATATCACCGGTGTGTTTATCTTCTACAGCGTAGTGAAATTCGTACTTCTTGGGTTCCTAGAAACATATAGATTAGTATATGTGAAAGAATTTTCGTATGTTTGCGTCTTATACGTAGTGTTCCTCCTCGTGTTCTTCTTCGTGATTGTATAGAATCGGAACGTTCTTGATTATTGGGGAGACAACGTGTTGGGTAACAACTGGAGCTTCCACATGATATGAATGGTCCTCTCCATCGAAACCTCCCAATTCCAAACCGCCAAAGTCGCTAAAGTGCATTGCAAAAGAAAATTTAAAGTTATAGTTTTAATTTAAATTAATAAACCTACCCCAGTTCTTCATGTCCACCTGAATATCCTAAGCTACCCGAAGAATACGATGTCGCTGAGATTAGGTCATGTTCGTCGATTGGAATTGCCTTCGCAAGCACAAGAAAAACTGCCAAAATCGCTGCTTGGATCAGTGAGAACATATTTCTTGATTATATCGCTACTGATTGTGATGGATGAAGGTGAGTTGGTGAACTGATACTGCTTCGGTAGCCATTTCGAGTTTATATATGTCGAAGATTAGGTGAAAATAAAGTTTTACTTTCTTATTGATAGGAAATAAAACCTGTTTATTACACGAAAATGACCAAAAATTCATATCGTCACATGTGTTTGTCGGCATTCGATATTGTATGCGCATACATTGCATTTAATTACTTAATTAAATGTATTTTTAGAGTGGTAATTATGTAACTATATCGAATATAGTTTGTATGTATGATTGGGATTTTACTTGTTATAACTTCAATGACGTTTTAGGCTTTCATATTTTGGAATTTCTTGTTAGTCAATGTGAACGCGATTTCTAACATGCAACTGAGATGATCCATTTTAGAAGATGTTACAATTTGTAGCTCCTTTTTGAATTTATAAATTACCTATAATATAGCAATATTGTTATTTTAAATGCTAGCATAAAAGTTGCTGTAGCGGAGGCTTCTATTCTCTTACCAAAATTTTTAACGGCTTGGCATAACTATGAGTCAATTTCATGAATACCATCAAGAATTTTCTTCTTAAGCTGGTGAATTGTTTCTGGATTGTTACCATGATATATACCGTATACGAGGGTTACACTATATATTTTGAGATACGAAATTAGAGAAATTAGAACTGGCAACAATGCCTTTCTAAATACCACCATTCTTAAGAAGTGAGCTCAACTGACAGTCAAAGCTGTAACTGCAGTTAAGCTTGACCTACGAGGGTGATCTGAAATGTATTCGGAATCGACAAGAAAAACACGGTATTGGTGTGGTCTTTTATTTTTATTTCTCGATGTAGTCTCCTCGAAGATCAATAGACTTTTTCAAATAGTGCTCCAATCTCTTCAAGCAGTCGGAAAAGTAGGATGTTTCGAGGTCTGCAAAATAGTCATATTTCCAGCTTTCTTCAAAAGCTTCCACATCCTCCGCAGCTTCCTCATCTTCAGTGCCATCATCGTCATCATCATCATCATTCATTAGGGCAGCTTCTTCCATACTAGCACCCTTCGAATTGTCTAAAGTCATTTCGGATACCTTCTCCTCCAATCCTGTATTTGCTGGATCATAATGATGGGTATCTACCCAACCATTGTCCGCATCATCAGATTGTATGATCCTTTGAAGTTCTTCCGAGTATTCCATTTGTTCGCATCGTCGCGAACACGGCACATTCTTTGTTATTAAAAATTGCATATTCCTAGGTAAGTATGGCTTAGCTTTAGAATCATCTCCAGTAGCCCATTGCCATGTTGGGCAATGATGCACTAAGTGATCGCCGGCGGCTACGAATTCTTCGGGTGTTAATACGCCGGTTTCTCGAAATTTCGATTCCTAAAAACGGTAACCTTAATTAGACTCTCGTTAAAACGTTTAATCAAATTTAATTTACCTTCAAAACGGGTGTTTAATATTCGGCTACACCGAGGGCCGTGCCCTTCACGCTGTTGATGACGTTCTGCATTATTATTTAAATAATGACAAAATTGCGTATTTACAGCATTTTTAATAATCGATCGATTATTTCAATAGGGAGCAAACAGGAATAACTACGGATTAACTTCAGATATCATCAGCTGTTTTTCATGTCAATATTTGACGTTTTAAAAACTAGTGCACATGCCCCTAAAATCCGGTTTTACTGATTTTATAGATTTTATCTAATTTTTTGTATTAAATAAGTTAGTTTAGCAATTTCAGATGAATTATGAAATAGATAAGATCGAAATAACGTTATTGTAGTGATAAATTTGAGCGATTTATGGATGGGGGTGGAAGCTAATTTGCTAACTGGATAACGAAGAATGAATGCATTTGCACGTATTTAATTCTCTTAATTAGAATCAATAATACCCCATAATTAGATTAAAATGCTAATTATAGTATGTACATTCTTTGCTATATAACGTATATAGCTATTCTTATGTTATTATTTGATTTAAAAGTCTTGATCAAATATTTACGCTGTTTTAAATTTCACGAATGAGGACTAAGCTTAATATTGTTTGTAAAATTATCTTATTTATTTTGGTTACTTGCTAAAGTACGAGGGCGACCTGAAATGTTTCCGGAATCGACAAAAAAAAACAAGGTATTGGTGTGGTTTTTTATTTTTATTTTTCGATCTAGTCTCCTCAAAGATCAATACAGTTTTGCAAATGGTGCTCCAGTCTCTTCATGCCGTCGGAAAAGTAGGATGCTTCGAAGTCTGCAAAATATCCATCTGTAGCGGCGATGACCTCTTCATTTGAGGCAAATCTCTTTCTTCCCAGTGATTTTTTTAGGTTGGGAATAGGGGGGGGCTAGGTCCCGTGAACATGGAGGACGAGGGACTAATTCGTAGGGCAACTCATTCAATTTGGACACAACGATGCGGGATGAATGAGCCCGTGCATTGTCGTGGTGGAAAAGCACTTCTTTCCGCTGCAAACGATGCCTTTTCTCCTTCAATACTGCATCCAATTAGGTCAATAAATCGCTGTAGTATTGCCCTATGATAGTCTATAAGGATCGCACCATGAAAATTCCAAAAAATGGTGGCCATGACTTTTTCGGTCGATAGAACGGGAAAACTTCACTGCTTCGACTGTTTCTTGATCTCCAGTATGTGGTGATGGATTCAAGTCTCATCCATGGTTACGAAGCGCATGAAGAAATCGCTTGGATTACGTTGAATCCTGGCCAGATCCTCCTCCGAAACGGTCACCCGACTTCGTTTTTGCTTCGGTGTGAACAAACGCGGTACCTATCGCGCCGAAAGCTCCCAAAACCCAAAATTTCGTATAAGATATGGCCAACGCGTTCTTCTGAGATGCCTGTTGTTTCTGCTCATTTAACACGACATCATCGATCTTGTCGACCATTTCATCGTTGGTAGCGCCTTTTGGGCGTCCATTGCGTGGTTCATCACTTGTGCTTGTGCGGCCACGTTTGAACGCGCTCACGCAGAAGCTGATTGTCGAAAATTATGGAGTACATCCGCCATGAACCTCTAGCAAAATATTTCGAATTTCCGTGACCGTTTTCCCGGCCATCCGGAAGTGTTTTTCGATTTCTGCGAAACCGCCTGACTTGGTGTACAAAATACACTTTTAAACAACAACTATTGACAATAGGCGTCTGAAATTTTGACAGTTGCCATAAAGAAGGTTGCTCTTGCCAACCAATGAATCCACTTCAACCTTTGTATGTCATCTCTTCCCGATTCCGGAAACATTTCAGGCCGCCCTCGTACTCTCCAAAAGATCGCAGCAGAATCATTACTTTATCAATTGCGCAATATAGCAAGGCTGTTTCAACTCATACGAGTTGATGGTATATATTGATGATTGGACGCCTATGGTATATGTTAAAATTTGTGTACCTTAGATACATATGTTATCTTTTTCTCACGTTGGGTTTTATTAGAAGTATAACAGTCGATATTTTATAATATAAAGTCGACCTAGTTTATAATAATGATTCAATGTTTTCGTTTGTATACCGAGAAATTACCATGGATAATTAGACTTTTACGCATTGCTTAATTATATGCCGCAATATTATATCCAAATATCTACGTACAGATTTTAATTTTATTTATTTAATAATTTTAATATCGTAAGATTTTTAGTACAACATTAAAATTTTAAATGCAAATATTATGAGATATGTATATTGGACAATTTTACCAAAAACAATCAAGTTTCATTAAATTTTTTGCTTTTTGCTTTAATGTGATACTTATTACACAACAATAATTGTAAATTACCTCGCTTAAATCAGCAGTTACCGGACAATAGCTTTATTGATTATTGCGGCACGTTCATTACTCGCACGGAATTCTGAAAATCTTTCTTTCTTTGTTCTAAATTAATGTCATGTCGTAATGGTAGGTCCTTCACAAGAGATTAATTTATGACAATTAAATCACCTAACCGTCGATGGCAACAAAGATAGATCCCGTTTAAATATGTTTGCTTTTAATTAATCCTTAATTAACTAATTCAGCTTAATGTTACTCAATGTTACACATACACATCTCTGAAAGTAAAGAAAGCATCGCTTTGAAATTTTGGGGTACGATTTTATCAATAAAGATGTATTGTTCGAAAGTAAGTTCAATTTCACGGCGCGCTTGATTAAAGCGGAAGCGCATATGAACTTCAATGGATTCCACGATTTCTTTTTTAAATTCAATTTTTACAAGATTATTTTTGTGATAATTTTGACGGATACAAGGTTCGATCCAAACAACACAACTGACATATGTACATATCAAGAAATGCGTATGTAAGAGGATCGTAAATGAAGTATGGGCAACCTGTAACGTTCTCCTGGTTTGAAGAACAGCGCCGCTGTAGCCTGCTCGTAAATTACTGAATTACTTGACAAATACTTACTTGTAGAGTATGTTCGCTTATTTACTAGATGAAACTCAATGCGCATGCGCAAAAAATATATTTAAAAAATAAAATGTGTACACGGTTTCCACTCTTGCCTATGTACAGTTACGATGTACGTAAGATATATATATATTTGCAATAATTGCAGTTATTCGAGCTCTCTTATACATGTAATGTACATTAGCATGTGTATATATATATGTTTCTTATATAAGCTTTGTTAGAAGCATGTACTAATGCCTCTATCTGTTTGCATGCACCACTACCTTTTTATAGGGGAGCCAACCCTATTTATTTCTTAAATTTATAAGCGCACCTCGGTGCTATGCTTATTTATATGTACCTTTCCGGGAGCCTAATACATTTTCCTTGTTTTAAAATTGCCTAAGGGACTTGGCCCTGTATCATTGGCATGTATTTGTACTTGAACCAAATACGTTCGTTATTTACACATTTATAGGGGAACCCACTCTATCTCTTAGAGCTTGAACGCCTGGTCGAGGGCGACAGTAGCGATAATAGCCGATCTCAAAACAAAGTAATGTGACAGCTACCCAGGCGTTCTCGTTTGAAATAATACGCTACGTGCAATCTTTAGCTCTGTGCTACTGCGCCCCAAAGAAGGGAAAAAGCCAGTAGCCAGCAAATGTGCGAAATGCGCACCGACAAGTAAAACGGAGCGATGAAGTCGACATTACATAAGAAAAATGGTCCGTGAAACTCGTCCGCTACGACGAACAACTAAATAAAAAAATTTCTAAGTCCCGATACGACAAAGGACCGAACAAACGTAAAAAAGACAACGGTCGCTGCGGCCGCAACGACCGTCAACAAGAAGCGGAGTGATCGTACTTGTAGAAGATGTCTGTACATGCGATTCGACAACCTTACCAGAATGACTCCCGCCAGAAATAAATGTATAGACGACAACGTCCTCGACGATTCCCGCCAAAACTAGAAACTATTAGAAACTTCCAATATTCATCCGACGACGTTACTGTACACATTACGACGAGGTATGAAAGGTGACCGAGAGTGCACGATCGCTAATACCTCGACCGTCGCGCGGGAGTCGATTGCCTGTGCTTGTATATATTAAATATTAAGAAAACTCCCATTATTTGTTCGACGGCGTTGCACTTAATGACCTTTAAATTAGACACTTTTAGCTAGAGTATAGTGAACGGCCGGCTTGCATACATATACAATGCGTAATGTACATATATATTAAAATAAAATTCGATATATCCTACAGAGAGCAAAATAAAAATGAAAATAAAGTAATATTCTAAATGAAAATAAGGTAATAATGCTAACCCATACCGTTGCAAAGAAGATAAAATCATATGAAATACATAAAGTAGTAAAGAAAGTGGATAAAACACAAAAACAATGTTAAGTCCTTAATACAACCTTTGACATGTTGCGGGCCAAACTTTAGTGTGCAAATATGTTCTCGGGCTGCGCTTAAACCCCATATCACTCGATCTTCCTCATTTGGAGTGAGTATGAGTAAGTAGTGTAATATTTCTTTTAATTGGGTTTTTCAAAATGTCTCGCGGGCCGGATCAAATCTTACAGCGGGCCTGGTCCGGCCCGCGGGTCGGTTGTTGCCCATATATGTTTTAAACGATATATCAGAAGCATTTTTCGCGCAGTGTAAATTTATAATTTGGCACAATGGTTGGGATATATATACGCAAAGTGTGGAACACATTACTGGCAACGTTTCAGCTATCCAACATTGTAGTAATTCATTCGAAACAACAAGAAGGCATGTTGCTGTTCGAATATGCAAGAGGATTGAACCATTAAACCAACAACCACATGAAGCGCAATTTCTTCGAGATTTACCAGAAGATCAAGACAATTATAAGAAATTTACTTGAAAATTAGCTATAGTACCATAGAACCACGGTGCGTCAAAGAGCTCTTATGCATTTGAAGGAGAGTGCTCTCCGGGTTGAAGAGATACGGATATTTAAATTGGCGTTGTCTTCAGTAGGACCCCTCCAGGGTAAGGTGTTACTTTTTTATCTCTGGTTTTAAGTAACAGATTATTCCAAATTATTCTGGATATTAGCACAACTTGTGAGAGCGTAATGAAATTCAAATTTAATCTTAACAAATGCTGTAACGTAACATATACTAAAATATCAGTACGGTTTATATAGGCATACCGACTTTGTCGCATACTGTTAAGGCTGAAATAGCTAAAATAGAGAATCTATTGTTAATAGATGGCGCTAGTACTACTTTCAAAAGCGCAGTAACATTAATTAAACATTCGTGAATAACTCCGTTGGTTCGAGAAAGTTCTGGTGTATTCTATTCACTTCAGGATGACAGTAATATGACAAGACTAGCGACGCGACCTCGAGTTAGTCTGCCTAGGGAAGGCGAAGGAAGTGAAATTATCTGATAAAATAGGGCATGTTTAAAAGACATCTTTGAACCAACCGACTATACGCCCATACGTAATAGTATTCTGATTTAAGTTGTTGTTTTGTGTGTCACCTACTAATATGGAGAACAAACCAAAAATAAACGGTGAATGCAAAACATTTAAAGATCAATGGAACCTTCGATATTTCGTGATTGTGTCCAGTAATATGGCGCTATGTTTGATTTGGAATGAAACCGTAACCATGCTCAAAGAATATAACATTAAGCATCATTATGAAATAAAACATTTTCAAAATTACTCAAAAGCACGGATTGAAATCGCAACAATCTTTGTTTATTAAAGCTACTGAAGAACAGGCTGCAACTCGTGCAAGCTTTTGCGTGGCTCTTGAGACCACAAAACGTGGAAAACTATTCACCGATGGAGAAATGATCAAAGAATGCGTAATTGCAGCAGCCGAAGTAATGTACTCCGAAAAGGTAAATTTATTTAAGACTGTCAGTTTGTTAGGAAACACCATGGCATGGAGGGTACAATACATTACAGATAATATATTACCTCAACTGTGTGAGAAAAATTGACATCTAGAATGATTTGTTTGGCCTTGGATGAGACAACTGATGTGCCAGATACTGCTCAGATGTAGATTTTTATTTGAGGATTAGACAAAAGCTATAAAGTAGATGAACTACTTGGTATTGATAGTATTCACGGCACGACCACTGTGGAAAATATAGGAATGATAGCACTTGTGTCAAAGATTGTAGTCCTTATACGGAAAATGTTTGGATATGTCTGAAGTTATAAAACCAGTCATATCAGTTGTTAATTTCATCAGATCCACTGGGCTGAATCACCGATAATTCTGCGAGTCTGTTGAAGAGATTGGAGCAAACGACTTACCATATCATACTGCATCGCCCTCTTACCGAAGCACAAAATACTGAATAGAAGTGGAAGTTAGCATTCTATGTCGATTTGACAAAACGTATGAACGAATTGAATCCGAGATTGCAAGGAGAAAACCAGCTTCTCCCTGATTTTTACACTAATATCATATCATTCCGACAGAAAATAATACTCTTTTAGTCACGGTTACGTAAAAGATGCTTTATATGTTTTACAACATGTGAAATATTTATCCGTACTATTGAGACTGTCTCCCATCGATTTTGTAATCGATGCTTTGAATGTTTTGAAGATATATCTTTGATATTCGTTTCTTAGTCTTTGATGTCATTGTGAATGAAATTAAGATTTTTCAAAATCCTTGTCATACTAACATTGAAACTCTAGCCCCGGAACTTTAAATGGAAATTATTGCTTTACAGTCCAGTGATATAATTAAGAACAAATATCAAAACTCATCTTTGTTGGAATTTTATTAATCTTCCACTGGTACAACATGATAATTTGCATAAATCTACCCGTGGGCTGTTTTCTGCTTTTGGTACTACTTACTTGTGTGAGAAAACATTCTCCAAAACGAAGTACACAAAGAATGCTTAAGCTTTTCCGTTCTTGAGGGGTTTTCAGGATAGAAATTATATTTGCGATTCGGGATATATACGCGATATAGCTAAATTCTTTTTTACTATAATTCACTTCTTATGTTGGTCTAATTAATTTCTTTATCTTCAAGTATAAACATGATATATAACAGTACTAATTGATATAAGTAAAAATATTTTCGGTAATATTGGTTGTAAAATAATTACTTTCTGTGTATTGCTATAGAAATGCATAGTTTTCTTTCATATTTCGTTATTTAGTCCAGTTCACAAATATACATTATTTAAACGTGTAGAATAAAGTTTAAAAATTAAATCTTACGTAAAATTACGTTTAATAGTTATATTTCGCCAACTTTGTATACGATTTGAAGTCATTTCTTTGCGTAGCGTAATAATGGCATTATATATTAATGGTAAATTAAACGTTATGCTAAATTAATTATTCAGAAATCTAAAAAAAAGTATAAATCAATTCATGGAGCTGCAGAGCAGAAATTGCACAAAACTAGTAAATTTTACATAGTTGAACACCACCGCTAGAGGACGCTGATTGAAAACGACCGTTTACCAGACGTCAATTAATGAAAGCCATAGACTATTTTAATATTTTAGCATGTAATATATAATTTTGTTGGTAATTCTATTTATTAATTCTCTTATGGCACATTACATGCTTCAACTAGGCGGATTAAGATTTTAACGCTGTAGTCGGGGAAAAAAACGCGTCTCAATTGAACCAAAAAATTCTCAATATTCCTTCATACTTATGGACGATTAATTACGGGTTAATTGTCAAGTTACCTAGCTGATTTGACATCGATGATTGTTGCTGCAATCCCTCGTTAAATCTCCAATTACGGGACGTTATTTAAGAAGGTTGTCATTGTCTTTTTTTCCTATTAAAGTGCGGAATTGTATGCTTTCTTTTGTCTAACGATTTGGACTATATAAATCGATCCATTACCAATTTGAGACCAGTGTTGTTCGAGTTTCTGCAATTCGAACTACCATGGCTTTCAAGGTGCGTTGGCTCGATAGCATTAAGGGAAAATCTTAGATAGAAATGGGTGTGGAAGATGATAATATTTAATCGTGCCGAGTTAATTGGTTTTACAAAAACGTAGTGCTACCTAGATATTTGGAACTTCTGAAATTTGTATAGATTCATTGAAGATTCGTTTACTTATTTCAAAATCCAAAAAATAAAGAACATTTTTTGATGATATTCTATTGAAGATTCCATGCAGTTTAGAATGACTATTGCTAAAACAACCATTTTCAATGTATTTTTTAATTTTTCCAGATTGTAGTTGTTTGCGCTGTAATAGCCATAGTCCAAGCTGGTGGTGGAGGTGGTGGAGGAGGCCACGGCGGTGGAGGTGGTGGTCATGGCGGTGGAGGTGGTGGTCATGGTGGCGGTGGAGGTGGCCACGGTGGAGGTGGTGGAACTTCTTATGCCAACACTCACTTAGAAGCGTACGGAGGATATGCTGTTGGAGGAGGACATGGAGGCGGCGGTGGTGGTCACGGAGGTGGCGGCGGCGGTCACGGGGGCGGTGGTGGACATGGAGGTGGTCATGGTGGCGGCGGCGGTGGTGGACATGGTGGATATGGAGGCCATGGAGGTGGTGGTGGACACGGAGGAGGTGGCGGACACGGAGGTGGTGGCGGACATGGAGGTGGTGGCGGACACGGCGGTGGCGGAGGACATGGAGGTGGCGGCGGTCATTCAGCTGATGATGGACATGATTATTATGTAAGATATTCACTTTTAAACAATATGATTACTAATTTTAATAAACATCTTTCTTTAAGTAAATATTCCCAATCACATAGTTTGTGACGTATTTAGATTATTTCTTTATATAAAATTCGATAAAGTACGCGGAAGATTAATAATAGTAAATATTGTAAATTTTTTGGTTTTTATTCATTTTCTCGCTACAGTTCTCGAAGTTTCAAAATTAGTACACCTGCACATGGTTTCTAAACGAACAAATTAGTAATCATCGTTGCGCTTCATCAAACAGAACTTGTTTATTTTTAAAACTCTCATCTGCTTCAATGATCCGTATCTGAAAGATTTCAAAACATCAAGGTTTCCTCATCGTTAATATAATTTCCAATTTACCGAAACTTCGCTTGCTTCGTTTTATTCATTGATCTCAACATTTCGCGTAGGCTTATCCAAGATACAGTTTCGAATATGGTGTTGCCGATCATCACACCGGTGACAAGCATTCTCAACACGAAGAACGCGATGGGGATACCGTCAAGGGACATTACACTCTTCATGACGCCGATGGTACCTTGAGAGTTGTCCATTACACTGCCGATAAACACAACGGCTTCAATGCTGAGGTTAGCAGGATCGGAAATGCTGGTCATCCGGCGTCTTACGGTGGTGGCGGTGGTCATGGAGGCGGCGGCGGCGGCGGACACGGAGGTGGTGGCGGTGGACACGGAGGTGGTGGCGGTGGACACGGAGGCGGTGGCGGTGGTCATGGTGGTTATCATTGAAAGTCATTGTTTTCGTTATAAATTATGTAAAGTATAATGTTATGTTTGTTATATTGTTATTAGTGGCCTTTAATGGTCGATAAATGAATAAAGAAGTGGAAATAAAACCTTTTCCTTTTTATTTAAAAGTTGGTACCGGATAAGTTGTGAAAAAAGTATGACAAAATTGATTACCAAGTAACCGAGCCGCACGGATCTCTTGAAATCTTTAAATCTGCTTTGTAGTGCGTCTTCTGATAACTCTCAGACTGAAATTATAAACGATTTAATAATTTCCCTTTCATGAGTTAAAATTTTCTGTACTGTTACAAGCATAAAGTACCAAGGATAAACTGTTATCAGCATTTTAGCAGTATTTTTATGCATAATCATCAAATTTTTCTGAATCCAGATCAAAACCACTTAAGATTGATACAAGAATTATATGCAGTCTTTCAATAATATCTCTACAGATTCCTGTAATCTTTGATGAAAGTGTTGCGTTTTTAATAAGTCAACGAGCACTATTACCGTTATTTGTTGGGCTACTTTCTCCAACGTTTTGGAATCTTCACCAGTAATTCCATTGTTTTTCTAAAATTATCCTGAATATTAGTGTTCCTTGCAGCTAATGGATCCTTATCTGCTTGTCCTCGTACTTGCCCCTTCTTAATATCTAGCATGTAGGATATATGTATAAGATACTCAAAACAACGGGTCCTAGAGTCCAAATGGGGCAAACCGTATTGTAAATTGTCGATATTTATGGTTTGACTCGGTAAGACCTCCAAACGATTCATCTCTTTTAGCAATGCTCCATAAATAAAACATACTTGGGTTAAATTTGTAGATATCAAGGTGATACACATTTCCCGTTCAATCGTCGTAAAATGTAATTCATGAGTAACTGTTACAGCTAGATTGAAGTACGCAATTTATTAATTCAACTCTGAACACTAAGAACAATTTTATTTACAAACATGTTTGTTTCTTTCCCAAAGTAGAAGATGTGTAGATGTGTACAATACCGAATAAAAGATCAGAGGAGGACAATAAACAATAAACAACATCCAAAGAAATGACGATTGCAAGGACTGTGTGGATGTACAATTCACAGGTATACGTGGGCTCTCATCGTCAACCGTGTTACCGACTGAAAGTAAAAACTGTATCACACATGCGAATTATTTTCTACGCAGGCTCTAAAATTTCTAAAACATATGACTATTTAGAATCTACTCGGTGGTCTAATGCCTTTTTCGGGAAAGGATGGACCGAAAGCGAACCGTATCTTTAACAGGGCCTATGGTAATAAATCCATCAAACTCGAGTGTGCAATTGGGGGTGGTTCTCTGTTCAATAAGTTTCCGTTCTTTTTCATACATATCGTTTCATGAGCAAATTTGAAACGAACCTGAAAAAAGAAACCAAATATTTCCCGAGAATTTGGCTTAGGTACGTAGATGATATTTTCGCGGTGTTTGATACCAACAAAGGAAACATACAAGATTTTCTAGCAGAACTGGACTCAAAATTTACCACGATCAAGTTTACTATTGAAGAAGAAGTGAACAATCGCCTTCCGTTTCTAGATACTCTAGATATACGCAACAACAATAAATTAGAAATTGACATCTACAGAAAAGAAACTAATTCCAACAGATTCATCACGGTTGATTCGCACCATTGCGAACAAAAAATGTTCGCTATTAGTTTTCTGGTCAATAGACTCGTCAGATTTCCGCTAAACAAGAGCAGGTACGACAAAGAATTAAAGTATATCAAAGATGTAGCGAGGTGCAATGGTTTCTCTTCTATGGATGTCGACCGTATTTTAAGGAAGGTCAATACAAACAACACATCAGAAATTCCACGACCTTGACATCAACAAACACCGGTAATAAGAAATTTATAACTCTTCCTTTTCACCCAACAGTAAAAGGGTTAAGTAAAATTTTCCGACAACTAAATATGAACGTATCTTTTGTGTCAAAAAACAACTTAAAGAATCTCTTAGGGAATCGCAAAACCGGAGATAATAAAAAGGTCTGGAATATACCAAATCGCATGCAATGATTGTGAGAAAGTTTATATTGGACAAACAAAAAGGAGTATCGAAACGAGGTTCAAAGAACATATTAGACACAATCGTTTCGTCAAACCAGAACTATCAAGCGTAGCATATGGTAAAATCCGGACATAAGATTGATTTAAAAAATCTGACACTACTTAAAAACGTGAACTCGTATAGAGAATTAGACGCGTACGAAACGATATGTATGAAAAAGAACGGAAACTTATTGAACAGAGAACCACCCCCAATTGCACACTCGAGTTTGATGGATTTATTACCATAGGCCCTGTTAAAGATACGGTTCGCTTTCGGTCCATCCTTCCCCGAAAAAGGCATTAGACCACCGAGTAGATTGTAAATAGTCATATGTTTTAGAAATTTTAGAGCCTGCGTAGAAAATAATTTGCATGTGTGATACAGTTTTTACTTTCAGTCGGTAACACGGTTGACAATGAGAGCCCACGTGCTCTCGAAACGCAACGTTCCGCATAATAAATAAATTTGTGTGAGTGGAGTTTACTGCTATACCTGTGAACATCCCAAGAGTCACGATGCAGGTTCTAAATAGCCTAATTGAACATGACCTCCACAATTGTTACCAGCAATGAAAAACTCGCTGGAGACGCTCTGGATATTCCAAGAGAACATACTTTAAAGGAGACATTATTAAATTGTAGATTCATTCAATTTAATTACTTTAAAACTAATGATTCTCATTAATACTGACAGATATCTCGTACTTTCATTTGTAATATTCATTTACACAATTAATTAATTTAAGTTCGTTGGAATAATTTTAATAAAAAAAAAGGATATCGAACTTAAAATAGTTGAGATGAAATTTATTGTCTTTATAACGTTATAGCTTTACTACAAAAAATGAAAGCAAATTTAACGCGAATTTATACACCTGTGACTAGCTAATTAGTCGTACTTTAACGTTTGTTGACAATTATATCGAATATTACTTCGCAATTTCGTACATAACACGCAGCAGACAAGAAAGTGACTTGTTAAAGGTGTAATTTACTATATAGTTGTTGCAAAAATCGATTATTTCGTTTTGAAACCGAAGTCGATATGGTTGAATAAAAAAAGTAATGTTCTTAATATCGTTCGTAATCAGATATTGCGAGAAATAGAAAATATTACTAGCTGTAGCTAATATTTATGGTGACTTCCATCTGTATTATTAAACTTTTGTAATAGTCAAAGATACTTGGCCTTTGGTTCGGAAAGTGTTTGAGATGCTGGAGGGATGCGGCAGGTATTCCTCTGAAGCAGTATACAGTAAGTAGGAGTGTCAATGGTAGAAAACAGTTTAACATCGTCAGCATACATAAGGATCCCATCTCTCACACATTAAGGGCCCGAGATTAGATCGCTGAGCTATATCTGATGTAACAACATGTTTGGAAAATATAAAGTTATTGTAGCACACCTGAAATTACCCGTTGGTAATGTAAGATTCAAATAAAGAGCGCACAAATCGAGAAAGCCCAAATGATTGCCACTTTTGAAAAAGAACATAGTAATCAATCTGATCAAAAGGCTTTCGAAAATCTAAATAAATTGTATTCTCTTGAAATTTAGTATCCAAAGCTTCGGATACGTACTGTATGAAACAGGCAAGACTAGTAATAGTAGAATGCCGTTTTATACGCTTGAAAATCTGATATAACGGTTTTGCAGAAATATTAGCGCGGTCTCTCACAATAAAACCTGGAACACCCTCTAAACCGGATGTGAACGAAATGAATACCTCTCAGTTACCAGAATGTTTACCTAGCATGTTCCGTGATTTCATGTTTTAGATGGCTGTTTTGTAGAGCACTGGTGAATCTGTTACCATGTATCAACAAAAATATGTTCTAACATAATACTCTTCTTATATGTGTGCATTGTAACGATAGCTGGTTATATAAACGTATTAGTAACAATTTACAAATTCAATAATATAGATCGGCAAACTCGCAACACGCTTTTTTTTTAAATTTGGGTTCGACGATAATATTTACAATTTTTTATACTAACGTAATCGCTTTCACCATTTAACTTCTAGTCATCAAATTATGCTAATAGCTTTGCTTATATCTATCTCTTTATAATTAGTCATCAAAATTTTAAGAAAACCCTGGCGTCTTACGGATATCATGTGGCACTATGTACAGCTGCGAGCAAATGTTATAGGCACCCTAATCAAACATGTGTTTCACGTAGCAGGTGGCGCTTCTTAGAACAAGGGTACTGCGAACCTATACCTGGTCGTTATCTAAAGTAGAAATTTCTAGAAAATATAAATTACGAAGCTATATAAGACAGAAATTAAAATTTTTAGGTTGAGTAATATATTGTGCGTAGAGAAAGAAACGTCGTTTGTCGGTTTCAAAAGTTCATTTAGAGAGTCTTTTGTAAGTTTGTGTATACACAATATGCCAAAAAAGCCCCAAATATCTAAGGCTTTGCGAGGTCAGATAATGTTATTGCACAAACAACGATTGCCATAAATAAAAATTGCTAAGACAATAAAATGTTCGCGTTGTGCAGTGCAAAACACAATTAGCCGCTACCAAAGGACTGGAGAGTATCATAATCTACCCAAGAGTGGTAGAAAACGTGTAACGACTGTGCGAGAAGAACGATTGATACAGCGTATCGCGCTCCGGGATAGGCACAAAACCGCGATAGCGATATCTGCAGAGCTCCGCGCTCAACGAGACTCACCAATTTTCGTGCATATGGTAAGAAGAAGGTTAACTGCGGCGAATTTACGTGCCCGGGCACAAGCCTTTGCTGACCGAGCTACACCACAGAGCAACGCTTTACGTGGGCCAATAAGTACCGATATTGGACTGTAGATGACTGGGCCAAAGTACTTTGGTCCGATGAATCTAATATAGACGTAAGTGCTTAAAAATATTTCATAATTCTTGCAATATACATAATTGAACTCAGCGCCCCTAGTTTTCTCACCAAAATAGAAAAATTCAAAAGGTTAACGTCCTTCGATTATTCTGTGCAGGTGCACAGCGTTTCCGGAGCAAGTTATGTTTGGATGAGGTACCTACTGTTAACCACGGCGGTGGAAGCATTATGATTTGGGAGTGTATGTCAGGGGAAGTCCATGTGTGCGAGGGCCGCACGAATGGGGCACGCTACATCGGGATGTTGAAAGAGATTCTCGGACCATCAATTGTCAGATTTTATGATATGGACTCAGAGGAGTATTACTTTCAGCAAGACAATGCCCCTTGCCACAAGGTTCGACCTGTAATGAAATGGTTTACTGATAACCAAGTGAAGATTTTTGGACTGGCCCCCATAATCGCCTGACCTCTCGCCTATTGAAAATCTATGGCATATATTTAAGGACAGGATTGGTAAATACAACCACGCCTCTAAAGAAGTCCTAAAGCAAACAGTGTTTATGGAATGGGCGTCTATTTCCCCAGAGACATGTTACAAACTGGTAGCTACTATGCCTAAAAGAATTAAAGCTGTAATAAAGGCTAGAGGAGGCAGCATTAAATACTGATTTATTTAATAAAAGAACCTTATAAACTGAATTATGGTTTTTTTTTTAGTTTTGAGATTCTCGTGTTATCGTAACGCTAAAAAAGTTACCCTGCCTATAACATTTGCTCGCAGCTGTATTTAGGTATGATTCTAACACATTACGTCCAACATAAGAATTGTACATGTTTTAAAACCCCAATAAAATCCCATAAATTTCAAAATTCACAAAAAATTCATGTGCATGAAGAGAATGAATTTCAAAAATCGTAAAATGTTTCCAATGATATCCCCATTCCCAAAAACGTCAACATTTTCGAAAGTATCAAATTCCAATGATTTCAAAATTTTTTAAAGACTTTAAAATTCCGGGGAATTTTAAAATCGTCAATAATTTCGAGAAATTTTAAACATTTGTAATAATTTCGAAATCTTTAGATTTCAATATTTTCGAAACAATTAAAATTTCCAAATTTTCGGAAGTTTTAAAAACTGCAAAAATTTCGAAGCCCTTAATAAAATTTGAAAATCTAAAGAATAACAACAATTTTAATGTAGAAAAACAAACAATTTTAAAAATTTTGAAACTGCAAGTTTTCGGAAATTTTGAAGAATTTACTCTGACAATACATAAGTATCACCAAATATGTACATTTCTTTATCTGTAATTACTTTACTACACTCAAATTGATGAATAGGGGGCACGACCTTTAACCCTTTCATTGTGCAAAAATATTCACGAATATACTAATATTATATAAGCAAAGGTATAATAATTAGTAAAAATAAATTCTGGAATTAAGTTGACATGTGATATTTATGGCTCCATCTACTAGATACTTTACAAAGTGGTGGTTTCCAAAGCTTTCCAGCAGATGGATCTATGTTATCTTCTTTTAATTTGATTCAAGGAATAATATATAAAAAATTCCTATTAAATTATTTCAAATGTTTCTGTAAGTATATTGTGTTGAGAGTAGGCGTTGGAAAGAGCCTTTTACTTGTCCTAGATAGTTTTATTGAAGAAAGGCAATATGCATTTACAATAAATCTTTTATCTTTTCGCTAATTCAAAGTATCGGTACCAACAATTATTCTCCTTGTTGTTTAATAAAGCCAATCTTGTCACTTCAAGTACTAGTTATACCGCCCTAGATGGCACTATACTATCTTTATTTTATAGCATTAAAAGCTATTTTGCTACGAGTTCAGTATACAATTAGCTGTATTTACATTCCAGTATAGCATATAGACTTTGGGAAGAAAATTATGTTGAAAATATATTAGGGAATATTTTTAATTTAACTAAAAAATTGTAAAATAAAAATAAAACAATGAAATAAAAATATTTCAATAAATAATTTGACTATATAAGATAAAAACAAAATAACACAAAACAATTACATGTATTATTCACAGGTATAGCAGTAAACTCGACTCACACAAATTAATTAATTATGCGGAACCGTGTCCGACCAGTCGGTAACACGGTTGACAATGAGAGCCTACGTGCTCTCGAAACGCTGCGTTCCGCATAATTAATTAATTTGTGTGAGTGGAGTTTACTGCTATACCTGTGAATTGTACATCCACACAGTCCTTGCAATCGTCATTACATGTATTATATTTAATGTCCAGACTGTCCCGATAGATGCTCAGCATGTCCATTTCTTACTACATGCGCGTTAAATCCATTAATTTTATCGGCGGTATAGTGAACAGTTCTGATGGTACCATCCGGTTCGTGCAGGCTGTAATATCCTCTAACTACGTCACCATCTCGTTCTTCGTATTGCATCTTGTAGTCGCCTGTATGGGGATCCTTCACGCCATATTCGAAGTTGTACTTTGGATAGGCCTTTCGAAAATATTACAAAATAATTCAGATACGTTAAAATGATAAGATTTTGGGTATGCGCTTAATTACAAAATTTGTAATTGAAGCCGAAAATTTTGAAATATAAAGCAGTCTTAGTAAAATCTGTGAAAATCAAAATACCAATAATTTTACTGTATTTGGAGGAAGGGTAGATTATCACACAGGTCCACTATATGAAGAATCTTCTTCATAAATATCTTTCTCTAACAAGGCAATGCTCCTTATAAATTTCTATAGGTCATTGTAAGGATAATTTTACATCATGAATATAATCTATAGCGCAGTCTGGAGTAAAAAGCTATATAACGTTTTTTTCTAAGCTAATTTTACAAAATTAAAAAATACAGTTGACCCAAAGACAATCTTCTAGCATGAAATAGTCTACGTGTTTAAGAAACTTAATAACGCAACGAATTTTATTTCCTAAATTGGCTTGTACAGTCTCCAGTCTTGGATCCGAAAGAGCATGTTTTTGGTATATGGTAAAAGAATAAGGGAATGGTCAAATGTGTCAATCGAAATTTTAATTAGAAGCTAAAATAAAAGAAGTAATCGAAAATAGTCCTCTCCATTTTGAATGCATTCAAGGAGATATTAAAACACGAGAAGATCACAAAAAGTATTAATTCATACGACCAATTTTATAATGTAACTTCATCGTAAGTCTTATTGAATGAAAGGTTTAAATTTCGAAAAATTTGGGGTCCTCAACTTTCTTTTGGCGAAGGCTTGTTTAGAAAGTCATTCCATTAATTTGTCTAGTTTTCATCAGAGACAGAGTTGCTGAGGATTTTTGGGTAAACCGAAGCATAAGAGTTTGAAATTGTTTTCTGGAAATTCAAAATATTGAATGAACGCCAGCGCGAGGTCCGCCAACCTTAATAACACCAAGAGAAGATCGATACTTGTCTCAACTAGTTGCTGCTGTTAGAAGCTTAGCATCATCGCAAATAATAAGATATCGTTTGATTAGCTTCGGCTTGTATGACCAGAAACAGTTCATTTGATTCCCATTACTGTAGAGGATAAAAGAATAGAATCTGGGTTAATGAGCATGTCAATTGAAATGTATGCTGATTTGGATTGGAGCCACAAGTTTTCTGAGACCTGATGGCCTCATATGAGTCAGGGTAAGCATTAGAGAGCTCACCAGCTTTTAGTGTATAGTGATTTTGTAATCCATTGCTCTTCCGTACGCAGTGGAATGGGGAACAGAAGCCAGATGGTAATTCAATGGAATATCTTTGAGAGGCTTTGAAGAGACCTCGTGTTGCGCGAAATATGCCAGCATACCAGAACACATAAAGAACTATAAATTTCTATTAAGGAGGAATGGTATCAGTCCCCAAGAATTGTTCAACGTTCTAAACCAGTCTACACCATCGATACGTCTTTAAGCTGTTCGTAGGAATTAGACACCTGTTGTAGTTTCTCTAAATTAAAAATGAAACATTTGTACTACACCATTAAAACATGTTTAAACATAATAAGAAGCTTGTGGAATACATACATTAAATTGTACAGACAAAATTCCATAGCCTAGCTTATTCTCTGTAAACAGGAGCACTGTATGCAGAGCAAATTTGGTAAATAAACCCTAACCTGCTCCAAACAAAAGAGCATTCAGAACGACCACAAAATTGATAAGCACGTCCTTCACTACGCTTACATGAAAATCGTGGTTTTTATCATGTCCAACAGGTCGCGCCCCATACGAATACAAATGGTTGTCCACGTAGGATTCTCCACGTTGACCAGCTTTGACTACAGCTACAACTATAGAGAAATACCAAATGATCTACAACAAATACAATTTATTAAGATTTCCGGTGCCATCTTCCTTAGTTCAAATTAAATTTAGATTCCTTCTAAGTTGAACGTACCCGTAATGACATTTTGCTGCTAACCCGTTAATTTTCACGAATGGTAATGTCCAAGATTGCAATGGAAATTCGCTCTTATATAGAGGAATGCTAATCGTGTGAACTAAGAGGAAAATATCTCTGAAACGATTACAAAATTCTTTAATTCTGCCAACCTATTTTAGGTATACTTGCCGTGTGATAATGTTGTGACTTTCTGTAAAATGCTTTTGATTGATTTTGAACAAAAACAGTTGCGTTTAGTTTTTTTCTTCGTTAAATGGTTCTGTGGTAATAGAATTCGCGTTTTTCGGTACCTAATCTTGTGGACACGCGTGATTGGTAATTTTAGTTTATATACCGACGTAAAGTATGTGGTAAATAAGTACTTATGAAATTAGAATTGCGTGGTGTGGCAATGTATAAAGTACATGCAAAGGAAATTTAGAGATATACAGTGTGCCCCAGATCGAATGTGATTGCATGGGTAACTTTCTTAGAGCAATATTTTACTCTAATATATCCTTGTCTTATACATTATTTGTAATTCTCTCAAAGTAATTATTTATTACACATCTAAAAGAATGCCTCGAAAATAACATTAAGATAAGAAGACGCTGTAAATACAGCTTTCTCATGGTATTGGTGAAATCAATTAACGAGAATGACATGTGAGACATAAAACGCTAACACACGGAATTGATTTTATTAATACCATGACAAAGCTGTATTTACAGCGTTTTCTTATCTTGATGTTATTTTCTAGGCATTCTTTTAGATGTGCTTTAAATGCGTCATGGTACACCTTCAGAAATCATTCACATGTGCAGTTTCCCTATGCACTGCCTTTGGTGCAAAGATGCCCTCTCGGGAGAGCAATCTACGAATTGAGAGAATCCGCTACATTTCGCTGTCCCACTTTACGGACAAATATTTCTTTCTTCTGGCACTCGTTAGCGCTAGGAATGTTCATTTGTATCGTAGAGTTAAGTATGGTGATAACACATGGGCTGAAAAGTCCCGGGCCTAACATAGAAAACGCCGTTTTTTTTGGTTCAAAATTAGCTTTCTTCATCAACGTAATCTCCATCAAGAGCAACGCAATCATTCCAGCGCCGCTCTAACATTTCAATACCACTTTTGTAGAACGATTTATCTTTTGCCTCAAAATAGGCCTCAGTTTCAGCGATAACCTCTTCATTCGTGGGAAATTTCTTACCGGCTAGCATTTTTTTGAGGTCTGCGAACAGCCAGTAGGGGCTGGGAGCCAAATCTGGCGAATACGGTGGATGTGGGAGCAATTCGAAGTACAATTCATGTAGTTTTGCCATTGTTTTGATTGACTTGTGAGACGGTGCGTTGTCTTGATGAAACAACTTGCCACTTTGTCATATGCGGTCGTTTCTTTGCAATTTCGGCCTTCAACCGCTCCAATAACGCTATATAATATTCACTGTTGATGGTATTTCCTTTCTCAAGATAGTCGATGAATATTACACCACGCACATCCCAAAATACCGAGGCCATAACCTTTCCAGCCGATTGTTGTGCTTTCGGGCGCTTTGGACGAGGTTCACCAGTTGCTGTCCACTCAGATGACGATCGTTTTGATTCCGGAGTGAAGTGATGGATCCATGTTTCATCCATTGTCACATATCAACGCAAAAATTCCGGTTTGTTACGTTTAAACATGACCAAACACTGCTCAGAATCATCAACACGTTCTTGTTTTTGGTCAACAGTGAGCAAACGCGGCACCCACTTTGAACAGAGCTTTCTCATAGTGAAATGCTCATGCAATATAAAGCCAATACGTTGTTTTGATATCTTTACGATGTCAGCTAACTCACGCAACTTTACTTTTCGATCATTCAAAACGATTTTGTGGATTTTTTTGATGTTTTCTGGTGTTACCGCCTCATTTGGACGTCCACTGCGTTCTGCATCATCGGTGCCTCTACGACCACGTTTGAAGTCAGGAAACCAACGTTTTATTGTTGTTTCTGATGGAGCGGAGTCCCCATAACACTTTTCAAGCCATTGCTTCGCTTGAACGGTATTTTTTCCCATCAAGAAGCAGTGTAAAATTAAAACACGAAATTGTTTTTGATCCATTGTTTTGAAAATAACAAAAGTAGCGTGACTCTTAGCACAATAACTCACAAACTAATGAATAGAATATCATGAAATTTTAACAGCTGTCTTTTGAAGGTTAGTACTAACTGAGAGAAATGTGACTGATATAAAACTAGCGTGATCTATGTGTTAGGCCCAGGACTTTTCAGCCCATGTGTTAAAAGCAGCGAGAGAATTACATGTGTTAGTATAAAACTGCTCGAAACCACGCTGATGACGCCGGCAAGGCAGAAACATGTCCGTGTGTTAGCGTTTTATGTCTCACATGTCTTTCTCGTGAATTGATTTCACTAATACCATGAGGAAAAGCTGTATTTACAGCGTTTTTTCTTATCTTGGTGTAATTATTTATTCATTGTAGGAAAAATATGTAATTTTCCAAGACCAACCCGCATTAATATTCTAATCCTTTAAAGTTGCTGTTAAGTTTTCAATTTCATTGTTAGCATAAGGGAATGGAAAGGGGGTTTTCATGTACCGACGACAAAGTTTACCACTGTAATCAGTATTACATCGGAAACCCATCAGGACAACAAGCTGGTAGCAGGGTGTTCTACGAGTGTTTAGTAATATTAAATACTATTAGAGAAAGTATGGTTTCAGTAAGAACAAATAATTTACAGTATCTTCTTCGTGAAGAGTTTGTAAAAGAAGGAAAATTTAAAAATATAATATTACCAGCTGATATGAATACGTACTTCGAAGTTTTTGCCAAAAGGGTATTTATCGAAGATGCTGTATCTGGAAAATGTGTCGTACAAGAGAATGAGGATAATATGAGATTGCTTGTTGAAAATTTAAATTTATCAGAATCGAGTCTAACTAAGTAACTCCTTAATCAATCGCGGCAAAAATTTCAGATATTTAAGTCTAAATTCAGGAAACAACGGCTATCTATAGATGCCACTAGCTTCTCAAGGTGCGGAACTACAGGCTTACAGTAAGAGACGCATCAGATGAAAATCATTGTTGCCTAAATCATCTGCTTAATATGAAGGTTGTCTCTTAAGTTTTGCATATATCTCCGAAATAAAACAGTACATAGCTTATAAAGGCTTTATTGTTTTTCGAAATGTTCTGTATGAAGATTAATGCTGTTTTGCATGCCCTCGAACCATTGGAAGCAATTATTCCACTCGTTTGTTGGTACAGTCAAGATTCCGTTTTAGAAGCGATCGACTGCTCCTTTTGACGACTGCAATCTTGACCACGCAGTCCGTTCTTGATTTTCGGAAAGGTAATGAAATTGGTGGGACTAACAATGTGACGCTTTGTTGGGTTAAGAATTCAATTATTTTGCATACCGTGAGCGAACTTGCATTGTCTAGGTCAAGTATGGGCAACCTTTGACATGTTGCGGGCCAAACTTTAGTGTGCAAATCCGTTCGCGGGCCGCGTTTAAACCCCATATCACTCGATCTTCCTCATTTGGAGTGATTATGAGTAAGTACTGTGATATTTATTTTTAATGGGGTTTTTTAAAATGTCTCGCGGGCCGGATCAAATCTTACAGCGGGCCAGTGGTTGCCCACATATGGTCTAGGCGGAGGATGATTTGGTTCTTAGAAGCTCAGCGATGACTTATGGCAAACAAACAGTTGTGCATATCAGTTGGCGGTAACAGTTCTTTGATCGTGCTTTCGAGACAAAAGTCACGACCATCTTTTTGGAGATACTTCGAGAACAGATTGTCGGCATCTTTTCACCTTGGAACACCCAAACAGATGACCGGTGTTTATTTTATAGCTTATATGAGTAAATCCAAGGTTTATCACCACTGACGATGTGTACATGTTTTTAGAGTTTCCGGCGTTGAAGCGTTCTAGAGCTTTTTGATACGGCATCCAATAAGAAATATTTTTTTGGCGTAGTTCTTCATGCAACATTTTTGAATTGAGGTCTTTGAAATCCCCAATTATGTCTCAATCTCGTGATATGTCGCATGTCGATTTTCGTTGATGGTATTGCTTACAGCATCGACGTTTTAGTCCATCCTTGTTTGAATTCTCTACATCAACCAGGGATTGAAAACAACCGAAAACAGAAATGAACTCGACGGGGCATCCTTATAAAAAGATATTCGCGTAAATGTTCTTCGCAATTTTCCAACTAACTTGTCAACTTTGACAGTTCGTTGCAGCTACAGCACTACACGTACTGAGACTTTGGATTTAGGTTAACTGAAGATGGAGGTTAATGTTATCTTGGTCCCACATGGGGGAATATGTTATCACTGAGCTCACAAACATGATGATATCAATTAGACGAAATTCAAATCGTTCTGAAGCTTCGAACAGGAAACTCTTATAGCAGAAGCGGCAACAATCAGTTTCTGATATCCCACCTCTTCTTAATTGTACAATAGTGTGAGTATATTTTCGAGTAGGTTCCATAAATTACTACAATAAAAACTGTTGGGAATTCTCGTTGTTTGATATAGACGCATTACCTGCTTTAATTCATTTCGCTAAGACTATTATAAAGGTCCTCATTTGTAAGGGTAAAGGTAAAATGACTACATCTTTTACAAACTTAAAGTCTTTATTGTTGGAACCAGAGATGTATAAAAGGAAATTATTTAACTATTTTGGCATCACACTACATCATGATTTCATCATATGATTGACTTATTAGAGATGGTGAGAATCATAGATGTAATTAAGTCTTTGGTAAACACCCTTCTCGGCACGTTCGTATTCGCCTTTGACGAGGCCGCCGTCACGGATCTCGTGCTGGGACTTGTGATCGTCGGTGTGATCGTCTTTGACTCCGTATTCAAATTGGTACTTCGGATAAGCCTAGAGAAAAATATAGAATACGTACACATAGATATGAGTAGGTTATTGTATTTCATATTTGAATTTGCAGAATAGATCAGACATGTCTTTCTAAACCGATACCGCCAGTTGATCGAATAATGAAATAGAATTTTGGCGATGGATAAACCAACATTGCGACCAGTAATTAGTATTTAGTGGCCCAGAAAATTAAAATCTCGTGCTAATACCGTTGTTACATCCACAAAAGGTTCCATGAGATTTTATCAGATGTTGGCTGGATTTGGAAGAAAGAAAATTCTTTCAAATAATTTTAAGAAGGTTATATATCTAGTTACCCGACAACCAATAGGTAAAGGGGTCTTATATATATATATATATACATATATATACTTCAACATTCACTACATTTACAAAATTGAGAAGTTTATTTTAAAACGCAGCTTCTGTGAGAAATTGGCTATTGAATCATGGCATTATTGTTAGTAACAATAAAGCTATTTGCATATACTGCAATTCATTATACTGATGCTAAAATATGTTTGAAAGTTGTGTGATAATTTCGGTCAATATTCATCGTGTTGTAGTTAAGTTCATTAATAGTTCGTCTTTCCTTTTTGGACCATTAAAATCATTGAAATGTTTTAAAAAAGGACTATAAAAGGACGCAGAAAGAAGTGTAGAAAAAAAGAAAGAATAGAAAATTAGAAAAATAAAACTGAACTGCACTCTTGCAGAAATTACTTGGGTATCATTGTCATCAGTATAAAAACAGAGAGAGATTCTGATTACAAAGTTTTTAAGTCCAGCTTTCAGGCATTCCATCACTTGTAAATTCAGTAGCTAATTAGTGTTTTGAATCTACACTTAATTAAATTTGAACAGGGTCACTATAACTACTCCATTGTAATAGTCCTTTCTTTAATTATTCAGTTTACTCTATGCAAACCACGTCAGTTTTCTCAAAATGTTTTCATGTTTAAGTGCAAATAAAATACTACAATTTGTAAAATAAGTGGCAAGGAGGGGGGGGGGGGGTTAATCAAGTGTATTTACATTCTAAGATTGCCATGAAACAACCATATCGAAATTTGATTTAGTTTTCAAATTCTTTGTTCTATATAAAAAAGTTATCGTATGCTGGATAAAATATTTAAGATAGGTTCAATTCCCTTCTAATTTGAAAATTTTACGAGAATTTTTCATCAATATGAACAAAATTTTGAAACGAAAAGGATTATATAAAATGAAAGGATTCTTTCATTTTAACAGTTCTAATATTCAGAAAGGTATATCCACCTTGTAATGCGTTTATTGTATTGTAGGTTACCGGTGGTACACACTACACTGGACGTGGTAAGTTTCGTAGGTTGCCGATAACCTACATACGTTATAATATCCTTTGAAAATTTTTAACGATGATTGTAAGAGTAACTGTGTGTAGTGTATAGCGACAAAATTAGAGATAATTTCAATTATTTTCTTCTATATTCAATTTTTTAATTCGGAGGAGTGAAATGAAAAGACGCGTTTACACAATGGAATATTTCAAAGCTACTTTTTGGCGGGATATTTAATACTGGCTAGCGTTTTCTGTAAGTAATAATTACGTAATTATTATTACAATGTAGATTTAGGGGAAAAAATACAAATGCTCTTAGAAAAATACACGAGCTCAAAGTCAATCAGTTATTGTAACAATATGGCGGCGGGAAATATCGCTAATGTAACTTTGGCCGAAAACTGATCACAGCCTACTTGCCTACACTCCTCCGCATTAAAAAAATAGAGCATAGCAATAAACGTATTTAAAAAAATTAATGACGTAACTACTTTAAAACGAACATAAACGTAAATAATTTTTGAAATTTACATAAACGTCATGCCCACCGTCGCCACCGTATCCACCTCCACCGTAGCCGCCGTAACCACCGGCTACTGCTAGGGTTACCAGGAGACACAAGACAATCACCTAAAAACAAAGAAAAAAGTTTAATTAATTTTACAGTCTAAAACAATTAAAACGTGCTCTAAAGCGCGTAAGATAATTGATTAACATTTAGTAAGTAAATTAATACGCATAGTATTCATATTACCTTCGCCAAGACCATTTCGTCGTTGAGTCTGATAAAAGTTCTAGCACTGAAATGATTGCGGTAACCGCAAATATTTTGTTTATATACCACTACAGCTAAGCGAGCTATATGCTAGCGACCCGTCACGCTGTTTGCAAACGCTTTTAGGTATTTTTTTTAGCAGTGCGACAAGTGCTTAGGCACCTGTGATTGTACATTCGTGAACGTAAATATTGTAACCGAGAACAAAGATTATATTGGTAAAAGTATGCCAGTATGGAATTTCAAAATGTATGCCGTAGTTTATTTCATTTTTTTTTTTTTGATATACACTACCATCCGTGGAAGTTTGGCGAAAGGAAAAGGTTTTACAATACTTCAATTTAAAAACTTTATTGCATTCAATATTGATAATCTTAATAAACATAACACAGGGGCTGAAAAGTCACGGGCCTAACACATAGATGACGCTAGTTTTATTGGAGTCACCTTTCTCTCAGTTAGTACTAACCTTCAAAAGACAGCTGTTAAAATTTCATGATATTCTATTCATTAGTTTGTGAGTTATTGTGCTAAGAGTCACGCTACAATTTTTGTTATTTTCAACACAATGGATTAAAAACAATTTCGTGTTTTAAATTTACACTGCTTCTTGATGGGAAAAAATAGCGTTCAAGCGAAGCAATAGCTTGAAAAGTGTTATGGGGACTCCGCTCCATCAGAAACAACAATAAAACGTTGGTTGGCCGACTTCAAACGTGGTCGTAGAGACACCGATGATGCAGAACGCAGTGGACGTCCAAATGAGGCGGTAACACCAGAAAACATAAAAAAAATCCACAAAATCGTTTTGAATGATCGAAAAGTGAAGTTGCGTGAGTTAGCTGACATCGTAAAGATATCAAAAGAACGTATTGGCTTTATATTGCATGAGCATTTGACTATGAGAAAGCTCTGTTCAAACTGGGTGCCGCGTTTGCTCACTGTTGACCAAAAACAAGAACGTGTCGATGATTCTGAGCAGTGTTTGGCCTTTGTTTTGAAAATAACAAAAGTAGCGTGACTCTTAGCACAATAACTCACAAACCAATGAATAGAATGTCATGAAATTTTAACAGCTGTCTTTTAAAGGTTAGTACTATCTGAGAGAGAAGTGACTGCCATAAAACTAGCGTCATTGGAGCGTTTGAAGGCCAGAAATTGCAAAGAAACGACCGCGTATGGCAAAGAAAAAAATATTTCATCAAGATAACGCACCGTGTCACAAGTCAATCAAAACAATGCAAAACTACATGAATTGAACTTCGAATTGCTCCCACATCCACCGTATTCGCCAGATTTGGCTCCCAGCGACTACTGGCTGTTCGCAGACCTCAAAAAAATGCTCGCCGGTAAGAAATTTCGCACGAATGAAGAGGTTATCGTTGAAAGTGACGCCTATTTTGAGGCAAAAGATAAATTGTTCTACAAAAGTGAAGTACGGATATGGCCTTGATTAATTTTTCCCTAAAAAGAATCCTGCTATGTACTGCAAAAAATATTCATTTTAGTAAAAAGCTCTCCTTATTTTTTGTGCACTATTACGTCTGGTACTTACGGAAAAGTTCCCAATATTGTAATATTTTCGTATATAATTGCTTTTGCTATGTTTTTGCTCATAATAGGAACTTTCGTTTATACGTTTGATATTCATACTTTAGCTCACGATTGTACATACACATTATCGGCGTCAGTTCGAAAGTGGTTCAGGGTGTATACGTAATTGGTCAAAAACGACAGGTAGGCTGAACCTACGAAGTGCCTTTTTTCGACCCGAAACTTACGATTCGATTGTTGCGAAAGGGTAGCGACTGATTAGCGCTCCGTGCATTGGACGTTATACGTGCAATATGTCGAAACACACATATCTATCGCCGGCCAACGGTGGAATAGCGGTAGGCGAATATTGCGGACGGAAACAAACACCTTGAATTCACTTCGCGACTTTCAAATAAGAGAATTTCAATCTCAATACGGTTGCGAAGAATATTTAAATACTTGAATCGGAAGTTCTTAAATTTTGTGAGGAATGGAAGGAAAATAAGCAAGTTTTCGTGGAAAAGTACACAATTGTTTTGCATTTAGTTCCAACTCCTTTAAGCCATCCAAATAATAGGATTTGTCGAACTCTGTAAAGTAAGTCTCTGTTTCGGCAATGTCCTCTTGATTTCAATGTGAATCACTTTCCGTCAAGAGAAGAAGAAGCTAAATCTATCAAATCATATCAACAGTGTTACAGTCGGCAATGCGGTTGACAATTGGGAGTCCACATGCTCTTGAATCGCTGCATTCAGAGTAAATTATATAAATGAATTAAATATTAATAATAAAGTCCTTGCAATCGTCATAAATAATAAAATTACAATTAAAATTAGACACAAAAATTAAGTAGTTTTACCAAAGGGAAAAAACGAGTGTAACACATGGGCTGAAAAGTCCCGGGCCTAACACATAGATGACGCTAGTTTTATTGCAGTCACCTTTCTTTCAGTTAGTACTAACCTTCAAAAGACAGCTGTTACAATTTCGTGATATTCTATTCATTAGTTTGTGAGTTATTGTGCTAAGAACCATGCTACTTTTGTTATTTTCAAAACAATGGAATAAAAACAATTTCGTGTTTTAATTTTACACTGCTTCTTGATGGGAAAAAATACCGTTCAAGCGAAGCAATGGCTTGAAAAGTGTTATGGGGACTCCGCTCCATCAGAAACAACAATAAAACGTTGGTTTGCTGACTTCAAACGTGGTCGTAGAGACACCGATGATGCAGAACGCAGTGGACGTCCAATTGAGGCGGTAACACCAGAAAACATCGAAAAAATCCACAAAATCGTTTTGAATGATCGAAAAGTGAAGTTACGTGAGTTAGCTGACATCGTAAAGATATCAAAAGAACGTATTGGCTTTATATTGCATGATCATTTGACTATGAGAAAGCTCTGTTCAAAGTGGGTGCCGCGTTTGCTCACTGTTGACCAAAAACAAGAACGTGTTGATGATTCTGAGCAGTGATTGCCCATGTTTAAACGTAACAAACCGGAATTTTTGCGTCGATATGTGACAATGGATGAAACATGGATCCATCACTTCACTCCGGAATCAAAACGATCGTCATCTGAGTGGACAACAACTGGTGAACCTCGTCCAAAGCGCCCGAAAGCACAACAATCGGCTGGAAAGGTTATGGCCTCGGTATTTTGGGATGTGCGTGGTGTAATATTCATCGACTATCTAGAGAAAGGAAATACTATCAAAAGTGAATATTATATAGCGTTATTGGAGCGTTTGAAGGCCGAAATTGCAAAGAAACGACCGCATACGGCAAAGAAAAAAATGTTGTTTCATCAAGACAACGCACCGTGCCACAAGTCAATCAAAACAATGGCAAAACTACATGAATTGAACTTCGAATTGCTCCCACATCCACCGTATTCGCCAGATTTGGCTCCCAGCGACTACTGGCTGTTCGCAGACCTCAAAAGAATGCTCGCCGGTAAGAAATTTCGCACGAATGAAGAGGTTATCGCTGAAGCTGAGCCCTATTTTGAGGGAAAAGATAAATCGTTCTACAAAAGTGGTATTGAAATATTAGAGCGGCGCTGGAATGATTGCGTTGCTCTTGATGGAGATTACATTGATGAATAAAGCTAATTTTGATCCAAAAAACCGTGTTTTCTTTGTTAGGCTCGAGACTTTTCAGCCCATGTGTTATTGGAGATTTAATCAAAAGGTTGGGCAGTAGTGGCACAAGTAGTGAAGGAATGTCAATCTTATTGTTCACAATACTGCAGAAAAATTTCACATCAGCTTGACGACGTGATTGTAAAGACCGTATCTGAAAGTTGTCCAGTAGAATATTATGATAATAACATTGTATTGGATGTACTCCATATACAAATTGTGTTTAAAATGTGCATATTTGAAAAATATTCTCTGCATATTTTCAAGTAGAGACACTGATGATGCACATAAGGATGACTAAATTATGGATGCACAGACAAGCTCAGAGTGTACAAATGTGAAATACAGCGCCATTATTCCATCAAAAGGACTAGACTGCCTCGATATTCTTAGTATATATCCTGTAATAGCTTTTAATGCGGAGGATGAGACACTATTGGCGTGGTTGGTAAAAGTTAGTTTGGTGTCAAACAGAACAGGTAGATCCTTTAAGGTAATACACGATATTTATCGTAAGATTATTACTGACGCACCAGGATTTTACTCAGATTCTGCTGCATCAAATGGCAATACGAAATGGTACTAATTCTGGCATAAAGTTTGAGATCGTCAGCAAATAATAATTTTTTGCAATCTAATTGATAGCATAGAGAGTTAACAAATACCCGTAAAAGCAGGAGGGCCCACATTACTTCCTTGTGCTAATCCAGGGGTAGGAGAAAATCTGTCAGATGTATGACCAAGGTATGTGACGTAGTGTTCTTCCCAACAAATATGTTTCAGCGGTCAGAGACTGTATGCAGTGATTCGGCTATGAATTGTGTAATCGCAGTAAGTTCAGTGACTATAGAACGCCCACGTACAAAGTCAGTTTAATTGTTGACGTATCTTGTGGACATAATTTTGCTATTTTTTAACAATTCTTTGGAAAGTAGATATTGACAGGGAAAATAAAACAAAAGAAGAAAAAAATAAAATGAGAGGATAGGGAAATCCGCAAAAATATATAACATATTGAGAAATTCGTTTCTGGACCAAAAAAAATAAAGACAGAGGTGTATAAAAGAGTGGTAGGACCAACATTAACATATCGTAGTGAGTCATGGATAACCACGAATAGAATCGAAAGCAGAGTTACGGCCATGGAAATGAGATTCCTAAGAAGAATAGAAGGAGTAACTAGAAGAGACAGAATCAGAAACACGACAATCACTAATAGTCTGGGTATCAAACCAGTAGAAGTGGTCATAGAAGAGAGACAACTGGGATGACTTGGATATCTACAGAGAATGGAAGAAGATCGAATCACAAAGAGGATATTTGAAGCCAAAACAGAGGGCAAAAACAGAATAGGTAGACCCCGAAACACCTGGAAGGAGCAGGTGTATAGAACATTGGAAAAGAGAAGTATGGGATGGATTGAAGCCAAACAACTGGCTCAGAACAGGAACCTGTGGAAGATAAAAATAAGAAATAAATAGTCCGACACCGCAAGGTATAAAGGACGTAGGATTACAAAAAAAACCCACACGTTGTTCTAATCTTAGTAACACTATGGAACAACTTAACTTGCAGTCGTTGTCAATTAGAAGAAAAAAGCAGAGTGCCAGATTTCTCGCTAAGTTATTGAACAATAGTATAGACTATCCACATCTTACCGCAAATATTGGAGGCTCGTTCATCTGCAGCATTTTATTTACCTACAGCCAGGACTAATCTTTTGATGCGCTCTCCTGTCTATATTATCTGCCAATTGCAGATACAAGTATAAAATTCATGAATAGGGTTTACAATACCTATCTAAATACGTTCCCTAAATATCTTTCTAAGAAATTGAGAAAGTGTGACTTAATCACCTCTTGCCTTTTATTATCCCCCTCATGAATCATTCTGTACTGTATAGAAGGTGGGTAGAAATAAGATTGAAAGACATAGTAATTCGTACAATACTATTTGGATCGGTTACTATTGCGGAAAGAATATTTATCTGTTTATGTAACAACGTTTTTTTCGTGTTTACGTGTTGCACTTTAATTTATTGTTTGTATACGCTTTATATTTTTTCATTGTATATTTTAGCAAGTGGCCCTGATAAATAAAAGGGACTATATTCACCTGTGTTAGCCTTTTTATATGTTGGTTGTAGGTTAATTGGAATTTCCTTTTTGTTCTGTAATTAGCTTCTTTTCTGTTAGACAATAAAGTCATATTATTATTATTATTATTTTGAAATGAAATGCAGAATACATGCTAAAGCACAATTCATACTTTTTAAAGAAAAAACAATACCAATAATATACGAGAAATGTATCAAACAGAGTTTCCAAAAAATTCGACCCAATAGTGTAAATAACAATACATTATGTTGTGCTCCGCAGAAGTTAGAAGTGAGTGCGTCTGTACAGCGATTTGAAATTTCGAGAAAAAAACTGTAGGGAAACCAAGAATTTTAAGTTTGCTTTTAAAAGTAAATACAATTGTATCTACTTACAAAGGTATTAAAGAACACAGAGACACCGTCTAAAGGATGGTACTATCCTATTATAATGAATACATATGATCACCGTACAAGGCTATTCTAGGCACTCTGTTGGCTTTTGGATGCCCGTTAAACGTTTGTGCTGTAAAACGCATGTCTTTACCATAATTCATTTCAGCGTATGCTTCTTGGCCTTTCAACCTTAATCTTGCAGTTCAAATTACTTCCGAGCAACTGGCCCTTAATTTGAAATAAAGTATAGGAGGGAGACTGATAATTAACGCAAAAATTATATTAAAGAAAATTGACATGTTCGTGTATTTCTTCCAAATACAAATTGCTTCAAATTTAACAAATTCATTCCATTCTATTGCTGCGCACAATGTAAAAAGACAGAAGTTGGAGAATATACACAAGTTGTTTTGCTATAAATTTCTGGGGAATCCGTAGCGATATCTACCCTCCACAACACTGGGAAATTAATGAATATAAATTGAATTACAGTTTTCTAGTCTACACCATACTGAATCATATTTGCATTCAAAAATAGAGTTTATTATTTATGCAACAATAACGATTACAATAAATATAAAAATTGTACAAAAAATGGTTCAATAGTGAGTAAACAACGTAACAAGTAACAAGAGACGTTCATTTCTAATGATGACCACCACCATGTCCTCCATGTCCGTAGACTGCCGGATGTCCAGCGTGACCAGATCTTTCGACGTGAGCATTGAAACCGTTGTGTTTGTCGGCGGTGTAATGGACAGTTCTGATGGTACCATCGGGTTCGTGAAGAGTGTAGTATCCTTTCACTACGTCGCCATCACGTTCCTCGTGTTGTTCTTTGTGGTCGCCGGTATGAGCATCCTTAACGCCGTATTCAAAATCGTATTTTGGATAAGCCTATGCAATAGAAAGAAGAGATTTACAAGTATGAACGAGAAAATGCAAAGTTGCGGGATGTCTTCGAATGGGAATAAGAATATATTAGGGCAGGTTTTGGAAAAATGAAGACCTAAAGTGAGAACACTTTCTAATAAATAAATATTGGGTTAATTTAAGCATGTCATCTTCTCAGTAATAACGTACGTGATAGTCATGAACGTGTCCATGTTTGTCGCTAACTGGTTCCGGATGGTAGGCGTGGAGATGGTTATTATTATACGAAGATCCACCGTGACCACCAGCGTGAACTAGAGCAGCAAATGCACAAATAGCAACCACCTAAAATACATTCAAAAATGATGAACTCTACATTTCAATATACAGCACTTTTTCCTAATATTCTCATTCGGTCGCAAATCACTTACTTTGAACAACATTTTGTTACGTTGAATTCACCCACCGATTTCAGAATGATTACGCATATTGTCTCAGTATCGCTTATATACCCTATCTAAACTTCGAAACCTTCACTCATAGTTCGTTAAGAAATTCTTTAAGTTTAGTTATCAACGTGAAACCTTTTTTTCAGCACAAGAATGAAAGTTTTATTTTACTTTTTCGCTACGCCTATACACAGTACAAGTGCCAAATAATTGTGTTGCGTAATATGCTAGTTAAGTATGTAAATAATTCGCTTTTTTTCCTCGGAGTATTGTACGAGAATAATAAGGTAGTAGGTTAGCCGAAAAAGTTTAATTTGCATGTAGTTCGTGATTTCAATTGGCAGTTTTGACAGATTAAATGGAATACTGTTTGATTTTCTGTGTAGGTAAACTAGTTTTTAAAAGGGAAATTGCCTACGTTTGTTAGTAGTTTAATGGTCCTTCAAAGCTTGCAAGGAAAGGTTCTCGGGTATCTAATTCAAATTTTGTGAATGTGGTATATACAGAATGTTGCATTTAAGCATCATCCTCGTATGCTAGAGCTGATTATAATAATATGAAATAAAAAATAAGGCAAATTGTTCATCTTTAACCTCCTTTATTGATGTTAAAGCATTTTCAGTTATACAGGATGTTCTAAAAGTGCAGAACAAGTCATATCTTATGCTACTTAAAGCAAAACTATATAGCTTTATTACCGGATTATACGTGATAACGAATCCTTAGCATTAAATATTAATGAATGAAGTACTTACTGCAATCCGTATTTAAATTAAATATTTATGATTGAGTATGATAATGAAAGTAGTCAAAGAATGCTTAAAGCATAAAAAGTTTTCGCACCAAGAACGACGAATGAATTCGTGGAATGTTCGAATGGTCCAGGTCCATGGTCTACATAACCCGACTACATATGCAAAGAAATTGTTAAAATTACAATTTTTTTGCAATTTCCAACGTAATTAATTTCCGAAAAAATATCGGTCTTGGAGGGGACTTGAATCCATTATTTCTACATCTCCGGTGGGGTGCCTAACCCTTGCACCACGAGGCCACGAATTCAAGTCACCTTAAATCCCCCTAGATGTCACGATGCCAGTAGATATAATATCTCACGAACACTACATTATTAAACGGCAAGTAACACATGGGCTGAAAAGTCCCTGGCCTAACAAAGAAAACACAGTTTTTTTGGTTCAAAATTAGCTTTATTATCAACGTAATCTCCATCAAGAGTAACGCAATCATTCCAGCGCCGCTCTAACATTTCAACACCACTCTTGTAGAACTATTTATCTTTTGCCTCAAAATAGGCCTCAGTTTCAGCGATAACCTCTTCATTCGTGCTAAATTTCTTACCGGCGAGCATATTTTTGAGGTCTGCGAACAGCCAGTAGTCGCTGGGAGCCAAATCTGGCGAATACGGTGGATGTGGGAGCAATTCGAAGTTCAATTCATGTAGTTTTGCCATTGTTTTGATTGACTTGTGACACGGTGCGTTGTCTTGATGAAACAACAATTTTTTCTTTGCCATATGCGGTCGTTTCTTTGCAATTTCGGCTTTCAAACGCTCCAATAACGCCATATAATATCCACTGTTGATGGTATTTCCTTTCTCAAGATAGTCGATGAATATTACACCACGTACATCCCAAAATAGCGAGGCCATAACCTTTCCAGCCGATTGTTGTACTTTCGGGCGCTTTGGACGAGGTTCACCAGTTGCTGTCCACTCAGATGACGATCGTTTTGACTCCCGAGTGAAGTGATGGATCCATGTTTCATCCATTGTCACATATCGACGGAAAAAATTCCGGTTTGTTACGTTTAAACATGGCCAAACACTGCTCGGAATCATCAACACGTTCTTGTTTTTGGTCAACAGTGAGCAAACGCGGCACCCACTTTGAACAGAGCTTTCTCATAGTCAAATGCTCATGCAATATAAAGCCAATACGTTGTTTTGATATCTTTACGATGTCAGCTAACTCACGCAACTTCACTTTTCGATCATTCAAAACGATTTTGTGGATTCTTTTGATGTTTTCTGGTGTTACCGCCTCATTTGGACGTCCACTGCGTTCTGCATCATCGGTGTCTCTACGACCACGTTTGGAATCAGCAAACGAACGTTTTATTGTTGTTTCCGATGGAGCAGAGTCCCCATAACACTTTTCAAGCCATTGCTTTGCTTGAACGGTATTTTTTTCCCATCAAGAAGCAGTGTAAAATTAAAACACGAAATTGTTTTTGATCCATTGTTTTGAAAATAACAAAAGCAGCGTGACTCTTAGCACAATAACTCACAAACTAATGAATAGAATATCATGAAATTTCAACAGCTATCTTTTGAAGGTTAGAACTAACAGAGAGAAAGGTGACTGCAATAAAACTAGCGTCATCTATGTGTTAGGCCCGGGACTTTTTAGCCCATGTGTTACCTAATAGCTGAACTAACATCCATATTAATATGAATATCAATACTAAACCACCGTTGGCATTAGTAATGAAAAAATATTTCATTGCAATTTTCAACGTAATTAATTTCCGAAAAAATATCGGTCTCGGCGGGGACTTGAACCCTTGCACTACGAGGCCATGAATTCAAGTAGCCTTAAATCCCACTAGGTGTAGTGTCCGTGAGATATTATAATATATCTACTGGCATTGTTACATCTAGGGGGATTTAATGCTTTAGATCCAATGTCTTGCTTCAACTGCTTCGCTTTTAAGTGTTTATTAAATTCACTTCACCTTAATGGTTCGTTGTATAACTCACAGGTGTCGCAGTAAACTCTACACCACACAATTTAATAATTTATTCCATACGCAGCGTTTCAAGACGACATTGACTCTCATTGTCAACCGAGTTACCGACTGAAGAACTCGGTTGGCAATGAGAGTCCACGTGCGCGTGAAACGCTACGTTCGAAATAGATTATTAAATTGTTTACAACACACAGAAAGAAAAGTGCACGAAAAAAAAAAAGAAAAATTAAAGAAGATGGAGTCCTAACGCTATTTTGCCTCCAATAACAACAAAATAAAATAGATAAGGTCGAAAATTTTCATTGTTTTTTTAATGGTAATACATATCTACATATCATTACAATATGTATTTGCAATGTTTTTCGATCTGGTGACATCATGGTTGGGCTAGATCCTAGAAATGCCGAAATAATTCCTTTATTAAGTAGGTAAACTAAATAGCAAATGATACGCGATAAATATACAAATTAAGGCAAACAATTTATAACTGTGCTGTGCACTGTATATGCTTTCTATAATTCTACAATACATGAGTTACATGTTGCATCGAAATATTGTGCATTATGGTACACGTATTTAATTTTTAAAAAAGTTACAATTACTTATACAAATGTCTACAATAGAAATCGACATTATAACAGTGCAAAGGCGTTGCTCGAACTGTTCCAAAAAAAGTTAATGGTCTTTTTATATGATCTTAACAAAAACGCATTTCAGAAAAAGATTCTTAAGTATTCCCAAAATAATTTAAAACTGCAAAAGTGCTTTCTATTTACAAAGAAGGGTACATAAATTCATGTGAAGATTACAGATACTATATGAGTTCGAGCAGGCCATAGTCACGAGGATGATGAACTTCTTAGAAATAAACCAATTGTTGTGCGCTTATAGAATCATCACAGGAATAATTATGACAGAACCTTTGTCAACATGAGTATGCTAGATTTAACCAAAACTGTTGATTTATTGGACTATACTATCCTTCCCAAGAGACTACGCTACTATAACATACGAGAAAATTCGCATCAATTATTAACATTTTATCTCTCTAAAGAATTCGAGAGCAATTTTGGAATGACACAAGAACCATGTTATTCATGATCCCCCCATCAAGCGTTATCAGAGCAGTAGAGGCTTGGGGACTGGGGTTCGAATCCCGGATCTGTTGTTTTCCAAAGTTGAGCTTCTCTATGCTTTTTCCTCACTTCATGGCAAATGTTAAAGCACCATGCTCGCAGGCCTAGTGATAATTAATGGCTGGTCAATGGTTCATGTAATTGGCAAAAGCGTGGATTATTGTTATTATTAATTTTTGGGGATCCTACATTTTCTAATTTGTTCTACTATAATATATAGTTTATTTAGGTGTTTTTGATTTTGAAGGGAAACTTTTCTTTATAAATGTCTTATTATAATAAGTTTCATCTCTTTGGTGGTGGGTGATCTAATTTGATATTTATATACTTTTGGAGTGTGTATAAGAAACAAAACGAATTCTTTAAATAAAAATAGTAAAATCTATTTATTGAAAACACAGACATATAAAAATAAGCAACAAATGTACATATATCCACAAAGCATAACAGAATTCATTTAGAGAAAATTTTGGGTTATCTAGTAATGACCATGGTCATATCCATGTGCTTCCGGATGGTAAGCATGACCACTTCTTTCTACATGAGCGTTGAAACCGTTGTGTTTATCGGCAGTGTAGTGAACAGTTCTGATGGTACCATCAGGTTCGTGCAGACTGTAGTATCCCTTTACTACATCACCGTCGCGTTCTTCATGTTGTTCCTTGGCATCGTGGGTGTGGGGGTCCTCTACCCCATACTTGAATTCATATTTGGGGTGAGCCTAAAGAACAGAACAGATTTAGTTTGAAAATACGTTTATAGATGGAAATCTGTAGGTGCTTACATGGTAATCAATTATGTGTCCATGCTCATCGGATATTGGTTCTGGGTGATAGGCGTGTAAATTGTTATTGTTATGCGATGAAGCTCCATGGTGTTCTATTGCAGAACACAAAGCCACGATGGCGCTCAAAATCATTAACTATAATCAAAAATTAAGTTTGATAATAGGTATGCAAGTAATGCTTATTCTTACCTTAGCTGCCATTTTGCTTCTATATTTCTTGGTTTTACGCTAGTCGTCTTGCTTATTTTGCAGATTTTTTAAATGTGATATCGGATCAATATCGACTACCGCTTTATATACCCCTTTCATTGATAAAAAGGGGGAAGTGATAAAATCTTGCGGTAAATCATTCTTAAAAAAAAGAAAGTCAACGATATTCGGTAACAACCTGCTGTCGTATCATTGGCTATGTAATATGGAAACGTAAGTATTGTGTGTAGATATTATGCCTGCATGGATTTTTGTAACACGCGTACATACATTCTTTTTGTTTTTAGTTATGGGTTTGATTGACTTGCAATATTTCGTCATTATAAGTAAATATTGGCGCGTGCTAGATAGAATTTTATGTCTTTTTTGGCGCATAACTTGCCGAGTTCTGTTTACAGACATGGGTATATCCGAATGAGTAATGGGATTGCATTTTTTTTCGGGTATCAAATAAAAGTATTAAAATTTCGTTTCGAAATGCGTTCGTGGAATATTTTTTTTGTGTTAAATTTGATTGATATGTTGCAAACCTGTAGCCGGTCGCAAGATAGTGACATTGCACGTTGAGTTCTACTTAGTAAAGGAAATGTAACATATAAAAAAGTGCTGATAGGTTCATTCAAGTTCATTTAAACAAGAAAGTATTATATACACTTTGCTGAGTATGTAATGCTAATGTAAGTATTTCAAATTTTATAACGTCGTTTAATATTAATTCTTGAATCGTCTTCAGTGATGGGTTAGTCAAATGAGAAACCCTTGGGGAATGTTGTATAATATATTTATACACTCCCTCTCCATTTTATTAGGACCAATTTAAACCTGTGTGTTTCCAATGCGATAATTTACAAATATAAGTATAAAGTTCATGAATAGGGTTTACAATACCTATCTAAATACGTTCCCTAAGTATCTGTTTAAGAAGTACCACTTAATGACTTCTTGCCTATTATTATCTCCCTTATGAATCATTCTGTATCATTGTGGTGGGTAGAAATAAGGCTGAAAGTAATTCGTCGAATATCATTTGTATCGCTTACCATTGTAAAAAGAATATTTATATGTTTATGTAACAACGTTTTGTCCGTGTTTACGTGTTAGTGATCCATTTTAACTTATTGTTTGTATGCGCTTTGGATTTGTTTCGTTATGGGTTAAAAAAGGACATACAAAAGGAGAAAAAACTGCGTATTTATTTATTGTTAGGAACAGGTGTGTATACTCAACGCACAATTAACAACTGAAGATCGAGGTTTATCCGCCAGAGAAATAGGAAATGTAATGTCTCAACAAGGAGTGCAAATATCCACACTTACAGTACGTAGACGATTGTACAAAGCCGGATTAAAATACAGTCGACCCTTGAAAAAGTAAAGATTAACACCGATGACGAAGCGAGCACGTTATGAATGGGCAAAACGTCAACATTACATAATAGAAGACTGGCGAAAGATATTACAAAATAACTTAAATGAATAAATAAATCAAGCATCATTGTCTTTTCGTTAAAGGTCGTATTCAGCTATGAGTCAAAACTAGAAGCCATGACCCGAAGGTCGAAGAAGAAGTCGAAGGCCGTGCACCGCTGCATTTTTGTCAATGCACCATGAATCAACACCAATATAAACGTGTATTGGAGGATGTCTTGATGCGCATTGTCAATGGTTAAAATCCGAATGAAGGCCCTTACACATTCATGCACGTTAAGGTAGCATGCCACATGACCAAATCTATTCAAAGTGTTTTGGAAACGCACGCTCTGCCAGTGTTATCTTGGCCAGGAAATTCTCCCAATCCCAATGCAATTGAGAAGGTGTGGAGTGTTCTAAAATTACGCGTGTATTCGAGAAGAAACACTACAAAGAAGCAATTAGTAAAAAATTTTGGGGATGTGTGGCAAAATGACGCTACAATCAGACATACCATTAATGCTTGCATAAATAGTATACCGGTAAGATTAAGAGCAATTATAACAGTCAAAGAAACCATTATAAAATATAAGTTGTATAGTTGTGACGATGTCTGTAAACAGTTCCGAATAAACCTATGCTTGTACAATACGTTTTTCATTATATATTTGAGCAAAATCGCTATTTTAACAAGTGGCTTTAATAAAATAAACAGGGACTGTAGCTTTGCTTCAGTAACAATACATTTGTGATTTCTATTTAGATGTGCATACAGCTCGTTAATGTGTTGAACGGAAGTTGTTCTTTTTTTTTTAATAAGCCATGCTGTCATATGTCATATTTATTTAAGAGGCTGATTATCTTATTACACATTATTTTCTCTAGGATTTCCTGTAATTTTGTAGCACTTCTTTATATTTATTTGTTCGATTTTAGATATTCTCACAATATACCACAAAATTTGCTTTTTATAGGTATATCAAAACAAATATATAATAAACATAACGTTGTATAATACAAAATTTATATACCTACTGGATGAATTCAAAAATAAGAGCAGATATCAAATATAAAGTCTGTGTTACAAGTATATTTAACACAGACCTACACCCAAATCAAAATTGTAAAATGAAGGACCTTAAATGCGGTATGATTAGAACTATTATTCGGAGAACCTTGAACCAAATCTAAGGTGAGCGTAATTTTGACGAATTTTCGAAGGGATACCCCTTACGCTTTTTTTTGCGTAAAATCGAAGGCATCTGAAATATGTCAAATTGCGTATGCAACTGAAGATTTTGATGACTAGATTGTAGGAAAATTATCCATCATGGTGAAATATTTAATATTCTAAAAGTGGAGAGGGAATTAACAATAGTCATTACACTTTTTACATGTTTTCAAATCTCTCGAAACGAATTCCGTCCAGATTTGTTCTCTTGCGTCAATTTTTAGTATTAAAATCGTATTCGGTATGATTTGAAATATGGTTCGGTGAGCCTTGAACCAAATCTACGATGAGCGAAATTTTGACGAATTTTTAAAGGTTTACGTTTTTTTTGGGAAAAATCGAAGTCACCTAGAAGTCAATGTAAGGGCGCACAGTGCGGTAGTCTAATAGGTTCGTTAGTTTTAGTATTGATGTCATATCCATTGAGAAAGTTAACTTGACGTCATCCTTTATATTCTACCACATACCATATACAATCACTTTGTCGTTTTTTTTATAGAAAATTTATTTATTTATACAACATGCAAAAAACTATACAAAACTTTACAACAAGATTCACAACACAAATTATGCCATATTTCTCTAAAATATCCTAATGCCCGTGATGATGACCATAAACAGCTGGATGCCCAGCGTGACCAGATCTTTGAACATGTGCGTTGAAACCGTTATGCTTATCGGCCGTATAGTGGACGGTCCTGATGGTGCCGTCAGGTTCGTGAAGAGTGTAGTAACCCTTTACTACGTCACCATCACGTTCTTCGTGTTGTTCTTTGTGATCACCGGTGTGATGGTCTTCTACTCCATACTTGAAGTCGTATTTGGGATGCGCCTGCGTGATGAAACGTGAAAAAAGAAGATTTAACTTTGGAAGATGATTTGAGGCGACGAGATTCTGGTTCTTACGTGGTAATCGTGGTGGTGACCGTGTTTGTCGCTTACTAGTACTGGATGGTAGGCGTATAAGTGATTGTTGTTGTGGGAGGATCCACCGTGTTCAATACCTTGGCATACGGCGATTAGAGTACTTAGAAGAATTATCTGGAAATTGATTTATGAAGACCTTTCACCCACGCTAACGAGTGTGGCTTGGTTACTATCAATATTAAAAGTAATTAATGTAATTATTTACAATTTTAGTTTGATTGTGTTGTTGATGCAGGCTTTGCTATACAATTTACATGAGCAATACAATCAAACCAAAATAGTAAGTAATTACATTCATTTGTTTTAAATCCCCAACTCTTCCTTCTCTCATGACTATCCACTCCAGCCACGCCAAGACACCGAAGAAAGCCTCCAGACGCAGCTAGACAGGAATCATCTCCGAGCCACCAGCAACAGAACGGCAAGCCGTTACCACCACCGGCGAAGTCCTCAACTAATATAAAGGCTGCACGCATCTCTAACACCACTCTTTTCTGCATCTTTTTCGAATGTGTTAAACAAAAGTGTTACTTACTGTGAAGACCATGTTTATTACACTTCTGCCCTTTTCTGTTTGTACTGCTTCTATGACTGTTATCAAGCTACTAATACCAACCTTTCGAACTTATTCCTTTTATATACAAAAGTTTACTTCAAAATATTCACTTACCGTTGAAGAAATGACATAAAAACATTGAATAATAACCTGGAGAATTTTAATAACGTTGCGCATTTCTTCTTAAACTCACAAGAGCGGTTGTTTAATATATAAATTCGTTTGTAATAATTACGTTGAATCGTAGGTAGTGTACGTAGAAGTTTTTTCACGTAACTCGGTATCGCAGTGAAAGAATGTGTAGAAATTGAAGGTAATTTTGTAATCACGCCCGTACGTATTATTAGCAGTTAAAAATGTCCGCGTTATTACGTTAAGTTTGATTATGCAAAATTTGCTAAAAACACTTAATAGAAACAAAAATATCAGGGAAATGTTTTATTGTACACTGTATATTTTACCTACTTTATATGCAGCAATTTTATATGTTTCTATATAGAGAAATAAATTAGTTGTCTAAACTTGTATTGATATTAAAATTAATATTTGAATGATTGATATTGTCGAAGTAAAAAGATTATATGCATGTATTGCTTAATCTTTTGCTTTTTCGGTCTATTTTGGAAATGTCTTAGTCTCTACCGTAATTCTGATTATGGATTGATAACGTTGCATAAGAGCGTGCGTTTCTTCTTTTTTCTTGTATACTAAATACGAGGCACCGAATGGTCGCGCTGTTAAGGAGAAAATCGCGTTTAAAGTTTCGAAATTTCCAAAAATGCTTAACTCCGAAACTTTGAAGCGCCGTAGCTCCTAAACGGTTATAGATAGAGGATCCCGGTTTGCGCAGTTCGAAAGTACGCGTCGAGATCTTTCGAATGAGCACCGAACGGTCGCGCTGCGACCACGCATAACCGAGATACGGAGATTCGGTCGAGAAATTTCGGTAAAATATCGAAGTCCGAAAATTACCGTTTTTATCATCCTATCCGGTAGATTTTTACGCGCCGAACAAGAATTTTTTTAGCACGCTTCGATATCTCTAACCGTTTAAGAGATACGGGCGTTTGAAGTTTCGGGACTTCGAAAAAACGCGAAAAAATCGACGCCGAAAACGACATCTTTCGACGTTTTCTCGTGTCGCGCGTTAACGGCGACGTTCGGACGGACGAGTTAGACGGTTTCCGATAGAAAAATGTCCGCGGAATCGATTGCGACCGCTCCGGACGCCCTATCTCTAACCGTTTAGCGGCTACGGCCCGTCAAAGTTGAAAGAGAGAGAAAAAAAATTCCAACTTTGAAGCGCTGTAGCGTCGGAACGCGTTGAGCTAGGGCGTCCTTCTTTCGCCTGTTTAGAACCCTCGTAGGAGTCCTTACGACGCGCCGATAAGCGAACGTCTAACTCTTCCCGTTAACGCGCAGCAGAAACGTCGCATTTTTTTCTGACCAAATCGATGAAATTTTTTCGACCCGAAAAATCGAGGGTCGGAATTTCGGGGTTTTGACCCTACCGGAACGTGGCCATATATGGGTGTATTACGCCTGAGAAATTTCAGCCCCTAGCCCTAACCGTTTAGGAGATATGGACGTTTGAAAGTTGAGGGTGCAAAACTCAACTCCTTAACGGAGCTCGAATGGGGTCGAGTGATATATCAAAAGACGCGTATTTTCGCGTAGATTACGATAAAAAAGTTTGCCTCTCTATCTCTAACCGTTAAGGAGAAAATCGCGTTTAAAGTTTCGAAATTTCCAAAAATGCTTAACTCCGAAACTTTGAAGCGCCGTAGCTCCTAAACGGTTATAGATAGAGGATCCCGGTTTGCGCAGTTCGAAAGTACGCGTCGAGATCTTTCGAATGAGCACCGAACGATCGCGCTGCGACCACGCATAACCGAGATACGGAGATTCGGTCGAGAAATTTCGGTAAAATATCGAAGTCCGAAAATTACCGTTTTTATCATCCTATCCGCTAGATTTTTACGCGCCGAACAAGAATTTTTTAGCACGCTTCGATATCTCTAACCGTTTAAGAGATACGGGCGTTTGAAGTTTCGGGACTTCGAAAAAACGCGAAAAAATCGACGCCGAACACGACATCTTTCGACGTTTTCTCGTGTCGCGCGTTAACGGCGACGTTCGGACGGACGAGTTAGACGGTTTCCGATAGAAAAATGTCCGCGGAATCGATTGCGACCGCTCCGGACGCCCTATCTCTAACCGTTTAGCGGCTACGGCCCGTCAAAGTTGAAAGAGAGAGAAAAAAAATTCCAACTTTGAAGCGCTGTAGCGTCGGAACGCGTTGAGCTAGGGCGTCCTTCTTTCGCCTGTTTAGAACCCTCGTAGAAGTCCTTACGACGCGCCGATAAGCGAACGTCTAACTCTTCCCGTTAACGCGCAGCAGAAACGTCGCATTTTTTTCTGACCAAATCGATGAAATTTTTTCGACCCGAAAAATCGAGGGTCGGAATTTCGGGGTTTTGACCCTACCGGAACGTGGCCATATATGGGTGTATTACGCCTGAGAAATTTCAGCCCCTTAGCCCTAACCGTTTAGGAGATATGGACGTTTGAAAGTTGAGGGGGTGCAAAACTCAACTCCTTAACGGAGCTCCGAATGGGGTCGAGTGATATATCAAAAGACGCGTATTTTCGCGTAGATTACGATAAAAAAAAGTTTGCCTCTCTATCTCTAACCGTTAAGGAGAAAATCGCGTTTAAAGTTTCGAAATTTCCAAAATGCTTAACTCCGAAACTTTGAAGCGCCGTAGCTCCTAAACGGTTATAGATAGAGGATCCCGGTTTGCGCAGTTCGAAAGTACGCGTCGAGATCTTTCGAATGAGCACCGAACGGTCGCGCTGCGACCACGCATAACCGAGATACGGAGATTCGGTCGAGAAATTTCGGTAAAATATCGAAGTCCGAAAATTACCGTTTTTATCATCCTATCCGGTAGATTTTTACGCGCCGAACAAGAATTTTTTAGCACGCTTCGATATCTCTAACCGTTTAAGAGATACGGGCGTTTGAAGTTTCGGGACTTCGAAAAAACGCGAAAAATCGACGCCGAAAACGACATCTTTCGACGTTTTCTCGTGTCGCGCGTTAACGACGACGTTCGGACGGACGAGTTAGACGGTTTCCGATAGAAAAATGTCCGCGGAATCGATTGCGACCGCTCCGGACGCCCTATCTCTAACCGTTTAGCGGCTACGGCCCGTCAAAGTTGAAAGAGAGAAAAAAATTCCAACTTTGAAGCGCTGTAGCGTCGGAACGCGTTGAGCTAGGGCGTCCTTCTTTCGCCTGTTTAGAACCCTCGTAGAAGTCCTTACGACGCGCCGATAAGCGAACGTCTAACTCTTCCCGTTAACGCGCAGCAGAAACGTCGCATTTTTCTGACCAAATCGATGAAATTTTTTCGACCCGAAAAATCGAGGGTCGGAATTTCGGGAGTTTGACCCTACCGGAACGTGGCCATATATGGGTGTATTACGCCTGAGAAATTTCAGCCCGCTAGCCCTAACCGTTTAGGAGATATGGACGTTTGAAAGTTGAGGGTGCAAAACTCAACTCCTTAACGGAGCTCCGAATGGGGTCGAGTGATATATCAAAAGACGCGTATTTTCGCGTAGATTACGATAAAAAAGTTTGCCTCTCTATCTCTAACCGTTAAGGAGAAAATCGCGTTTAAAGTTTCGAAATTTCCAAAAATGCTTAACTCCGAAACTTTGAAGCGCCGTAGCTCTAAACGGTTATAGATAGAGGATCCCGGTTTGCGCAGTTCGAAAGTACGCGTCGAGATCTTTCGAATGAGCACCGAACGATCGCGCTGCGACCACGCATAACCGAGATACGGAGATTCGGTCGAGAAATTTCGGTAAAATATCGAAGTCCGAAAATTACCGTTTTATCATCCTATCCGGTAGATTTTTACGCGCCGAACAAGAATTTTTTAGCACGCTTCGATATCTCTAACCGTTTAAGAGATACGGGCGTTTGAAGTTTCGGGACTTCGAAAAAGCGCGAAAAAATCGACGCCGAAAACGACATCTTTCGACGTTTTCTCGTGTCGCGCGTTAACGACGACGTTCGGACGGACGAGTTAGACGGTTTCCGATAGAAAAATGTCCGCGGAATCGATTGCGACCGCTCCGGACGCCCTATCTCTAACCGTTTAGCGGCTACGGCCCGTCAAAGTTGAAAGAGAGAAAAAAATTCCAACTTTGAAGCGCTGTAGCGTCGGAACGCGTTGAGCTAGGGCGTCCTTCTTTCGCCTGTTTAGAACCCTCGTAGAAGTCCTTACGACGCGCCGATAAGCGAACGTCTAACTCTTCCCGTTAACGCGCAGCAGAAACGTCGCATTTTTCTGACCAAATCGATGAAATTTTTTCGACCCGAAAAATCGAGGTCGGAATTTCGGGGTTTTGACCCTACCGGAACGTGGCCATATATGGGTGTATTACGCCTGAGAAATTTCAGCCCCTAGCCCTAACCGTTTAGGAGATATGGACGTTTGAAAGTTGAGGGTGCAAAACTCAACTCCTTAACGGAGCTCCGAATGGGGTCGAGTGATATATCAAAAGACGCGTATTTTCGCGTAGATTACGATAAAAAAGTTTGCCTCTCTATCTCTAACCGTTAAGGAGAAAATCGCGTTTAAAGTTTCGAAATTTCCAAAAATGCTTAACTCCGAAACTTTGAAGCGCCGTAGCTCTAAACGGTTATAGATAGAGGATCGGTTTGCGCAGTTCGAAAGTACGCGTCGAGATCTTTCGAATGAGCACCGAACGGTCGCGCTGCGACCACGCATAACCGAGATACGGAGATTCGGTCGAGAAATTTCGGTAAAATATCGAAGTCCGAAAATTACCGTTTTATCATCCTATCCGGTAGATTTTACGCGCCGAACAAGAATTTTTTAGCACGCTTCGATATCTCTAACCGTTTAAGAGATACGGGCGTTTGAAGTTTCAGGACTTCGAAAAAACGCGAAAAAATCGACGCCGAAAACGACATCTTTCGACGTTTTCTCGTGTCGCGCGTTAACGACGACGTTCGGACGGACGAGTTAGACGGTTTCCGATAGAAAAATGTCCGCGGAATCGATTGCGACCGCTCCGGACGCCTATCTCTAACCGTTTAGCGGCTACGGCCCGTCAAAGTTGAAAGAGAGAAAAAAATTCCAACTTTGAAGCGCTGTAGCGTCGGAACGCGTTGAGCTAGGGCGTCCTTCTTTCGCCTGTTTAGAACCCTCGTAGAAGTCCTTACGACGCGCCGATAAGCGAACGTCTAACTCTTCCCGTTAACGCGCAGCAGAAACGTCGCATTTTTCTGACCAAATCGATGAAATTTTTCGACCCGAAAAATCGAGGGTCGGAATTTCGGGGTTTTGACCCTACCGGAACGTGGCCATATATGGGTGTATTACGCCTGAGAAATTTCAGCCCCTAGCCCTAACCGTTTAGGAGATATGGACGTTTGAAAGTTGAGGGTGCAAAACTCAACTCCTTAACGGAGCTCCGAATGGGGTCGAGTGATATATCAAAAGACGCGTATTTTCGCGTAGATTACGATAAAAAAGTTTGCCTCTCTATCTCTAACCGTTAAGGAGAAAATCGCGTTTAAAGTTTCAGAAATTTCCAAAAATGCTTAACTCCGAAACTTTGAAGCGCCGTAGCTCCTAAACGGTTATAGATAGAGGATCCCGGTTTGCGCAGTTCGAAAGTACGCGTCGAGATCTTTCGAATGAGCACCGAACGGTCGCGCTGCGACCACGCATAACCGAGATACGGAGATTCGGTCGAGAAATTTCGGTAAAATATCGAAGTCCGAAAATTACCGTTTTTATCATCCTATCCGGTAGATTTTTACGCGCCGAACAAGAATTTTTAGCACGCTTCGATATCTCTAACCGTTTAAGAGATACGGGCGTTTGAAGTTTCGGGACTTCGAAAAAACGCGAAAAAATCGACGCCGAAAACGACATCTTTCGACGTTTTCTCGTGTCGCGCGTTAACGACGACGTTCGGACGGACGAGTTAGACGGTTTCCGATAGAAAAATGTCCGCGGAATCGATTGCGACCGCTCCGGACGCCCTATCTCTAACCGTTTAGCGGCTACGGCCCGTCAAAGTTGAAAGAGAGAAAAAAATTCCAACTTTGAAGCGCTGTAGCGTCGGAACGCGTTGAGCTAGGGCGTCCTTCTTTCGCCTGTTTAGAACCCTCGTAGAAGTCCTTACGACGCGCCGATAAGCGAACGTCTAACTCTTCCCGTTAACGCGCAGCAGAAACGTCGCATTTTTCTGACCAAATCGATGAAATTTTTTCGACCCGAAAAATCGAGGTCGGAATTTCGGGGTTTTGACCCTACCGGAACGTGGCCATATATGGGTGTATTACGCCTGAGAAATTTCAGCCCCTAGCCCTAACCGTTTAGGAGATATGGACGTTTGAAAGTTGAGGGTGCAAAACTCAACTCCTTAACGGAGCTCCGAATGGGGTCGAGTGATATATCAAAAGACGCGTATTTTCGCGTAGATTACGATAAAAAAGTTTGCCTCTCTATCTCTAACCGTTAAGGAGAAAATCGCGTTTAAAGTTTCAGAAATTTCCAAAAATGCTTAACTCCGAAACTTTGAAGCGCCGTAGCTCCTAAACGGTTATAGATAGAAGGATCCCGGTTTGCGCAGTTCGAAAGTACGCGTCGAGATCTTTCGAATGAGCACCGAACAATCGCGCTGCGACCACGCATAACCGAGATACGGAGATTCGGTCGAGAAATTTCGGTAAAATATCGAAGTCCGAAAATTACCGTTTTTATCATCCTATCCGGTAGATTTTTACGCGCCGAACAAGAATTTTTTAGCACGCTTCGATATCTCTAACCGTTTAAGAGATACGGGCGTTTGAAGTTTCAGGACTTCGAAAAAACGCGAAAAAATCGACGCCGAAAACGACATCTTTCGACGTTTTCTCGTGTCGCGCGTTAACGACGACGTTCGGACGGACGAGTTAGACGGTTTCCGATAGAAAAATGTCCGCGGAATCGATTGCGACCGCTCCGGACGCCCTATCTCTAACCGTTTAGCGGCTACGGCCCGTCAAAGTTGAAAGAGAGAAAAAAATTCCAACTTTGAAGCGCTGTAGCGTCGGAACGCGTTGAGCTAGGGCGTCCTTCTTTCGCCTGTTTAGAACCCTCGTAGAAGTCCTTACGACGCGCCGATAAGCGAACGTCTAACTCTTCCCGTTAACGCGCAGCAGAAACGTCGCATTTTTCTGACCAAATCGATGAAATTTTTTCGACCCGAAAAATCGAGGGTCGGAATTTCGGGGTTTTGACCCTACCGGAACGTGGCCATATATGGGTGTATTACGCCTGAGAAATTTCAGCCCCCTAGCCCTAACCGTTTAGGAGATATGGACGTTTGAAAGTTGAGGGGTGCAAAACTCAACTCCTTAACGGAGCTCCGAATGGGGTCGAGTGATATATCAAAAGACGCGTATTTTCGCGTAGATTACGATAAAAAAGTTTGCCTCTCTATCTCTAACCGTTAAGGAGAAAATCGCGTTTGAAGTTTCGAAATTTCCAAAAATGCTTAACTCCGAAACTTTGAAGCGCCGTAGCTCCTAAACGGTTATAGATAGAGGATCCCGATTTGCGCAGTTCGAAAGTACGCGTCGAGATCTTTCGAATGAGCACCGAACGGTCGCGCTGCGACCACGCATAACCGAGATACGGAGATTCGGTCGAGAAATTTCGGTAAAATATCGAAGTCCGAAAATTACCGTTTTTATCATCCTATCCGGTAGATTTTTACGCGCCGAACAAGAACTTTTTAGCACGCTTCGATATCTCTAACCGTTTAAGAGATACGGGCGTTTGAAGTTTCGGGACTTCGAAAAAACGCGAAAAAATCGACGCCGAAAACGACATCTTTCGACGTTTTCTCGTGTCGCGCGTTAACGACGACGTTCGGACGGACGAGTTAGACGGTTTCCGATAGAAAAATGTCCGCGGAATCGATTGCGACCGCTCCGGACGCCCTATCTCTAACCGTTTAGCGGCTACGGCCCGTCAAAGTTGAAAGAGAGGGAAAAAAAATTCCAACTTTGAAGCGCTGTAGCGTCGGAACGCGTTGAGCTAGGGTGTCCTTCTTTCGCCTGTTTAGAACCCTCGTAGGGGTCCTTACGACGCGCCGATAAGCGAACGTCTAACTCTTCCCGTTAACGCGCAGCAGAAACGTCGCATTTTTTTCTGACCAAATCGATGAAATTTTTTCGACCCGAAAAATCGAGGGTCGGAATTTCGGGGTTTTGACCCTACCGGAACGTGGCCATATATGGGTGTATTACGCCTGAGAAATTTCAGCCCCCTAGCCCTAACCGTTTAGGAGATATGGACGTTTGAAAGTTGAGGGTGCAAAACTCAACTCCTTAACGGAGCTCGAATGGGGTCGAGTGATATATCAAAAGACGCGTATTTTCGCGTAGATTACGATAAAAAAAAGTTTGCCTCTCTATCTCTAACCGTTAAGGAGAAAATCGCGTTTAAAGTTTCGAAATTTCCAAAAATGCTTAACTCCGAAACTTTGAAGCGCCGTAGCTCCTAAACGGTTATAGATAGAGGATCCCGGTTTGCGCAGTTCGAAAGTACGCGTCGAGATCTTTCGAATGAGCACCGAACAATCGCGCTGCGACCACGCATAACCGAGATACGGAGATTCGGTCGAGAAATTTCGGTAAAATATCGAAATCCGAAAATTACCGTTTTATCATCCTATCCGGTAGATTTTTACGCGCCGAACAAGAATTTTTTTAGCACGCTTCGATATCTCTAACCGTTTAAGAGATACGGGCGTTTGAAGTTTCGGGACTTCGAAAAAACGCGAAAAAATCGACGCCGAAAACGACATCTTTCGACGTTTTCTCGTGTCGCGCGTTAACGACGACGTTCGGACGGACGAGTTAGACGGTTTCCGATAGAAAAATGTCCGCGGAATCGATTGCGACCGCTCCGGACGCCTATCTCTAACCGTTTAGCGGCTACGGCCCGTCAAAGTTGAAAGAGAGAAAAAAATTCCAACTTTGAAGCGCTGTAGCGTCGGAACGCGTTGAGCTAGGGCGTCCTTCTTTCGCCTGTTTAGAACCCTCGTAGAAGTCCTTACGACGCGCCGATAAGCGAACGTCTAACTCTTCCCGTTAACGCGCAGCAGAAACGTCGCATTTTTCTGACCAAATCGATGAAATTTTTCGACCCGAAAAATCGAGGGTCGGAATTTCGGGGTTTTGACCCTACCGGAACGTGGCCATATATGGGTGTATTACGCCTGAGAAATTTCAGCCCCTAGCCCTAACCGTTTAGGAGATATGGACGTTTGAAAGTTGAGGGTGCAAAACTCAACTCCTTAACGGAGCTCCGAATGGGGTCGAGTGATATATCAAAAGACGCGTATTTTCGCGTAGATTACGATAAAAAAGTTTGCCTCTCTATCTCTAACCGTTAAGGAGAAAATCGCGTTTAAAGTTTCAGAAATTTCCAAAAATGCTTAACTCCGAAACTTTGAAGCGCCGTAGCTCCTAAACGGTTATAGATAGAGGATCCCGGTTTGCGCAGTTCGAAAGTACGCGTCGAGATCTTTCGAATGAGCACCGAACGGTCGCGCTGCGACCACGCATAACCGAGATACGGAGATTCGGTCGAGAAATTTCGGTAAAATATCGAAGTCCGAAAATTACCGTTTTTATCATCCTATCCGGTAGATTTTTACGCGCCGAACAAGAATTTTTTAGCACGCTTCGATATCTCTAACCGTTTAAGAGATACGGGCGTTTGAAGTTTCAGGACTTCGAAAAAACGCGAAAAAATCGACGCCGAAAACGACATCTTTCGACGTTTTCTCGTGTCGCGCGTTAACGACGACGTTCGGACGGACGAGTTAGACGGTTTCCGATAGAAAAATGTCCGCGGAATCGATTGCGACCGCTCCGGACGCCCTATCTCTAACCGTTTAGCGGCTACGGCCCGTCAAAGTTGAAAGAGAGAAAAAAATTCCAACTTTGAAGCGCTGTAGCGTCGGAACGCGTTGAGCTAGGGCGTCCTTCTTTCGCCTGTTTAGAACCCTCGTAGAGTCCTTACGACGCGCCGATAAGCGAACGTCTAACTCTTCCCGTTAACGCGCAGCAGAAACGTCGCATTTTTCTGACCAAATCGATGAAATTTTTCGACCCGAAAAATCGAGGGTCGGAATTTCGGGGTTTTGACCCTACCGGAACGTGGCCATATATGGGTGTATTACGCCTGAGAAATTTCAGCCCCTAGCCTAACCGTTTAGGAGATATGGACGTTTGAAAGTTGAGGGTGCAAAACTCAACTCCTTAACGGAGCTCGAATGGGGTCGAGTGATATATCAAAAGACGCGTATTTTCGCGTAGATTACGATAAAAAAGTTTGCCTCTCTATCTCTAACCGTTAAGGAGAAAATCGCGTTTAAAGTTTCGAAATTTCCAAAAATGCTTAACTCCGAAACTTTGAAGCGCCGTAGCTCCTAAACGGTTATAGATAGAGGATCCCAATTTGCGCAGTTCGAAAGTACGCGTCGAGATCTTTCGAATGAGCACCGAACAATCGCGCTGCGACCACGCATAACCGAGATACGGAGATTCGGTCGAGAAATTTCGGTAAAATATCGAAGTCCGAAAATTACCGTTTTTATCATCCTATCCGGTAGATTTTTACGCGCCGAACAAGAATTTTTTAGCACGCTTCGATATCTCTAACCGTTTAAGAGATACGGGCGTTTGAAGTTTCAGGACTTCGAAAAAACGCGAAAAAATCGACGCCGAAAACGACATCTTTCGACGTTTTCTCGTGTCGCGCGTTAACGACGACGTTCGGTCGGACGAGTTAGACGGTTTCCGATAGAAAAATGTCCGCGGAATCGATTGCGACCGCTCCGGACGCCCTATCTCTAACCGTTTAGCGGCTACGGCCCGTCAAAGTTGAAAGAGAGAAAAAAATTCCAACTTTGAAGCGCTGTAGCGTCGGAACGCGTTGAGCTAGGGCGTCCTTCTTTCGCCTGTTTAGAACCCTCGTAGAAGTCCTTACGACGCGCCGATAAGCGAACGTCTAACTCTTCCCGTTAACGCGCAGCAGAAACGTCGCATTTTTCTGACCAAATCGATGAAATTTTTCGACCCGAAAAATCGAGGTCGGAATTTCGGGGTTTTGACCCTACCGGAACGTGGCCATATATGGGTGTATTACGCCTGAGAAATTTCAGCCCCTAGCCTAACCGTTTAGGAGATATGGACGTTTGAAAGTTGAGGGTGCAAAACTCAACTCCTTAACGGAGCTCGAATGGGGTCGAGTGATATATCAAAAGACGCGTATTTTCGCGTAGATTACGATAAAAAAGTTTGCCTCTCTATCTCTAACCGTTAAGGAGAAAATCGCGTTTAAAGTTTCGAAATTTCCAAAAATGCTTAACTCCGAAACTTTGAAGCGCCGTAGCTCCTAAACGGTTATAGATAGAGGATCCCGGTTTGCGCAGTTCGAAAGTACGCGTCGAGATCTTTCGAATGAGCACCGAACGGTCGCGCTGCGACCACGCATAACCGAGATACGGAGATTCGGTCGAGAAATTTCGGTAAAATATCGAAGTCCGAAAATTACCGTTTTTATCATCCTATCCGGTAGATTTTTACGCGCCGAACAAGAATTTTTTAGCACGCTTCGATATCTCTAACCGTTTAAGAGATACGGGCGTTTGAAGTTTCAGGACTTCGAAAAAACGCGAAAAAATCGACGCCGAAAACGACATCTTTCGACGTTTTCTCGTGTCGCGCGTTAACGACGACGTTCGGACGGACGAGTTAGACGGTTTCCGATAGAAAAATGTCCGCGGAATCGATTGCGACCGCTCCGGACGCCCTATCTCTAACCGTTTAGCGGCTACGGCCCGTCAAAGTTGAAAGAGAGAAAAAAATTCCAACTTTGAAGCGCTGTAGCGTCGGAACGCGTTGAGCTAGGGCGTCCTTCTTTCGCCTGTTTAGAACCCTCGTAGAAGTCCTTACGACGCGCCGATAAGCGAACGTCTAACTCTTCCCGTTAACGCGCAGCAGAAACGTCGCATTTTTCTGACCAAATCGATGAAATTTTTCGACCCGAAAAATCGAGGGTCGGAATTTCGGGGTTTTGACCCTACCGGAACGTGGCCATATATGGGTGTATTACGCCTGAGAAATTTCAGCCCCTAGCCCTAACCGTTTAGGAGATATGGACGTTTGAAAGTTGAGGGTGCAAAACTCAACTCCTTAACGGAGCTCCGAATGGGGTCGAGTGATATATCAAAAGACGCGTATTTTCGCGTAGATTACGATAAAAAAGTTTGCCTCTCTATCTCTAACCGTTAAGGAGAAAATCGCGTTTAAAGTTTCGAAATTTCCAAAAATGCTTAACTCCGAAACTTTGAAGCGCCGTAGCTCCTAAACGGTTATAGATAGAGGATCCCAATTTGCGCAGTTCGAAAGTACGCGTCGAGATCTTTCGAATGAGCACCGAACAATCGCGCTGCGACCACGCATAACCGAGATACGGAGATTCGGTCGAGAAATTTCGGTAAAATATCGAAGTCCGAAAATTACCGTTTTATCATCCTATCCGGTAGATTTTTACGCGCCGAACAAGAATTTTTTAGCACGCTTCGATATCTCTAACCGTTTAAGAGATACGGGCGTTTGAAGTTTCAGGACTTCGAAAAAACGCGAAAAAATCGACGCCGAAAACGACATCTTTCGACGTTTTCTCGTGTCGCGCGTTAACGACGACGTTCGGACGGACGAGTTAGACGGTTTCCGATAGAAAAATGTCCGCGGAATCGATTGCGACCGCTCCGGACGCCCTATCTCTAACCGTTTAGCGGCTACGGCCCGTCAAAGTTGAAAGAGAGAAAAAAATTCCAACTTTGAAGCGCTGTAGCGTCGGAACGCGTTGAGCTAGGGCGTCCTTCTTTCGCCTGTTTAGAACCCTCGTAGAAGTCCTTACGACGCGCCGATAAGCGAACGTCTAACTCTTCCCGTTAACGCGCAGCAGAAACGTCGCATTTTTCTGACCAAATCGATGAAATTTTTTCGACCCGAAAAATCGAGGTCGGAATTTCGGGGTTTTGACCCTACCGGAACGTGGCCATATATGGGTGTATTACGCCTGAGAAATTTCAGCCCCTAGCCTAACCGTTTAGGAGATATGGACGTTTGAAAGTTGAGGGTGCAAAACTCAACTCCTTAACGGAGCTCCGAATGGGGTCGAGTGATATATCAAAAGACGCGTATTTTCGCGTAGATTACGATAAAAAAGTTTGCCTCTCTATCTCTAACCGTTAAGGAGAAAATCGCGTTTAAAGTTTCGAAATTTCCAAAAATGCTTAACTCCGAAACTTTGAAGCGCCGTAGCTCTAAACGGTTATAGATAGAGGATCCCGGTTTGCGCAGTTCGAAAGTACGCGTCGAGATCTTTCGAATGAGCACCGAACAATCGCGCTGCGACCACGCATAACCGAGATACGGAGATTCGGTCGAGAAATTTCGGTAAAATATCGAAGTCCGAAAATTACCGTTTTTATCATCCTATCCGGTAGATTTTTACGCGCCGAACAAGAATTTTTTAGCACGCTTCGATATCTCTAACCGTTTAAGAGATACGGGCGTTTGAAGTTTCAGGACTTCGAAAAAACGCGAAAAAATCGACGCCGAAAACGACATCTTTCGACGTTTTCTCGTGTCGCGCGTTAACGACGACGTTCGGACGGACGAGTTAGACGGTTTCCGATAGAAAAATGTCCGCGGAATCGATTGCGACCGCTCCGGACGCCCTATCTCTAACCGTTTAGCGGCTACGGCCCGTCAAAGTTGAAGAGAGAGAAAAAAATTCCAACTTTGAAGCGCTGTAGCGTCGGAACGCGTTGAGCTAGGGCGTCCTTCTTTCGCCTGTTTAGAACCCTCGTAGAAGTCCTTACGACGCGCCGATAAGCGAACGTCTAACTCTTCCCGTTAACGCGCAGCAGAAACGTCGCATTTTTCTGACCAAATCGATGAAATTTTTCGACCCGAAAAATCGAGGGTCGGAATTTCGGGGTTTTGACCCTACCGGAACGTGGCCATATATGGGTGTATTACGCCTGAGAAATTTCAGCCCCTAGCCCTAACCGTTTAGGAGATATGGACGTTTGAAAGTTGAGGGTGCAAAACTCAACTCCTTAACGGAGCTCGAATGGGGTCGAGTGATATATCAAAAGACGCGTATTTTCGCGTAGATTACGATAAAAAAGTTTGCCTCTCTATCTCTAACCGTTAAGGAGAAAATCGCGTTTAAAGTTTCGAAATTTCCAAAAATGCTTAACTCCGAAACTTTGAAGCGCCGTAGCTCTAAACGGTTATAGATAGAGGATCCCAATTTGCGCAGTTCGAAAGTACGCGTCGAGATCTTTCGAATGAGCACCGAACGGTCGCGCTGCGACCACGCATAACCGAGATACGGAGATTCGGTCGAGAAATTTCGGTAAAATATCGAAGTCCGAAAATTACCGTTTTATCATCCTATCCGGTAGATTTTTACGCGCCGAACAAGAATTTTTTAGCACGCTTCGATATCTCTAACCGTTTAAGAGATACGGGCGTTTGAAGTTTCAGGACTTCGAAAAAACGCGAAAAAATCGACGCCGAAAACGACATCTTTCGACGTTTTCTCGTGTCGCGCGTTAACGACGACGTTCGGACGGACGAGTTAGACGGTTTCCGATAGAAAAATGTCCGCGGAATCGATTGCGACCGCTCCGGACGCCCTATCTCTAACCGTTTAGCGGCTACGGCCCGTCAAAGTTGAAAGAGAGAAAAAAATTCCAACTTTGAAGCGCTGTAGCGTCGGAACGCGTTGAGCTAGGGCGTCCTTCTTTCGCCTGTTTAGAACCCTCGTAGAAGTCCTTACGACGCGCCGATAAGCGAACGTCTAACTCTTCCCGTTAACGCGCAGCAGAAACGTCGCATTTTTCTGACCAAATCGATGAAATTTTTTCGACCCGAAAAATCGAGGTCGGAATTTCGGGGTTTTGACCCTACCGGAACGTGGCCATATATGGGTGTATTACGCCTGAGAAATTTCAGCCCCTAGCCCTAACCGTTTAGGAGATATGGACGTTTGAAAGTTGAGGGTGCAAAACTCAACTCCTTAACGGAGCTCGAATGGGGTCGAGTGATATATCAAAAGACGCGTATTTTCGCGTAGATTACGATAAAAAAGTTTGCCTCTCTATCTCTAACCGTTAAGGAGAAAATCGCGTTTAAAGTTTCGAAATTTCCAAAAATGCTTAACTCCGAAACTTTGAAGCGCCGTAGCTCCTAAACGGTTATAGATAGAGGATCCCGGTTTGCGCAGTTCGAAAGTACGCGTCGAGATCTTTCGAATGAGCACCGAACGGTCGCGCTGCGACCACGCATAACCGAGATACGGAGATTCGGTCGAGAAATTTCGGTAAAATATCGAAGTCCGAAAATTACCGTTTTATCATCCTATCCGGTAGATTTTTACGCGCCGAACAAGAATTTTTTAGCACGCTTCGATATCTCTAACAGTTTAAGAGTTACGGGCTTTTGAATTTTCTGGACTTCGAAAAAACGCGAAAAAATCGACGCCGAAAACGACATCTTTCGACGTTTTCTCGTGTCGCGCGTTAACGACGACGTTCGGACGGACGAGTTAGACGGTTTCCGATAGAAAAATGTCCGCGGAATCGATTGCGACCGCTCCGGACGCCCTATCTCTAACCGTTTAGCGGCTACGGCCCGTCAAAGTTGAAAGAGAGAGAAAAAAAATTCCAACTTTGAAGCGCTGTAGCGTCGGAACGCGTTGAGCTAGGGCGTCCTTCTTTCGCCTGTTTAGAACCCTCGTAGGAGTCCTTACGACGCGCCGATAAGCGAACGTCTAACTCTTCCCGATAACGCGCAGCAGAAACGTCGCATTTTTCTGACCAAATCGATGAAATTTTTTCGACCCGAAAAATCGAGGGTCGGAATTTCGGGGTTTTGACCCTACCGGAACGTGGCCATATATGGGTGTATTACGCCTGAGAAATTTCAGCCCCCTAGCCCTAACCGTTTAGGAGATATGGACGTTTGAAAGTTGAGGGTGCAAAACTCAACTCCTTAACGGAGCTCGAATGGGGTCGAGTGATATATCAAAAGACGCGTATTTTCGCGTAGATTACGATAAAAAAGTTTGCCTCTCTATCTCTAACCGTTAAGGAGAAAATCGCGTTTAAAGTTTCAGAAATTTCCAAAAATGCTTAACTCCGAAACTTTGAAGCGCCGTAGCTCCTAAACGGTTATAGATAGAGGATCCCGGTTTGCGCAGTTCGAAAGTACGCGTCGAGATCTTTCGAATGAGCACCGAACAATCGCGCTGCGACCACGCATAACCGAGATACGGAGATTCGGTCGAGAAATTTCGGTAAAATATCGAAGTCCGAAAATTACCGTTTTATCATCCTATCCGGTAGATTTTTACGCGCCGAACAAGAATTTTTTAGCACGCTTCGATATCTCTAACCGTTTAAGAGATACGGGCGTTTGAAGTTTCAGGACTTCGAAAAAACGCGAAAAAATCGACGCCGAAAACGACATCTTTCGACGTTTTCTCGTGTCGCGCGTTAACGACGACGTTCGGACGGACGAGTTAGACGGTTTCCGATAGAAAAATGTCCGCGGAATCGATTGCGACCGCTCCGGACGCCCTATCTCTAACCGTTTAGCGGCTACGGCCCGTCAAAGTTGAAAGAGAGAAAAAAATTCCAACTTTGAAGCGCTGTAGCGTCGGAACGCGTTGAGCTAGGGCGTCCTTCTTTCGCCTGTTTAGAACCCTCGTAGAAGTCCTTACGACGCGCCGATAAGCGAACGTCTAACTCTTCCCGTTAACGCGCAGCAGAAACGTCGCATTTTTCTGACCAAATCGATGAAATTTTTTCGACCCGAAAAATCGAGGGTCGGAATTTCGGGGTTTTGACCCTACCGGAACGTGGCCATATATGGGTGTATTACGCCTGAGAAATTTCAGCCCCTAGCCTAACCGTTTAGGAGATATGGACGTTTGAAAGTTGAGGGTGCAAAACTCAACTCCTTAACGGAGCTCGAATGGGGTCGAGTGATATATCAAAAGACGCGTATTTTCGCGTAGATTACGATAAAAAAAAAGTTTGCCTCTCTATCTCTAACCGTTAAGGAGAAAATCGCGTTTAAAGTTTCGAAATTTCCAAAAATGCTTAACTCCGAAACTTTGAAGCGCCGTAGCTCCTAAACGGTTATAGATAGAGGATCCCGGTTTGCGCAGTTCGAAAGTACGCGTCGAGATCTTTCGAATGAGCACCGAACAATCGCGCTGCGACCACGCATAACCGAGATACGGAGATTCGGTCGAGAAATTTCGGTAAAATATCGAAGTCCGAAAATTACCGTTTTTATCATCCTATCCGGTAGATTTTTACGCGCCGAACAAGAATTTTTTTAGCACGCTTCGATATCTCTAACCGTTTAAGAGATACGGGCGTTTGAAGTTTCGGGACTTCGAAAAAACGCGAAAAAATCGACGCCGAAAACGACATCTTTCGACGTTTTCTCGTGTCGCGCGTTAACGACGACGTTCGGACGGACGAGTTAGACGGTTTCCGATAGAAAAATGTCCGCGGAATCGATTGCGACCGCTCCGGACGCCCTATCTCTAACCGTTTAGCGGCTACGGCCCGTCAAAGTTGAAAGAGAGAAAAAAATTCCAACTTTGAAGCGCTGTAGCGTCGGAACGCGTTGAGCTAGGGCGTCCTTCTTTCGCCTGTTTAGAACCCTCGTAGAGTCCTTACGACGCGCCGATAAGCGAACGTCTAACTCTTCCCGTTAACGCGCAGCAGAAACGTCGCATTTTTCTGACCAAATCGATGAAATTTTTTCGACCCGAAAAATCGAGGGTCGGAATTTCGGGGTTTGACCCTACCGGAACGTGGCCATATATGGGTGTATTACGCCTGAGAAATTTCAGCCCCTAGCCCTAACCGTTTAGGAGATATGGACGTTTGAAAGTTGAGGGTGCAAAACTCAACTCCTTAACGGAGCTCGAATGGGGTCGAGTGATATATCAAAAGACGCGTATTTTCGCGTAGATTACGATAAAAAAGTTTGCCTCTCTATCTCTAACCGTTAAAGAGAAAATCGCGTTTAAAGTTTCGAAATTTCCAAAAATGCTTAACTCCGAAACTTTGAAGCGCCGTAGCTCCTAAACGGTTATAGATAGAGGATCCCGGTTTGCGCAGTTCGAAAGTACGCGTCGAGATCTTTCGAATGAGCACCGAACGGTCGCGCTGCGACCACGCATAACCGAGATACGGAGATTCGGTCGAGAAATTTCGGTAAAATATCGAAGTCCGAAAATTACCGTTTTATCATCCTATCCGGTAGATTTTTACGCGCCGAACAAGAATTTTTTAGCACGCTTCGATATCTCTCACCGTTTAAGAGATACGGGCGTTTGAAGTTTCGGGACTTCGAAAGAACGCGAAAAAATCGACGCCGAAAACGACATCTTTCGACGTTTTCTCGTGTCGCGCGTTAACGACGACGTTCGGACGGACGAGTTAGACGGTTTCCGATAGAAAAATGTCCGCGGAATCGATTGCGACCGCTCCGGACGCCCTATCTCTAACCGTTTAGCGGCTACGGCCCGTCAAAGTTGAAGAGAGAGAAAAAAATTCCAACTTTGAAGCGCTGTAGCGTCGGAACGCGTTGAGCTAGGGCGTCCTTCTTTCGCCTGTTTAGAACCCTCGTAGAAGTCCTTACGACGCGCCGATAAGCGAACGTCTAACTCTTCCCGTTAACGCGCAGCAGAAACGTCGCATTTTTCTGACCAAATCGATGAAATTTTTTCGACCCGAAAAATCGAGGTCGGAATTTCGGGGTTTGACCCTACCGGAACGTGGCCATATATGGGTGTATTACGCCTGAGAAATTTCAGCCCCCTAGCCTAACCGTTTAGGAGATATGGACGTTTGAAAGTTGAGGGTGCAAAACTCAACTCCTTAACGGAGCTCCGAATGGGGTCGAGTGATATATCAAAAGACGCGTATTTTCGCGTAGATTACGATAAAAAAAAGTTTGCCTCTCTATCTCTAACCGTTAAGGAGAAAATCGCGTTTAAAGTTTCGAAATTTCCAAAAATGCTTAACTCCGAAACTTTGAAGCGCCGTAGCTCTAAACGGTTATAGATAGAGGATCCCAATTTGCGCAGTTCGAAAGTACGCGTCGAGATCTTTCGAATGAGCACCGAACAATCGCGCTGCGACCACGCATAACTTTCGAGATACGGAGATTCGGTCGAGAAATTTCGGTAAAATATCGAAGTCCGAAAATTACCGTTTTATCATCCTATCCGGTAGATTTTTACGCGCCGAACAAGAATTTTTTAGCACGCTTCGATATCTCTAACCGTTTAAGAGATACGGGCGTTTGAAGTTTCAGGACTTCGAAAAAACGCGAAAAAATCGACGCCGAAAACGACATCTTTCGACGTTTTCTCGTGTCGCGCGTTAACGACGACGTTCGGACGGACGAGTTAGACGGTTTCCGATAGAAAAATGTCCGCGGAATCGATTGCGACCGCTCCGGACGCCTATCTCTAACCGTTTAGCGGCTACGGCCCGTCAAAGTTGAAAGAGAGAAAAAAATTCCAACTTTGAAGCGCTGTAGCGTCGGAACGCGTTGAGCTAGGGCGTCCTTCTTTCGCCTGTTTAGAACCCTCGTAGAAGTCCTTACGACGCGCCGATAAGCGAACGTCTAACTCTTCCCGTTAACGCGCAGCAGAAACGTCGCATTTTTCTGACCAAATCGATGAAATTTTTCGACCCGAAAAATCGAGGTCGGAATTTCGGGGTTTTGACCCTACCGGAACGTGGCCATATATGGGTGTATTACGCCTGAGAAATTTCAGCCCCTAGCCCTAACCGTTTAGGAGATATGGACGTTTGAAAGTTGAGGGTGCAAAACTCAACTCCTTAACGGAGCTCGAATGGGGTCGAGTGATATATCAAAAGACGCGTATTTTCGCGTAGATTACGATAAAAAAGTTTGCCTCTCTATCTCTAACCGTTAAGGAGAAAATCGCGTTTAAAGTTTCGAAATTTCCAAAAATGCTTAACTCCGAAACTTTGAAGCGCCGTAGCTCCTAAACGGTTATAGATAGAGGATCCCAATTTGCGCAGTTCGAAAGTACGCGTCGAGATCTTTCGAATGAGCACCGAACAATCGCGCTGCGACCACGCATAACCGAGATACGGAGATTCGGTCGAGAAATTTCGGTAAAATATCGAAGTCCGAAAATTACCGTTTTATCATCCTATCCGGTAGATTTTTACGCGCCGAACAAGAATTTTTTAGCACGCTTCGATATCTCTAACCGTTTAAGAGATACGGGCGTTTGAAGTTTCAGGACTTCGAAAAAACGCGAAAAAATCGACGCCGAAAACGACATCTTTCGACGTTTTCTCGTGTCGCGCGTTAACGACGACGTTCGGACGGACGAGTTAGACGGTTTCCGATAGAAAAATGTCCGCGGAATCGATTGCGACCGCTCCGGACGCCTATCTCTAACCGTTTAGCGGCTACGGCCCGTCAAAGTTGAAAGAGAGAAAAAAAAATTCCAACTTTGAAGCGCTGTAGCGTCGGAACGCGTTGAGCTAGGGCGTCCTTCTTTCGCCTGTTTAGAACCCTCGTAGAAGTCCTTACGACGCGCCGATAAGCGAACGTCTAACTCTTCCCGTTAACGCGCAGCAGAAACGTCGCATTTTCTGACCAAATCGATGAAATTTTTTCGACCCGAAAAATCGAGGTCGGAATTTCGGGGTTTGACCCTACCGGAACGTGGCCATATATGGGTGTATTACGCCTGAGAAATTTCAGCCCCTAGCCCTAACCGTTTAGGAGATATGGACGTTTGAAAGTTGAGGGTGCAAAACTCAACTCCTTAACGGAGCTCGAATGGGGTCGAGTGATATATCAAAAGACGCGTATTTTCGCGTAGATTACGATAAAAAAAAGTTTGCCTCTCTATCTCTAACCGTTAAGGAGAAAATCGCGTTTAAAGTTTCGAAATTTCCAAAAATGCTTAACTCCGAAACTTTGAAGCGCCGTAGCTCCTAAACGGTTATAGATAGAGGATCCCGGTTTGCGCAGTTCGAAAGTACGCGTCGAGATCTTTCGAATGAGCACCGAACGGTCGCGCTGCGACCACGCATAACCGAGATACGGAGATTCGGTCGAGAAATTTCGGTAAAATATCGAAGTCCGAAAATTACCGTTTTTATCATCCTATCCGGTAGATTTTTACGCGCCGAACAAGAATTTTTTAGCACGCTTCGATATCTCTAACCGTTTAAGAGATACGGGCGTTTGAAGTTTCAGGACTTCGAAAAAACGCGAAAAAATCGACGCCGAAAACGACATCTTTCGACGTTTTCTCGTGTCGCGCGTTAACGACGACGTTCGGACGGACGAGTTAGACGGTTTCCGATAGAAAAATGTCCGCGGAATCGATTGCGACCGCTCCGGACGCCCTATCTCTAACCGTTTAGCGGCTACGGCCCGTCAAAGTTGAAAGAGAGAAAAAAATTCCAACTTTGAAGCGCTGTAGCGTCGGAACGCGTTGAGCTAGGGCGTCCTTCTTTCGCCTGTTTAGAACCCTCGTAGAAGTCCTTACGACGCGCCGATAAGCGAACGTCTAACTCTTCCCGTTAACGCGCAGCAGAAACGTCGCATTTTTCTGACCAAATCGATGAAATTTTTCGACCCGAAAAATCGAGGTCGGAATTTCGGGGTTTTGACCCTACCGGAACGTGGCCATATATGGGTGTATTACGCCTGAGAAATTTCAGCCCCTAGCCCTAACCGTTTAGGAGATATGGACGTTTGAAAGTTGAGGGTGCAAAACTCAACTCCTTAACGGAGCTCCGAATGGGGTCGAGTGATATATCAAAAGACGCGTATTTTCGCGTAGATTACGATAAAAAAGTTTGCCTCTCTATCTCTAACCGTTAAGGAGAAAATCGCGTTTAAAGTTTCGAAATTTCCAAAAATGCTTAACTCCGAAACTTTGAAGCGCCGTAGCTCCTAAACGGTTATAGATAGAGGATCGGTTTGCGCAGTTCGAAAGTACGCGTCGAGATCTTTCGAATGAGCACCGAACGGTCGCGCTGCGACCACGCATAACCGAGATACGGAGATTCGGTCGAGAAATTTCGGTAAAATATCGAAGTCCGAAAATTACCGTTTTATCATCCTATCCGGTAGATTTTTACGCGCCGAACAAGAATTTTTTTAGCACGCTTCGATATCTCTAACCGTTTAAGAGATACGGGCGTTTGAAGTTTCGGGACTTCGAAAAAACGCGAAAAAATCGACCCCGAAAACGACATCTTTCGACGTTTTCTCGTGTCGCGCGTTAACGACGACGTTCGGACGGACGAGTTAGACGGTTTCCGATAGAAAAATGTCCGCGGAATCGATTGCGACCGCTCCGGACCCCTATCTCTAACCATTTAGCGGCTACGGCCCGTCAAAGTTGAAAGAGAGAGAAAAAAAATTCCAACTTTGAAGCGCTGTAGCGTCGAAACGCGTTGAGCTAGGGCGTCCTTCTTTCGCCTGTTTAGAACCCTCGTAGGGGTCCTTACGACGCGCCGATAAGCGAACGTCTAACTCTTCCCGTTAACGCGCAGCAGAAACGTCGCATTTTTCTGACCAAATCGATGAAATTTTTTCGACCCGAAAAATCGAGGTCGGAATTTCGGGGTTTTGACCCTACCGGAACGTGGCCATATATGGGTGTATTACGCCTGAGAAATTTCAGCCCCCTAGCCTAACCGTTTAGGAGATATGGACGTTTGAAAGTTGAGGGTGCAAAACTCAACTCCTTAACGGAGCTCGAATGGGGTCGAGTGATATATCAAAAGACGCGTATTTTCGCGTAGATTACGATAAAAAAGTTTGCCTCTCTATCTCTAACCGTTAAGGAGAAAATCGCGTTTAAAGTTTCAGAAATTTCCAAAAATGCTTAACTCCGAAACTTTGAAGCGCCGTAGCTCCTAAACGGTTATAGATAGAGGATCCCAATTTGCGCAGTTCGAAAGTACGCGTCGAGATCTTTCGAATGAGCACCGAACGATCGCGCTGCGACCACGCATAACCGAGATACGGAGATTCGGTCGAGAAATTTCGGTAAAATATCGAAGTCCGAAAATTACCGTTTTTATCATCCTATCCGGTAGATTTTTACGCGCCGAACAAGAATTTTTTAGCACGCTTCGATATCTCTAACCGTTTAAGAGATACGGGCGTTTGAAGTTTCAGGACTTCGAAAAAACGCGAAAAAATCGACGCCGAAAACGACATCTTTCGACGTTTTCTCGTGTCGCGCGTTAACGACGACGTTCGGACGGACGAGTTAGACGGTTTCCGATAGAAAAATGTCCGCGGAATCGATTGCGACCGCTCCGGACGCCCTATCTCTAACCGTTTAGCGGCTACGGCCCGTCAAAGTTGAAAGAGAGAAAAAAATTCCAACTTTGAAGCGCTGTAGCGTCGGAACGCGTTGAGCTAGGGCGTCCTTCTTTCGCCTGTTTAGAACCCTCGTAGAAGTCCTTACGACGCGCCGATAAGCGAACGTCTAACTCTTCCCGTTAACGCGCAGCAGAAACGTCGCATTTTTCTGACCAAATCGATGAAATTTTTTCGACCCGAAAAATCGAGGTCGGAATTTCGGGGTTTTGACCCTACCGGAACGTGGCCATATATGGGTGTATTACGCCTGAGAAATTTCAGCCCCTAGCCTAACCGTTTAGGAGATATGGACGTTTGAAAGTTGAGGGTGCAAAACTCAACTCCTTAACGGAGCTCGAATGGGGTCGAGTGATATATCAAAAGACGCGTATTTTCGCGTAGATTACGATAAAAAAAAGTTTGCCTCTCTATCTCTAACCGTTAAGGAGAAAATCGCGTTTAAAGTTTCGAAATTTCCAAAAATGCTTAACTCCGAAACTTTGAAGCGCCGTAGCTCTAAACGGTTATAGATAGAAGGATCCCAGTTTGCGCAGTTCGAAAGTACGCGTCGAGATCTTTCGAATGAGCACCGAACGGTCGCGCTGCGACCACGCATAACCGAGATACGGAGATTCGGTCGAGAAATTTCGGTAAAATATCGAAGTCCGAAAATTACCGTTTTATCATCCTATCCGGTAGATTTTTACGCGCCGAACAAGAATTTTTTAGCACGCTTCGATATCTCTAACCGTTTAAGAGATACGGGCGTTTGAAGTTTCAGGACTTCGAAAAAACGCGAAAAAATCGACGCCGAAAACGACATCTTTCGACGTTTTCTCGTGTCGCGCGTTAACGACGACGTTCGGACGGACGAGTTAGACGGTTTCCGATAGAAAAATGTCCGCGGAATCGATTGCGACCGCTCCGGACGCCTATCTCTAACCGTTTAGCGGCTACGGCCCGTCAAAGTTGAAAGAGAGAGAAAAAAAATTCCAACTTTGAAGCGCTGTAGCGTCGGAACGCGTTGAGCTAGGGCGTCCTTCTTTCGCCTGTTTAGAACCCTCGTAGAGGTCCTTACGACGCGCCGATAATCGAACGTCTAACTCTACCCGTTAACGCGCAGCAGAAACGTCGCATTTTTCTGACCAAATCGATGAAATTTTTTCGACCCGAAAAATCGAGGTCGGAATTTCGGGGTTTTGACCCTACCGGAACGTGGCCATATATGGGTGTATTACGCCTGAGAAATTTCAGCCCCTAGCCCTAACCGTTTAGGAGATATGGACGTTTGAAAGTTGAGGTGCAAAACTCAACTCCTTAACGGAGCTCCGAATGGGGTCGAGTGATATATCAAAAGACGCGTATTTTCGCGTAGATTACGATAAAAAAAAGTTTGCCTCTCTATCTCTAACCGTTAAGGAGAACATCGCGTTGAAAGTTTCGAAATTTCCAAAAATGCTTAACTCCGAAACTTTGAAGCGCCGTCGCTCTAAACGGTTATAGATAGAAGGATCCCAATTTGCGCAGTTCGAAAGTACGCGTCGAGATCTTTCGAATGAGCACCGAACAATCGCGCTGCGACCACGCATAACCGAGATACGGAGATTCGGTCGAGAAATTTCGGTAAAATATCGAAGTCCGAAAATTACCGTTTTTATCATCCTATCCGGTAGATTTTTACGCGCCGAACAAGAATTTTTTTAGCACGCTTCGATATCTCTAACCGTTTAAGAGATACGGGCGTTTGAAGTTTATGGACTTAGAAAAAACGCGAAAAAAAAGACGCCGAAAACGACATCATTCGACGTTTTCTCGTGTCGCGCGTTAACGACGACGTTCGGACGGACGAGTTAGACGGTTTCCGATAGAAAAATGTCCGCGGAATCGATTGCGACCGCTCCGGACGCCCTATCTCTAACCGTTTAGCGGCTACGGCCCGTCAAAGTTGAAAGAGAGAGAAAAAAAATTCCAACTTTGAAGCGCTGTAGCGTCGGAACGCGTTGAGCTAGGGCGTCCTTCTTTCGCCTGTTTAGAACCCTCGTAGAGTCCTTACGACGCGCCGATAAGCGAACGTCTAACTCTTCCCGTTAACGCGCAGCAGAAACGTCGCATTTTTCTGACCAAATCGATGAAATTTTTTCGACCCGAAAAATCGAGGTCGGAATTTCGGGGTTTTGACCCTACCGGAACGTGGCCATATATGGGTGTATTACGCCTGAGAAATTTCAGCCCCTAGCCTAACCGTTTAGGAGATATGGACGTTTGAAAGTTGAGGGTGCAAAACTCAACTCCTTAACGGAGCTCCGAATGGGGTCGAGTGATATATCAAAAGACGCGTATTTTCGCGTAGATTACGATAAAAAAAAGTTTGCCTCTCTATCTCTAACCGTTAAGGAGAAAATCGCGTTTAAAGTTTCGAAATTTCCAAAAATGCTTAACTCCGAAACTTTGAAGCGCCGTAGCTCCTAAACGGTTATAGATAGAGGATCCCGGTTTGCGCAGTTCGAAAGTACGCGTCGAGATCTTTCGAATGAGCACCGAACGGTCGCGCTGCGACCACGCATAACCGAGATACGGAGATTCGGTCGAGAAATTTCGGTAAAATATCGAAGTCCGAAAATTACCGTTTTTATCATCCTATCCGGTAGATTTTTACGCGCCGAACAAGAATTTTTTAGCACGCTTCGATATCTCTAACCGTTTAAGAGATACGGGCGTTTGAAGTTTCAGGACTTCGAAAAAACGCGAAAAAATCGACGCCGAAAACGACATCTTTCGACGTTTTCTCGTGTCGCGCGTTAACGACGACGTTCGGACGGACGAGTTAGACGGTTTCCGATAGAAAAATGTCCGCGGAATCGATTGCGACCGCTCCGGACGCCCTATCTCTAACCGTTTAGCGGCTACGGCCCGTCAAAGTTGAAAGAGAGAAAAAAATTCCAACTTTGAAGCGCTGTAGCGTCGGAACGCGTTGAGCTAGGGCGTCCTTCTTTCGCCTGTTTAGAACCCTCGTAGAAGTCCTTACGACGCGCCGATAAGCGAACGTCTAACTCTTCCCGTTAACGCGCAGCAGAAACGTCGCATTTTCTGACCAAATCGATGAAATTTTTTCGACCCGAAAAATCGAGGTCGGAATTTCGGGGTTTGACCCTACCGGAACGTGGCCATATATGGGTGTATTACGCCTGAGAAATTTCAGCCCCTAGCCTAACCGTTTAGGAGATATGGACGTTTGAAAGTTGAGGGTGCAAAACTCAACTCCTTAACGGAGCTCCGAATGGGGTCGAGTGATATATCAAAAGACGCGTATTTTCGCGTAGATTACGATAAAAAAGTTTGCCTCTCTATCTCTAACCGTTAAGGAGAAAATCGCGTTTAAAGTTTCGAAATTTCCAAAAATGCTTAACTCCGAAACTTTGAAGCGCCGTAGCTCTAAACGGTTATAGATAGAGGATCCCGGTTTGCGCAGTTCGAAAGTACGCGTCGAGATCTTTCGAATGAGCACCGAACAATCGCGCTGCGACCACGCATAACCGAGATACGGAGATTCGGTCGAGAAATTTCGGTAAAATATCGAAGTCCGAAAATTACCGTTTTATCATCCTATCCGGTAGATTTTTACGCGCCGAACAAGAATTTTTTAGCACGCTTCGATATCTCTAACCGTTTAAGAGATACGGGCGTTTGAAGTTTCAGGACTTCGAAAAAACGCGAAAAAATCGACGCCGAAAACGACATCTTTCGACGTTTTCTCGTGTCGCGCGTTAACGACGACGTTCGGACGGACGAGTTAGACGGTTTCCGATAGAAAAATGTCCGCGGAATCGATTGCGACCGCTCCGGACGCCTATCTCTAACCGTTTAGCGGCTACGGCCCGTCAAAGTTGAAAGAGAGAAAAAAATTCCAACTTTGAAGCGCTGTAGCGTCGGAACGCGTTGAGCTAGGGCGTCCTTCTTTCGCCTGTTTAGAACCCTCGTAGAAGTCGCTTACGACGCGCCGATAAGCGAACGTCTAACTCTTCCCGTTAACGCGCAGCAGAAACGTCGCATTTTTCTGACCAAATCGATGAAATTTTTTCGACCCGAAAAATCGAGGTCGGAATTTCGGGGTTTTGACCCTACCGGAACGTGGCCATATATGGGTGTATTACGCCTGAGAAATTTCAGCCCCCTAGCCTAACCGTTTAGGAGATATGGACGTTTGAAAGTTGAGGGTGCAAAACTCAACTCCTTAACGGAGCTCCGAATGGGGTCGAGTGATATATCAAAAGACGCGTATTTTCGCGTAGATTACGATAAAAAAAAGTTTGCCTCTCTATCTCTAACCGTTAAGGAGAAAATCGCGTTTAAAGTTTCGAAATTTCCAAAAATGCTTAACTCCGAAACTTTGAAGCGCCGTAGCTCCTAAACGGTTATAGATAGAGGATCCGGTTTGCGCAGTTCGAAAGTACGCGTCGAGATCTTTCGAATGAGCACCGAACAATCGCGCTGGGACCACGCATAACCGAGATACGGAGATTCGGTCGAGAAATTTCGGTAAAATATCGAAGTCCGAAAATTACCGTTTTTATCATCCTATCCGGTAGATTTTTACGCGCCGAACAAGAATTTTTTTAGCACGCTTCGATATCTCTAACCGTTTAAGAGATACGGGCGTTTGAAGTTTCAGGACTTCGAAAAAACGCGAAAAAATCGACGCCGAAAACGACATCTTTCGACGTTTTCTCGTGTCGCGCGTTAACGACGACGTTCGGACGGACGAGTTAGACGGTTTCCGATAGAAAAATGTCCGCGGAATCGATTGCGACCGCTCCGGACGCCCTATCTCTAACCGTTTAGCGGCTACGGCCCGTCAAAGTTGAAAGAGAGAAAAAAATTCCAACTTTGAAGCGCTGTAGCGTCGGAACGCGTTGAGCTAGGGCGTCCTTCTTTCGCCTGTTTAGAACCCTCGTAGAAGTCCTTACGACGCGCCGATAAGCGAACGTCTAACTCTTCCCGTTAACGCGCAGCAGAAACGTCGCATTTTTCTGACCAAATCGATGAAATTTTTTCGACCCGAAAAATCGAGGTCGGAATTTCGGGGTTTGACCCTACCGGAACGTGGCCATATATGGGTGTATTACGCCTGAGAAATTTCAGCCCCTAGCCTAACCGTTTAGGAGATATGGACGTTTGAAAGTTGAGGGTGCAAAACTCAACTCCTTAACGGAGCTCGAATGGGGTCGAGTGATATATCAAAAGACGCGTATTTTCGCGTAGATTACGATAAAAAAAAGTTTGCCTCTCTATCTCTAACCGTTAAGGAGAAAATCGCGTTTAAAGTTTCGAAATTTCCAAAAATGCTTAACTCCGAAACTTTGAAGCGCCGTAGCTCCTAAACGGTTATAGATAGAAGGATCCCAATTTGCGCAGTTCGAAAGTACGCGTCGAGATCTTTCGAATGAGCACCGAACAATCGCGCTGCGACCACGCATAACCGAGATACGGAGATTCGGTCGAGAAATTTCGGTAAAATATCGAAGTCCGAAAATTACCGTTTTTATCATCCTATCCGGTAGATTTTTACGCGCCGAACAAGAATTTTTTAGCACGCTTCGATATCTCTAACCGTTTAAGAGATACGGGCGTTTGAAGTTTCAGGACTTCGAAAAAACGCGAAAAAATCGACGCCGAAAACGACATCTTTCGACGTTTTCTCGTGTCGCGCGTTAACGACGACGTTCGGACGGACGAGTTAGACGGTTTCCGATAGAAAAATGTCCGCGGAATCGATTGCGACCGCTCCGGACGCCCTATCTCCTAACCGTTTAGCGGCTACGGCCCGTCAAAGTTGAAAGAGAGAGAAAAAAATTCCAACTTTGAAGCGCTGTAGCGTCGGAACGCGTTGAGCTAGGGCGTCCTTCTTTCGCCTGTTTAGAACCCTCGTAGAAGTCCTTACGACGCGCCGATAAGCGAACGTCTAACTCTTCCCGTTAACGCGCAGCAGAAACGTCGCATTTTTCTGACCAAATCGATGAAATTTTTTCGACCCGAAAAATCGAGGTCGGAATTTCGGGGTTTGACCCTACCGGAACGTGGCCATATATGGGTGTATTACGCCTGAGAAATTTCAGCCCCTAGCCCTAACCGTTTAGGAGATATGGACGTTTGAAAGTTGAGGGTGCAAAACTCAACTCCTTAACGGAGCTCCGAATGGGGTCGAGTGATATATCAAAAGACGCGTATTTTCGCGTAGATTACGATAAAAAAGTTTGCCTCTCTATCTCTAACCGTTAAGGAGAAAATCGCGTTTAAAGTTTCGAAATTTCCAAAAATGCTTAACTCCGAAACTTTGAAGCGCCGTAGCTCCTAAACGGTTATAGATAGAGGATCGGTTTGCGCAGTTCGAAAGTACGCGTCGAGATCTTTCGAATGAGCACCGAACGGTCGCGCTGCGACCACGCATAACCGAGATACGGAGATTCGGTCGAGAAATTTCGGTAAAATATCGAAGTCCGAAAATTACCGTTTTATCATCCTATCCGGTAGATTTTTACGCGCCGAACAAGAATTTTTTAGCACGCTTCGATATCTCTAACCGTTTAAGAGATACGGGCGTTTGAAGTTTCAGGACTTCGAAAAAACGCGAAAAAATCGACGCCGAAAACGACATCTTTCGACGTTTTCTCGTGTCGCGCGTTAACGACGACGTTCGGACGGACGAGTTAGACGGTTTCCGATAGAAAAATGTCCGCGGAATCGATTGCGACCGCTCCGGACGCCCTATCTCTAACCGTTTAGCGGCTACGGCCCGTCAAAGTTGAAAGAGAGAAAAAAATTCCAACTTTGAAGCGCTGTAGCGTCGGAACGCGTTGAGCTAGGGCGTCCTTCTTTCGCCTGTTTAGAACCCTCGTAGAAGTCCTTACGACGCGCCGATAAGCGAACGTCTAACTCTTCCCGTTAACGCGCAGCAGAAACGTCGCATTTTCTGACCAAATCGATGAAATTTTTTCGACCCGAAAAATCGAGGTCGGAATTTCGGGGTTTGACCCTACCGGAACGTGGCCATATATGGGTGTATTACGCCTGAGAAATTTCAGCCCCCTAGCCTAACCGTTTAGGAGATATGGACGTTTGAAAGTTGAGGGTGCAAAACTCAACTCCTTAACGGAGCTCGAATGGGGTCGAGTGATATATCAAAAGACGCGTATTTTCGCGTAGATTACGATAAAAAAGTTTGCCTCTCTATCTCTAACCGTTAAGGAGAAAATCGCGTTTAAAGTTTCGAAATTTCCAAAAATGCTTAACTCCGAAACTTTGAAGCGCCGTAGCTCCTAAACGGTTATAGATAGAGGATCCCAATTTGCGCAGTTCGAAAGTACGCGTCGAGATCTTTCGAATGAGCACCGAACAATCGCGCTGCGACCACGCATAACCGAGATACGGAGATTCGGTCGAGAAATTTCGGTAAAATATCGAAGTCCGAAAATTACCGTTTTATCATCCTATCCGGTAGATTTTTACGCGCCGAACAAGAATTTTTTAGCACGCTTCGATATCTCTAACCGTTTAAGAGATACGGGCGTTTGAAGTTTCAGGACTTCGAAAAAACGCGAAAAAATCGACGCCGAAAACGACATCTTTCGACGTTTTCTCGTGTCGCGCGTTAACGACGACGTTCGGACGGACGAGTTAGACGGTTTCCGATAGAAAAATGTCCGCGGAATCGATTGCGACCGTTCCGGACGCCCTATCTCTAACCGTTTAGCGGCTACGGCCCGTCAAAGTTGAAAGAGAGAGAAAAAAAATTCCAACTTTGAAGCGCTGTAGCGTCGGAACGCGTTGAGCTAGGGCGTCCTTCTTTCGCCTGTTTAGAACCCTCGTAGAAGTCCTTACGACGCGCCGATAAGCGAACGTCTAACTCTTCCCGTTAACGCGCAGCAGAAACGTCGCATTTTCTGACCAAATCGATGAAATTTTTTCGACCCGAAAAATCGAGGGTCGGAATTTCGGGGTTTGACCCTACCGGAACGTGGCCATATATGGGTGTATTACGCCTGAGAAATTTCAGCCCCTAGCCCTAACCGTTTAGGAGATATGGACGTTTGAAAGTTGAGGTTGTGCAAAACTCAACTCCTTAACGGAGCTCCGAATGGGGTCGAGTGATATATCAAAAGACGCGTATTTTCGCGTAGATTACGATAAAAAAAAGTTTGCCTCTCTATCTCTAACCGTTAAGGAGAAAATCGCGTTTAAAGTTTCGAAATTTCCAAAAATGCTTAACTCCGAAACTTTGAAGCGCCGTAGCTCCTAAACGGTTATAGATAGAGGATCGGTTTGCGCAGTTCGAAAGTACGCGTCGAGATCTTTCGAATGAGCACCGAACAATCGCGCTGCGACCACGCATAACCGAGATACGGAGATTCGGTCGAGAAATTTCGGTAAAATATCGAAGTCCGAAAATTACCGTTTTATCATCCTATCCGGTAGATTTTTACGCGCCGAACAAGAATTTTTTAGCACGCTTCGATATCTCTAACCGTTTAAGAGATACGGGCGTTTGAAGTTTCAGGACTTCGAAAAAACGCGAAAAAATCGACGCCGAAAACGACATCTTTCGACGTTTTCTCGTGTCGCGCGTTAACGACGACGTTCGGACGGACGAGTTAGACGGTTTCCGATAGAAAAATGTCCGCGGAATCGATTGCGACCGCTCCGGACGCCCTATCTCTAACCGTTTAGCGGCTACGGCCCGTCAAAGTTGAAAGAGAGAAAAAAATTCCAACTTTGAAGCGCTGTAGCGTCGGAACGCGTTGAGCTAGGGCGTCCTTCTTTCGCCTGTTTAGAACCCTCGTAGAAGTCCTTACGACGCGCCGATAAGCGAACGTCTAACTCTTCCCGTTAACGCGCAGCAGAAACGTCGCATTTTCTGACCAAATCGATGAAATTTTTTCGACCCGAAAAATCGAGGTCGGAATTTCGGGGTTTTGACCCTACCGGAACGTGGCCATATATGGGTGTATTACGCCTGAGAAATTTCAGCCCCTAGCCCTAACCGTTTAGGAGATATGGACGTTTGAAAGTTGAGGGTGCAAAACTCAACTCCTTAACGGAGCTCCGAATGGGGTCGAGTGATATATCAAAAGACGCGTATTTTCGCGTAGATTACGATAAAAAAGTTTGCCTCTCTATCTCTAACCGTTAAGGAGAAAATCGCGTTTAAAGTTTCGAAATTTCCAAAAATGCTTAACTCCGAAACTTTGAAGCGCCGTAGCTCCTAAACGGTTATAGATAGAGGATCCCAGTTTGCGCAGTTCGAAAGTACGCGTCGAGATCTTTCGAATGAGCACCGAACGGTCGCGCTGCGACCACGCATAACCGAGATACGGAGATTCGGTCGAGAAATTTCGGTAAAATATCGAAGTCCGAAAATTACCGTTTTATCATCCTATCCGGTAGATTTTTACGCGCCGAACAAGAATTTTTTAGCACGCTTCGATATCTCTAACCGTTTAAGAGATACGGGCGTTTGAAGTTTCAGGACTTCGAAAAAACGCGAAAAAATCGACGCCGAAAACGACATCTTTCGACGTTTTCTCGTGTCGCGCGTTAACGACGACGTTCGGACGGACGAGTTAGACGGTTTCCGATAGAAAAATGTCCGCGGAATCGATTGCGACCGCTCCGGACGCCCTATCTCTAACCGTTTAGCGGCTACGGCCCGTCAAAGTTGAAAGAGAGAAAAAAATTCCAACTTTGAAGCGCTGTAGCGTCGGAACGCGTTGAGCTAGGGCGTCCTTCTTTCGCCTGTTTAGAACCCTCGTAGAAGTCCTTACGACGCGCCGATAAGCGAACGTCTAACTCTTCCCGTTAACGCGCAGCAGAAACGTCGCATTTTTCTGACCAAATCGATGAAATTTTTTCGACCCGAAAAATCGAGGTCGGAATTTCGGGGTTTGACCCTACCGGAACGTGGCCATATATGGGTGTATTACGCCTGAGAAATTTCAGCCCCTAGCCTAACCGTTTAGGAGATATGGACGTTTGAAAGTTGAGGGTGCAAAACTCAACTCCTTAACGGAGCTCCGAATGGGGTCGAGTGATATATCAAAAGACGCGTATTTTCGCGTAGATTACGATAAAAAAGTTTGCCTCTCTATCTCTAACCGTTAAGGAGAAAATCGCGTTTAAAGTTTCGAAATTTCCAAAAATGCTTAACTCCGAAACTTTGAAGCGCCGTAGCTCTAAACGGTTATAGATAGAGGATCCCGGTTTGCGCAGTTCGAAAGTACGCGTCGAGATCTTTCGAATGAGCACCGAACAATCGCGCTGCGACCACGCATAACCGAGATACGGAGATTCGGTCGAGAAATTTCGGTAAAATATCGAAGTCCGAAAATTACCGTTTTATCATCCTATCCGGTAGATTTTTACGCGCCGAACAAGAATTTTTTAGCACGCTTCGATATCTCTAACCGTTTAAGAGATACGGGCGTTTGAAGTTTCAGGACTTCGAAAAAACGCGAAAAAATCGACGCCGAAAACGACATCTTTCGACGTTTTCTCGTGTCGCGCGTTAACGACGACGTTCGGACGGACGAGTTAGACGGTTTCCGATAGAAAAATGTCCGCGGAATCGATTGCGACCGCTCCGGACGCCCTATCTCTAACCGTTTAGCGGCTACGGCCCGTCAAAGTTGAAAGAGAGAAAAAAATTCCAACTTTGAAGCGCTGTAGCGTCGGAACGCGTTGAGCTAGGGCGTCCTTCTTTCGCCTGTTTAGAACCCTCGTAGAAGTCCTTACGACGCGCCGATAAGCGAACGTCTAACTCTTCCCGTTAACGCGCAGCAGAAACGTCGCATTTTCTGACCAAATCGATGAAATTTTTTCGACCCGAAAAATCGAGGGTCGGAATTTCGGGGTTTGACCCTACCGGAACGTGGCCATATATGGGTGTATTACGCCTGAGAAATTTCAGCCCCTAGCCTAACCGTTTAGGAGATATGGACGTTTGAAAGTTGAGGGTGCAAAACTCAACTCCTTAACGGAGCTCCGAATGGGGTCGAGTGATATATCAAAAGACGCGTATTTTCGCGTAGATTACGATAAAAAAGTTTGCCTCTCTATCTCTAACCGTTAAGGAGAAAATCGCGTTTAAAGTTTCGAAATTTCCAAAAATGCTTAACTCCGAAACTTTGAAGCGCCGTAGCTCTAAACGGTTATAGATAGAAGGATCCCAATTTGCGCAGTTCGAAAGTACGCGTCGAGATCTTTCGAATGAGCACCGAACAATCGCGCTGCGACCACGCATAACCGAGATACGGAGATTCGGTCGAGAAATTTCGGTAAAATATCGAAGTCCGAAAATTACCGTTTTTATCATCCTATCCGGTAGATTTTTACGCGCCGAACAAGAATTTTTTAGCACGCTTCGATATCTCTAACCGTTTAAGAGATACGGGCGTTTGAAGTTTCAGGACTTCGAAAAAACGCGAAAAAATCGACGCCGAAAACGACATCTTTCGACGTTTTCTCGTGTCGCGCGTTAACGACGACGTTCGGACGGACGAGTTAGACGGTTTCCGATAGAAAAATGTCCGCGGAATCGATTGCGACCGCTCCGGACGCCCTATCTCTAACCGTTTAGCGGCTACGGCCCGTCAAAGTTGAAAGAGAGAAAAAAATTCCAACTTTGAAGCGCTGTAGCGTCGGAACGCGTTGAGCTAGGGCGTCCTTCTTTCGCCTGTTTAGAACCCTCGTAGAAGTCCTTACGACGCGCCGATAAGCGAACGTCTAACTCTTCCCGTTAACGCGCAGCAGAAACGTCGCATTTTTCTGACCAAATCGATGAAATTTTTCGACCCGAAAAATCGAGGTCGGAATTTCGGGGTTTTGACCCTACCGGAACGTGGCCATATATGGGTGTATTACGCCTGAGAAATTTCAGCCCCTAGCCCTAACCGTTTAGGAGATATGGACGTTTGAAAGTTGAGGGTGCAAAACTCAACTCCTTAACGGAGCTCCGAATGGGGTCGAGTGATATATCAAAAGACGCGTATTTTCGCGTAGATTACGATAAAAAAGTTTGCCTCTCTATCTCTAACCGTTAAGGAGAAAATCGCGTTTAAAGTTTCGAAATTTCCAAAAATGCTTAACTCCGAAACTTTGAAGCGCCGTAGCTCCTAAACGGTTATAGATAGAGGATCCCAATTTGCGCAGTTCGAAAGTACGCGTCGAGATCTTTCGAATGAGCACCGAACGATCGCGCTGCGACCACGCATAACCGAGATACGGAGATTCGGTCGAGAAATTTCGGTAAAATATCGAAGTCCGAAAATTACCGTTTTTATCATCCTATCCGGTAGATTTTTACGCGCCGAACAAGAATTTTTTAGCACGCTTCGATATCTCTAACCGTTTAAGAGATACGGGCGTTTGAAGTTTCGGGACTTCGAAAAAACGCGAAAAAATCGACGCCGAAAACGACATCTTTCGACGTTTTCTCGTGTCGCGCGTTAACGACGACGTTCGGACGGACGAGTTAGACGGTTTCCGATAGAAAAATGTCCGCGGAATCGATTGCGACCGCTCCGGACGCCCTATCTCTAACCGTTTAGCGGCTACGGCCCGTCAAAGTTGAAAGAGAGAAAAAAATTCCAACTTTGAAGCGCTGTAGCGTCGGAACGCGTTGAGCTAGGGCGTCCTTCTTTCGCCTGTTTAGAACCCTCGTAGAAGTCCTTACGACGCGCCGATAAGCGAACGTCTAACTCTTCCCGTTAACGCGCAGCAGAAACGTCGCATTTTTCTGACCAAATCGATGAAATTTTTCGACCCGAAAAATCGAGGGTCGGAATTTCGGGGTTTTGACCCTACCGGAACGTGGCCATATATGGGTGTATTACGCCTGAGAAATTTCAGCCCCTAGCCCTAACCGTTTAGGAGATATGGACGTTTGAAAGTTGAGGGTGCAAAACTCAACTCCTTAACGGAGCTCCGAATGGGGTCGAGTGATATATCAAAAGACGCGTATTTTCGCGTAGATTACGATAAAAAAGTTTGCCTCTCTATCTCTAACCGTTAAGGAGAAAATCGCGTTTAAAGTTTCGAAATTTCCAAAAATGCTTAACTCCGAAACTTTGAAGCGCCGTAGCTCCTAAACGGTTATAGATAGAGGATCCCAATTTGCGCAGTTCGAAAGTACGCGTCGAGATCTTTCGAATGAGCACCGAACAATCGCGCTGCGACCACGCATAACCGAGATACGGAGATTCGGTCGAGAAATTTCGGTAAAATATCGAAGTCCGAAAATTACCGTTTTATCATCCTATCCGGTAGATTTTTACGCGCCGAACAAGAATTTTTTAGCACGCTTCGATATCTCTAACCGTTTAAGAGATACGGGCGTTTGAAGTTTCAGGACTTCGAAAAAACGCGAAAAAATCGACGCCGAAAACGACATCTTTCGACGTTTTCTCGTGTCGCGCGTTAACGACGACGTTCGGACGGACGAGTTAGACGGTTTCCGATAGAAAAATGTCCGCGGAATCGATTGCGACCGCTCCGGACGCCTATCTCTAACCGTTTAGCGGCTACGGCCCGTCAAAGTTGAAAGAGAGAAAAAAATTCCAACTTTGAAGCGCTGTAGCGTCGGAACGCGTTGAGCTAGGGCGTCCTTCTTTCGCCTGTTTAGAACCCTCGTAGAAGTCCTTACGACGCGCCGATAAGCGAACGTCTAACTCTTCCCGTTAACGCGCAGCAGAAACGTCGCATTTTTCTGACCAAATCGATGAAATTTTTCGACCCGAAAAATCGAGGTCGGAATTTCGGGGTTTTGACCCTACCGGAACGTGGCCATATATGGGTGTATTACGCCTGAGAAATTTCAGCCCCTAGCCCTAACCGTTTAGGAGATATGGACGTTTGAAAGTTGAGGGTGCAAAACTCAACTCCTTAACGGAGCTCCGAATGGGGTCGAGTGATATATCAAAAGACGCGTATTTTCGCGTAGATTACGATAAAAAAGTTTGCCTCTCTATCTCTAACCGTTAAGGAGAAAATCGCGTTTAAAGTTTCGAAATTTCCAAAAATGCTTAACTCCGAAACTTTGAAGCGCCGTAGCTCCTAAACGGTTATAGATAGAGGATCCCAATTTGCGCAGTTCGAAAGTACGCGTCGAGATCTTTCGAATGAGCACCGAACAATCGCGCTGCGACCACGCATAACCGAGATACGGAGATTCGGTCGAGAAATTTCGGTAAAATATCGAAGTCCGAAAATTACCGTTTTTATCATCCTATCCGGTAGATTTTTACGCGCCGAACAAGAATTTTTTAGCACGCTTCGATATCTCTAACCGTTTAAGAGATACGGGCGTTTGAAGTTTCAGGACTTCGAAAAAACGCGAAAAAATCGACGCCGAAAACGACATCTTTCGACGTTTTCTCGTGTCGCGCGTTAACGACGACGTTCGGACGGACGAGTTAGACGGTTTCCGATAGAAAAATGTCCGCGGAATCGATTGCGACCGCTCCGGACGCCTATCTCTAACCGTTTAGCGGCTACGGCCCGTCAAAGTTGAAAGAGAGAAAAAAATTCCAACTTTGAAGCGCTGTAGCGTCGGAACGCGTTGAGCTAGGGCGTCCTTCTTTCGCCTGTTTAGAACCCTCGTAGAAGTCCTTACGACGCGCCGATAAGCGAACGTCTAACTCTTCCCGTTAACGCGCAGCAGAAACGTCGCATTTTTCTGACCAAATCGATGAAATTTTTCGACCCGAAAAATCGAGGGTCGGAATTTCGGGGTTTGACCCTACCGGAACGTGGCCATATATGGGTGTATTACGCCTGAGAAATTTCAGCCCCTAGCCCTAACCGTTTAGGAGATATGGACGTTTGAAAGTTGAGGGTGCAAAACTCAACTCCTTAACGGAGCTCCGAATGGGGTCGAGTGATATATCAAAAGACGCGTATTTTCGCGTAGATTACGATAAAAAAGTTTGCCTCTCTATCTCTAACCGTTAAGGAGAAAATCGCGTTTAAAGTTTCGAAATTTCCAAAAATGCTTAACTCCGAAACTTTGAAGCGCCGTAGCTCCTAAACGGTTATAGATAGAAGGATCCCGGTTTGCGCAGTTCGAAAGTACGCGTCGAGATCTTTCGAATGAGCACCGAACAATCGCGCTGCGACCACGCATAACCGAGATACGGAGATTCGGTCGAGAAATTTCGGTAAAATATCGAAGTCCGAAAATTACCGTTTTATCATCCTATCCGGTAGATTTTTACGCGCCGAACAAGAATTTTTTAGCACGCTTCGATATCTCTAACCGTTTAAGAGATACGGGCGTTTGAAGTTTCAGGACTTCGAAAAAACGCGAAAAAATCGACGCCGAAAACGACATCTTTCGACGTTTTCTCGTGTCGCGCGTTAACGACGACGTTCGGACGGACGAGTTAGACGGTTTCCGATAGAAAAATGTCCGCGGAATCGATTGCGACCGCTCCGGACGCCTATCTCTAACCGTTTAGCGGCTACGGCCCGTCAAAGTTGAAAGAGAGAAAAAAATTCCAACTTTGAAGCGCTGTAGCGTCGGAACGCGTTGAGCTAGGGCGTCCTTCTTTCGCCTGTTTAGAACCCTCGTAGAAGTCCTTACGACGCGCCGATAAGCGAACGTCTAACTCTTCCCGTTAACGCGCAGCAGAAACGTCGCATTTTTCTGACCAAATCGATGAAATTTTTTCGACCCGAAAAATCGAGGTCGGAATTTCGGGGTTTTGACCCTACCGGAACGTGGCCATATATGGGTGTATTACGCCTGAGAAATTTCAGCCCCTAGCCCTAACCGTTTAGGAGATATGGACGTTTGAAAGTTGAGGGTGCAAAACTCAACTCCTTAACGGAGCTCGAATGGGGTCGAGTGATATATCAAAAGACGCGTATTTTCGCGTAGATTACGATAAAAAAGTTTGCCTCTCTATCTCTAACCGTTAAGGAGAAAATCGCGTTTAAAGTTTCGAAATTTCCAAAAATGCTTAACTCCGAAACTTTGAAGCGCCGTAGCTCCTAAACGGTTATAGATAGAGGATCCCAGTTTGCGCAGTTCGAAAGTACGCGTCGAGATCTTTCGAATGAGCACCGAACGGTCGCGCTGCGACCACGCATAACCGAGATACGGAGATTCGGTCGAGAAATTTCGGTAAAATATCGAAGTCCGAAAATTACCGTTTTATCATCCTATCCGGTAGATTTTTACGCGCCGAACAAGAATTTTTTAGCACGCTTCGATATCTCTAACCGTTTAAGAGATACGGGCGTTTGAAGTTTCAGGACTTCGAAAAAACGCGAAAAAATCGACGCCGAAAACGACATCTTTCGACGTTTTCTCGTGTCGCGCGTTAACGACGACGTTCGGACGGACGAGTTAGACGGTTTCCGATAGAAAAATGTCCGCGGAATCGATTGCGACCGCTCCGGACGCCCTATCTCTAACCGTTTAGCGGCTACGGCCCGTCAAAGTTGAAAGAGAGAAAAAAATTCCAACTTTGAAGCGCTGTAGCGTCGGAACGCGTTGAGCTAGGGCGTCCTTCTTTCGCCTGTTTAGAACCCTCGTAGAAGTCGCTTACGACGCGCCGATAAGCGAACGTCTAACTCTTCCCGTTAACGCGCAGCAGAAACGTCGCATTTTCTGACCAAATCGATGAAATTTTTTCGACCCGAAAAATCGAGGTCGGAATTTCGGGAGTTTGACCCTACCGGAACGTGGCCATATATGGGTGTATTACGCCTGAGAAATTTCAGCCCCTAGCCCTAACCGTTTAGGAGATATGGACGTTTGAAAGTTGAGGGTGCAAAACTCAACTCCTTAACGGAGCTCGAATGGGGTCGAGTGATATATCAAAAGACGCGTATTTTCGCGTAGATTACGATAAAAAAAAGTTTGCCTCTCTATCCCTAACCGTTAAGGAGAAAATCGCGTTTAAAGTTTCGAAATTTCCAAAAATGCTTAACTCCGAAACTTTGAAGCGCCGTAGCTCCTAAACGGTTATAGATAGAGGATCCGGTTTGCGCAGTTCGAAAGTACGCGTCGAGATCTTTCGAATGAGCACCGAACGGTCGCGCTGCGACCACGCATAACCGAGATACGGAGATTCGGTCGAGAAATTTCGGTAAAATATCGAAGTCCGAAAATTACCGTTTTTATCATCCTATCCGGTAGATTTTTACGCGCCGAACAAGAATTTTTTAGCACGCTTCGATATCTCTAACCGTTTAAGAGATACGGGCGTTTGAAGTTTCGGGACTTCGAAAAAACGCGAAAAAATCGACGCCGAAAACGACATCTTTCGACGTTTTCTCGTGTCGCGCGTTAACGACGACGTTCGGACGGACGAGTTAGACGGTTTCCGATAGAAAAATGTCCGCGGAATCGATTGCGACCGCTCCGGACGCCCTATCTCTAACCGTTTAGCGGCTACGGCCCGTCAAAGTTGAAAGAGAGAGAAAAAAAATTCCAACTTTGAAGCGCTGTAGCGTCGGAACGCGTTGAGCTAGGGCGTCCTTCTTTCGCCTGTTTAGAACCCTCGTAGAAGTCCTTACGACGCGCCGATAAGCGAACGTCTAACTCTTCCCGTTAACGCGCAGCAGAAACGTCGCATTTTTCTGACCAAATCGATGAAATTTTTCGACCCGAAAAATCGAGGGTCGGAATTTCGGGGTTTTGACCCTACCGGAACGTGGCCATATATGGGTGTATTACGCCTGAGAAATTTCAGCCCCTAGCCCTAACCGTTTAGGAGATATGGACGTTTGAAAGTTGAGGGTGCAAAACTCAACTCCTTAACGGAGCTCGAATGGGGTCGAGTGATATATCAAAAGACGCGTATTTTCGCGTAGATTACGATAAAAAAAAGTTTGCCTCTCTATCTCTAACCGTTAAGGAGAAAATCGCGTTTAAAGTTTCAGAAATTTCCAAAAATGCTTAACTCCGAAACTTTGAAGCGCCGTAGCTCCTAAACGGTTATAGATAGAGGATCCCAATTTGCGCAGTTCGAAAGTACGCGTCGAGATCTTTCGAATGAGCACCGAACAATCGCGCTGCGACCACGCATAACTCGAGATACGGAGATTCGGTCGAGAAATTTCGGTAAAATATCGAAGTCCGAAAATTACCGTTTTTATCATCCTATCCGGTAGATTTTTACGCGCCGAACAAGAATTTTTTAGCACGCTTCGATATCTCTAACCGTTTAAGAGATACGGGCGTTTGAAGTTTCGGGACTTCGAAAAAACGCGAAAAAATCGACGCCGAAAACGACATCTTT